>JAOTOL010001509.1:0-262500 GCA_034440575.1 Imbricaverruca yamaguchii | reverse complement strand
ATTTGTCTCTCCGAACATCAAGTGTCGAGTATCTTTACTCTACGCGTTTGCTCCTCTGTCTACAGCCTGCCTTTACCGACCGAGGATGACTCCCTTCCAGTCGAAGCGTTATGACGGTATGCGGCGACATCCTACACCGCCGCCAACTACATCACCAGCCTGACGCTTTTCAGCCAGCCGTCAGCTGACCTTCCTGGGACTGACCGGATAATGGCGGTCGGTCTTTGGAACGGACCTCATCTGTCCAGCATTGAGATAGCGACATCGGCCCAGCCGCGAAAAGAGTGTCATGAATCATGAGGCGGCTCGAGCGCCCAGTACGACACGTAAGTGCTTCTGGCCGCCTGCTTCGGTCGAAGCGCAGTACCCTCCGGCTGCGGGACGATGGCGGCCGTTCCGATATCGGCTACTCTGCAAACGGGTCAGCACTCGGCGTCCGACCGTCGCCAAACGGCACTTGTCGTCTCTTTCCTCGGCGAACGGGCCCAAATCGGATCCGGGGACATTCGGCATGCGCGGCGAGCGGCCATCGACGTCTGTCGCCCACCTCGTCTTCCGCCCTCGTCGGCTCTCCCCCACCGCCCCGCCTCCCCCCGCAGTCGAACACACCACCGGCCAAGTCGTAAACGCGACAGATCCTTCGCAGCAGCGCGTGTCCCCAGTGGCTTTCCATCATTCCTCTCGGCCGCTTCTCGACAGAAGTTGGGCCGGGCAAGCGATTAACTGTTTCATGGTCGCGGCAAACAGCTGCGAGCAGACTTTTCGCGACAAATATGACTGCAATATGCAATAAATCGGCCGGTTATGGCGGCGTCTCGGCGCGCGTCACCAGCCGTGGCCGGCGCGAGACTCGTTCGGCGTCGATTTATCGCCAGCTTTAAATAACAATGGATATGTTGATGCAGATAGTCGCGTCATATCTCCGAAAATACGGCCGGCGCAACGGCCGACCGTTGCGGCGGCGAGGTCCACTCGCAGAGCGGCGGGGAGTCGCGGCGACCAGGCGTCGCCGCGTTTGTCTTCACGTCGCCCGTCGCGTCAGCGTCGGCGCGAACCCGGCCGGATGGCGTGGGCACAATTTGCGACCGGCGGCGGCCGGGCCATGCCTCTCATTCGCCGCCTGCGCGTCAGATAACGGCGACCGATGGCGATCTAACGCGCGCCGACAGTAATGCAGGCAAATCGACTCGATTCGTATGCAGCCGCTTGTTCGCGGCGATACTTATGTGTGAGGACATGCAAGGGCGGGTCGAGGAGTTTTGACCGGTAGGGGGGGGTCTGGAGGAACGCCACTGATTGAGACAGTTTCAAGGAGCGGTTCACTCGAGTCTCCCTGGAGGGAGGCTATTTATATCGGGAGGGGAGGGCACCTTCGGCTGAAAAATGTTATGTGGGAGGTGCACTCGAGTATCCTGGCGGACCGCCATTTTCAAGTCAGAGTAGCGCCGTCTTTACACGAGGAAGACACAATCCATTGTGCCTCCTCTTGGGTTCAACCCTGAGGACGTGTAGTACAATGCAATCATGCAGTTGAGTTTTTGCGAAATACATGGTTGGTGCGGTGAGCGGTTTGTGTTACTGCAATTGGCATTTAGTCGATTCGTTCACGCTTTGAAATTGATACTGAAATATCGACAGTCCAAGCGCTGGTCGTCTGAAGTATGGATAAGAACCGTCAAGCATGCATTTAACCAGAGGCGCAGTCGGGGGGGGCGGGCCGCCTCCCCCGGGCTCCCTGGCACCCATAAACACGATAAGATCAAAGGAGAAATTGAAAGATTTATACCACTCGAATCCCTGAATTCCGCCGCGCTTCGCGCGCCGAAAACTTCCTTTGTTTCGTTCCATTTGGGGGGTTCCGGCCCCCTTAGAAAAATGCTAGTTGCGTCATTGGATTTGTCTCGCATTGTAATATTGCGCAATGGTTTGCTACCACCAGTGTGAACGTTTCCAACACAGTTCATTGTATTTTTCTGGAAGCTGGGTTCTCTGCCCAACAACAACAGAATGCACAGCAGCACACGACATCCGTACAGCAGGGATGATCAACACACGCTGATGGAGCCAGTGACTGAGCAGCGCATATGATATCCGTACAGCAGGGGTGATCAGCATGCGCTGGGGGAGCCAGTGACTGAGCAGCACATATGATATCCGTAGAGTAGAGGTGATCAGCATGCGCTGGTGGAGCCAGTGACGGAGCAACACATGATATCCGTACAGTAGGGGTGATCAGCATGCGCTGGTGGAGCCAGTGACGGAACAACACATGATATCCGTACAGTAGGGGTGATCAGCATGCGCTGATGGAGCCAGTGACTGAGCAGCGCATATGATATCCGTAGAGTAGAGGTGATCAGCATGCGCTGGTGGAGCCAGTGACGGAGTAGCACATGATATCCGTACAGTGGGGGTGATCAGCATGCGCTGGTGGAGCCAGTGACGGAACAACACATGATATCCGTACAGTAGGGGTGATCAGCATGCGCTGATGGAGCCAGTGACTGAGCAGCGCATATGATATCCGTAGAGTAGAGGTGATCAGCATGCGCTGGTGGAGCCAGTGACGGAGTAGCACATAGATATCCGTACAGTGGGGGTGATCAGCATGCGCTGGTGGAGCCAGTGACGGAACAACACATGATATCCGTACAGCAGGGGTGATCAGCATAGCTGGGGGAGCCAGCCCATGGGAAGCCTATCTGAAGCCCATGGGATCTGAAGAACACATGATATCTGTACAGTAGAGGTGATCAGCATGCGCTGGTGGAGCCAGTGACGGAGCAACACATGATATCCGTACAGCAGGGGTGATCAGCATGCGCTGGTGGAGCCAGTGACGGAGTAGCACATGATATCCGTACAGTAGAGGGTGATCAGCATGCGCTGGTGGAGCCAGTGACGGAGCAGCACATGATATCCGTACACAGGGGTGATCAGCATGCGCTGGTGGAGCAGTGGCACACATATGATATCCGTACAGTAGGGGTGATCAGCATGCGCTGGTGGAGCCAGCGACGGAGCAGCACAACACATGATATCCGTACAGTAGGGGTGATCAGCATGCGCTGGTGGAGCCAGTGACTGAGCAGCACATATGATATCCGTACAGCAGGGGTGATCAGCATAGCTGGGGGAGCCAGCCCATGGGAAGCCTATCTGAAGCCCATGGGATCTGAAGAACACATGATATCCGTACAGTAGAGGTGATCAGCATGCGCTGGTGGAGCCAGTGACGGAGCAGCACATATGATATCCGTACAGCAGGGGTGATCAGCATGCGCTGGTGGAGCCAGTGGCGGAGCAGCCAGCCCATGGAGCCTATATCCGTACAGTAGATGGGTGGAGCCAGCGACGGAGCAGCACATGATATCTGTAAGTAGGTCACATGGGCCATCTGAAGAACACATGATATCCGTACAGTAGAGGTGATCAGCATGCGCTGGTGGAGCCAGTGACGGAGCAACACATGATATCCGTACAGTAGGGGTGATCAGCATGCGCTGGTGGAGCCAGTGGCGGAGCAGCAAATGATATCCGTACAGCAGGGGTGATCAGCGTTCGCTGGTGGAGCCGAAGAGGAGGATCAAATAGATGTTAGACAAGGCACTACTAGAGATGGGTATGGGTATTTGCTCGGTGACAGATGCTAATTTGCTCTTGGCTAGTCACGTAGCAACTTCTGGGCTATTAAGGTGGCCATGACCACAGGTTGACATGTAGCTACCTCGCGAGATGACTAACAGGGACTGTGGATCGCGGTACGTGATCTCTACAGTTACAATTCCCTAACCCCACCAGAAGCCAAATTGAATCTCTCGACGCGCAGCAAATACGACTAAAACATTCGAAAGATGATTGTTTAATAGAGGTCTTGATTTCCCCACAATTTTAATGGGCAGCAACACTTAAAGGGGAAGAAATATAGGCTATTGACGTACGCGATGACGGGACATACGCTACCGGTGAAAATATCAGTATTTCGACTCACAATTGGAAAAACCTAAACGTTTCTTTCTAGCACTTGTTTTAATCTAAAAGAGTCATGCTATTACAATATACTGATGCTCATCGTAAAGTATCATTTTTCACACTTTGGTCACCTGTGTTCGAGTGATGGCAGAATCCATATCGCGAATTACCTCAGGGCCATCAGTAGTCACCTACAGGTCCTGACGTGAGGAGGAACTGAGGCCAGAGGCGATGGCGCCAGTGCCTCAGAGCCATCAGCTGTCACCTATAGGTCCTGACGTGTGGAGGGAATGAGGGCAGAGGCGATGGCGCGAGTGACCTCAGGGCCATCAGTAGTCACCTACAGGTCCTGACATGTGGAGGAATTGAGGCCAGAGACGATGGCACGAGTGACCTCAGAGCCATCAGCGACCACCTACAGGTCCTGACGTGTGGAGGGTGACTGAGGCGATGACGCCAGTGACCTCAGAGCCATCAATAGTCACCTACAGGGGCTGACGTGTGGAGGGGCGAGAGCAGAGACGATGGCACGAGTGACCTCAGGCCATCAGCGGCCACCTACAGGTCCTGACGTGGAGGGTGACTGAGGCGATGACGCCAGTGACCTCAGAGCCATCAGTAGTCACCTACAGGTCCTGACATGTGGAGGAATTGAGGCCAGAGACGATGGCACGAGTGACCTCAGAGCCATCAGCGGCCACCTACAGGGGCTGACGTGTGGAGGGGCGGGGCTGAGGCGATGACGCCAGTGACCTCAGAGCCATCAATAGTCACCTACAGGGGCTGACGTGTGGAGGGGCGAGAGCAGAGACGATGGCACGAGTGACCTCAGGGCCATCAGCAGCCACCTACAGGTTCTGACGTGTGGAGGGTGACTAAGGCCGGGATCGGACCCGGGCGCCGGCTGGCGACCGGACCGCCGCCTTTGTGGTGGGCTGACTGACAGAGGCGACGATGGCGGCGACGGGCTGACCGGGCGGCCAGTCATCCGCCGGCCGCCACTTCCTGTCGAGAGGCGCGGCCGCCGCCCTTTTCTCATCACGGCCCGATAACCTTTGCCATAAAGTGTCGTGCTCTGTAATCAACGTCACACTGTCTCCGTCACGCGTCCGCTGCCGTATGTGGGCCGGATACGGAGCCGGAGGAAGACGCGGGGCGAGGGAGAGGCAGAAGGACACAGAGGCTCAGCCAGCGTCAGCCGGCTGATGGCGATTTTGTGACCTTCCCATTGGAAGGACCTGCTGAGGCCTCCTTTGGTGTTCGAATGAGATGCTTTCGATGTGAAGGAAGACCAGCATGCTGTACACCTGATGCTTAATTTGAATACCTTAGCTTACTCGTTGACCTTCCAGGTGAGTTTGAATGTCTTTTTATTACACAAAATTGAGTTTGCGCGATTAATTGTCAGCTGTGTCCGAAGAATCAGCTCTGTGCGCTTGGCACTTCCCACCTGGTATCCCACGTTACCGTGGGATACTCACGACGTTCGATTTATTATATTTCCACCCACTTGTCAAATGTCAGTCAGGATCAAATTGTTAATCTCGTTTGGGAAGCTTCCTAAATAGTGCCCGAAAGCACCATTTTCTAGTGGCAGGCGTCAAAATGGCCAACAAATGAACTATTAGGGCTAAATATACCACATTGTAACTCAGAAGCCTGAATGTCATCTAGGGTAAAGTTTATACGATGATCTCCAAAATGACCTTGGTAAGGTCAGTGACCTATGTAAATAGGTTAGTCGAGCTGTCCATCATCCCGCCACATGGGGCATTTGCGATTTGGGGCAAGGAGCAAGATTCGTCAGGGACTCATGTCGACAAAAATGCTTGGTATGCTTCCTCGTAGGTCACAGGTCATGGCCTGACAGAATATCCTCACATTTTCATACCGCAGGACAGCAAGGGATGCTCCATCAGTGACACCAAGCGGCGGTGCGCTAGACCGTTGCTTTTCAATTGTCGAAGAAAAACCCACGGGGGTTGCATCAGCCCTCAGTACTGGTGAGAGATAATAGGTGCCAATGGTTTTTACCGCCTTTCACGGGCCAGTATAATTAGAGGTAGCAGAAATTGGCACAAAACGGCGAGAAATAAAAGTTCTTGCCAAATGTGATTCTCCGCTGCTTCTTTTTGAGACTGTACTCCTTGGCCAATTTTGTGTTGTCTGCACTATTGGTTTCAGGGTGTACTTCTAAATCAAGCAATACGCATGGGGTTCCAATGCATGCAACTCCAATAAGTTCAATTCAAGTTTAACTCAATGTGAATTCGATCAAAGCATGGGGTTCCACTGCTCCTAGTTGCTGCTTCAATTGATTCATCAGCATGGGCATCATGTGACCATTTACAATCGTTAGTTAGTTATCGTAGCTTAGGGGCGCATCGACTGCATAGGTCATGCAGTGTCCGACCATTTGCAACCAATCTGTTTAAAAGCCACTGTAATAAATCAAACAATCAGCTGAAAAAAAAATGTCACCGTCTGCCTCTAAAAAACGATGTTCACGTCTCGTTCTTTTTGTTGTTGGTGTTGCGATATTTTTACTATTTTGTTAACCTCGTAACAAGTACGAGTTCCAAATTTAACTTGGACAAACCTAGTTGAAGTGACAGCCAGTTCCACATAATTTTGAACATGTCAGGATACGTATGGCCTGGAAAATGGCATTTGTCACCACCATCAATCATTATTTTCCAAATTCATCAGACATTAATATGAGGATCGATTCCGGGATTCAACACTATTTTCAACAAAAATCCGAGGACTATTTTCTGCTTGCAATTGGTACGAAACATTCCATGTTTTTCACTGTCGTTTTGCTTATTGAAATGTTACATATATTATTGAGTAGTTGCTAATCATAACATTTTTTACCCTCCACCCTATTTGTTCATCGTATCGTTTGATTCCAACAATGCGAGATCGATGCAACACGCTATCGAAGTCCGTACCTATAAGAACTTCATGAGGGTACTTCAATAGGTGTACATGCTGTGTGCCCTTGCCATATACTAGGTAATTGCAATAACAATCCCGCGGGACCCCACATTCCCCAAAGCCTTCACGGAAGCGTTGCCGATGACTCCTGATAACTGGATATGCGTTGGGCTTCTTGTACAAAACAAGTCGCTTTTCATGCTGTACAAAGCGAATGGAACAGTTGGAAGAAGAAGTTCACATGCCAAATACCTAACATTTCAGTTGCATTGTTCTTCAATATGCCACATATCTTACGAAACGCTGGAGTTGAACATGGGGATAGGAATGTAATAATGAGAGCGGGGAGACGGTGAAAGAACACGATGGGAGTCTGATAATGTGGTGAGGGTTGGGTGGGGTGGAGTAGAACATATGAATAGGAAAAAAGAAGAGCTGGCTTGATAGGCAGATCTGGCAAAATGCACGCAACACAAACAATAAACCCATTCCCCTGCAATGAAAGAACAAAGACGTTTCGGTTGGTTTTTGGTTTTGCAACACATCGACCATTGAGCTATGTAGCGTCGCCAATCTCTCACACGGATTTGTCTCGGGCGAAGAGTAGCGACAGGTGAGATTCGAACCCACAACCTTTCGATTGTGAGACGGGCGGCTTACTCCTAGGCTACTCGTCCCCACAAAGGCGTTTCAGAGTGGATATATTCGGCATGGCCAATCTCGCCTGTAAGCGCTATATGAGAGAACAACATGGAATCATCATGGATTCATACCCTCATGGTGATACTTTTAAGGTGCAGATTTCCTTAATAACGAAGAAAAAACTTTTGTTCCATAGCGAATTCCCCCTGCCTTGTGAGTCCCAGCGAGGCCACTGACACGAGAATACCATGGCCGTAAACTCTCCCTGGACACCATGGGCGAAATTATCCCTGAACATAATGGCCGTAACTTCGTCCTGAACATGCTCGTGCTTCATGCCCTTGTGCTTCATGCTCGTAGCCAATTCTGAAGCACAAGGACTGTAACCTACTCCTGAACGAACTCTACCTATTCCTGGTACTAACCTATTCCTGAATACAGTGGCCGTAACCTACTCCTGAACATCATGCTCGTGGCCTATCCCCGAGCATAATGACCGTAAACAATCCCTGAACACAACGGCGCCAACGTACCCCTGAACCATACCATAGCCGGTCATTGAATGCCGTGGTCGTAACCTATTCCTGGGCGCAATAGTCTTAGTATATCTGTGAAAATAATGGCTGTAGTACAATTGCCCTTGAACACAATGACCGTACTTATCACTGAGCGCAGCTGTCGCAACTTATACCTACAGAGTACAACGACAGTAGTATATCCCTGAACATGCGATCATTGCCTGCCCATGAACCCAATAGCCGCAGCGATCTCCGAGTGCCTGGCCGTAACCTATGCCGGGTAACTGTAGACTTTTGTATATTCTCCTTAAATTCTCACATATTTGAAATACCTAATTCATGATGTTCAGTTCAACAGCGATATAAAAAATTAGAGAAAATTGTGGGAACGCTTAACAGCGCTAAGCAGTGAAGCAGTCAAATATTTTTGTAAGGGTGAGTTGTCAAGGGTGGTGTCTTCACCACGGGTTGGCCATGTTCCAGTGAAGATCCAGAAAACTAACGTGAGAAACACAAATGCTTACTTCTAACGGATCACTGAGACTCAATGAACATCTGTCCACATTATTGATGCTGTACCGGTGCTAGGAACCACACTGTCAAGCGTGATGCTCCCAGTCGATATCGAGGGCAGATCCCTGCTCCTGGGAGAGCGGGACAGGGTAGAGCGAGGGACACAGCTGCATGGAGAGACGGGACGGTGGGAAGCGGGCGGTGCTGATGGGATTACTGGGAGCAGGGCCGGCGGCAGGGTGGTCGGCCGGTCGTGCAGAGCTGCGGCGCTAGCGGACGCCGCCGATCGTTGTTTATCGTGTTAGGCCGCCACCAGCCGATGGAAACATTTGATCACTTGGGTGGTGCCGTCCGTCGGGCGGGACAGAATCAATAGGGTGCTGATGGCGGCGGCGACCCCGCCGCGCGCCGCTGACGCCGCGACCACCCCGAAGGCGGCCGGCGCGCAGGCACCGCCCCGGCGTGGCGCTCCGCCCACCCGGCCACCAACCCGCGCCGCAGCGCCGCGGCCCGCGCCGCAGCGCCGCCGCCGTCCGCGTTGCAGGTCGTCCGCGGCGGCGGCCGCCCGCACGCAGGTGGCACCTGCGAGACTGTCCGGCCTGGCGGACGATCATGAATCGCGGACTTGCGGACTCGCACCCGATGGCGGCGGAGCGCCTCTCCTGCGAAGCGACCCTCTGCTGCGACTCGCGGCGACCTGAGACCGCCGGGGCGCCGGCGACGCCGCCGCGTCGCAGGTTCGCCGCTGCGCCGGCAGATGACTCTGCGCGCGGCTGCAATCACAGTCGGCGCCGGCGGGTGGCCGACGCGCCGGCATTAATCTCCGTAACGAACGACCCGACTCAAGTGCATGATCATTCCGGCGCTAACTTCACCAGCCGCGGCGCCCAATAGTTTAATTTATTCCAGCCTCATTCATTAGAGCCGAGAATGTAAGCATGGCAGGTGAGCAAACAAAAAACGGTCTGGTCGGCTCGGCTGGCCGCGTGACGCCGCCGCCCGGCTCTCCGATCGTGCAAGCGCCCGGCGAGCATTCAATTACTCGCGCCGCCACGCCGCGTCGGCCGAGCGTGGCGCGCGCTGCCGGCGCGGCGTGGCCCTGCAACAAAAAGGGGCGGCGGGCGGCGATGGCGCCAGCTCGCGCGGCCGGCTCACACCGCCTCCGACAGCTGGCGGCTGGCGCCGGCGCCAGCCGCGCCGGCGCAGACCTATACATTATCGATGCCGCGGATGCGACGGGAAATATTGAAAGGCAGACTCGTTAATTCTTGTCGGCCGGCGCCGCGCGGCGTGCGACCGGCGCCGGAATTTGGTGGCGCCGCGCGGCGCCGCGCGCGCTCCCCGCCGCGCCGCCGGCCGGTCGCCGCCGCGTCGACGGCGGCTCGTCGCGCGGCGAGCGCGCGCAAAAACAGACAGCTGTGCGCGCCGACCGGGCGGCGCGCACCGACCGGCGGCGCCGCTCCAGATTTCGTCGAGCGGTCGGGTGAAGTGTTGTGGAACTTGAATGCTGTGACAGCGGCCGTAGGTCGCACAATAAGGTAAACACACGGCCGGCTTTGTCTGCGAGTTGGGCCCGGCCAACCGTGTAATCCGGAGACGGAGAGGGACCGCCCGCCGACAATGCAGCCGCGCCGACAATCAATACGCACCGGTGTGTTCTGTTTACGGTATTTCTTCTTTTTTATTCATTACTGCCGTTCGGTAATCAGCCAAATGCACCGGATGTCGCGCCGTCGTCCGCTTATTGCGCGCGAGCTGCCGGCGGCCGTCGGCGCCGACACCGCATGGTCGCTTAGCGGTAATTACACGCTGCCATCGAGTGGCCGGTCGTCTCCCCCGGGCGCCATCGGGGCGCGCCGGGTCAAATCTCCGAGGCGGCGCCGACTGACACTGTCGGCAGGTGGTCGCCGCTGCAGTTCTGCTGGGACCGCGTGGAGGCCATTAAAGCCATTGTGGTTTTGACACACACGATGAAGTGTTATGGTGAAGACGTGACGACCAGCGGGTCCTGGAAGTGACTTCCAGGAGGCAAGCAGCAATCGGTCTGGATGAGATGGCAACTGTTCTTGGACCGCAACGAAGGTGCTCGCCTTAGGGAGCACTTCCCTCTGTCAGTAGAAGACCAGCACCATGTCCTGACGGGAGTAGCAGGTCCTGGCCGTCCGTAGAAGATCAGTACCATGTACTGACGGGAGTAAAAAAAAAAATTTTTTTTTGGGGGGGGGGGGTTTTTTTTTTAAAAAAAACAAGAGCAGGTTCTGCTGTCAGTAGAAGACCATCACCATGTCCTGGCGGGAGGAGCAGGTCCTGACTTGCAGGAGTCGGTCACCAGCAAAATACGCCGGTGGGCATGACAAAAACCTCCTGCTCGCAGAAGAGATTCTCATTATCATTGCAATCCCACACACTTACTAGAGTCTTTCTGTCTCCTGCTGCTCAAGGTGGGACAAGTCCAGTCATGCGTAGTTGCTAGAGCCGCCCTGACAAGCACCGTGGAGGGAAATGGTCGCTTCCGTCCCGATTGGACAGCTGAATTTTCGGTGAGATCAGGAGTCACCGATCGCTCATTCGCCGCCAACATTCCAATTAACACACCATGCCTACGGCCTCACAAAAAGCCGCCAGCCATAGGCTTTCAATTAGCGCTGGCTGCCGGGGGTGCAGTGCGTGTGATGCGTCGACCATTGTTGGACTGCGCGCGTCGACGGTGGTCGGCGGGACAGCATACCGGCCAGTGTCGCAGCCGGGCGCCGACAATGACCGGAGAATGTGCCGGCGACAGGTCGCGTCGCGCCGCCGCCGTCATGGGTCGACAGCGGAGCTCACGGAGCCGATGACTCACGTACACCGCCGATGGACCAGCTACAGACAGTGTCGGTCACACCCTGGGGACCAGCATTTCATGTAGGGAGGCGGTGGTACCACCACATCATGAAGAGGTGGAGGTACCACCACATCATGTAGAGGTGGAGGTACACTCACATCATGTAGAGGTGGAGGTACACTCACATCATGTAGAGGTGGAGGTACCACCACATCATGTAGAGGTGGAGGTACACTCACATCATGTGGAGGTAGAGGTACCACCACATCATGCAGAGGTGGAGGTACCACCACATATAGAGGTGGAGGTACCACCATATCATGTAGAGGTGGAGGTACCACCACATATAGAGGTGGAGGTACCACCATATCATGTAGAGGTGGAGGTATCACCACATCATGTAGAGGTGGAGGTGCACTCACATCATGTAGAGGTGGAGGTACCACCACATCATGTAGAGGTGGAGGTATCACCACATAATGTAGAGGTGGAGGTACACTCACATCATGTAGAGGTAGAGGTATCACCACATCATGTAGAGGTGGAGGTACCACCACTTTATGTAGGGAGTTGGAGAAGCCGCCACGTCATGGAAAAAGTCGGAGGCACTATTTCTGTATATCGAAGCCGAATCTGTTCCTCTCCCTAGTTAGTTATTAGGGCTTTAGGGCGCATCGACTACATTGGTCATGTAGCGCCCATGTTCCTCTCCCTAGTTTGACATGCTAACTGCGAAGCAGGAGATCCCATGACTTCATGGTGGTGCGTGCTACCTATGTCCTCTCGGTCCCCGTGCCTTCCACCCCGTAGTCTTCTCGACTGCCTCCACCACCCGTCATATTTCCAGCTGTTGCGTTGTGGGGGACCTGACACATTCAACTTCAGGGTGTACAACACTATCTCAAACACAGCGGTGTGGAAATACAGTTGCATTCCGGACTAATGCGTGTTAACACCGTCTGATCCTCCTCTCCTATGTTGTGGATAAATTACCCTTTCCAGTGGCTGCACTTGTGGCCTTCACATTGTAGCCAGACGTTTAATTGCCCGTATTCAGTTACTGGGCACACGCTCCAGTGCTGGTGGGTAGCTGTGCAGTCTGCATTCCGCCCTTGTATATCTGTCTCCGTATGGAGCAAGAACAGAGGATCCGGCAATGCCACGGCGGTAATGCCACCTGGCAGCCCCCACAGCATCGCTGTGTGTGTTGTGCCATCCCCGACCGCTGTATGCACCGCTGTGCGAGCCCTCCTCGGCTGCTGTGCATACCTCGCCCCAGCCGGCGTGTGTCCCTCCTCGGCTGCTGGGCCAGCTTCCTCAGTTCCTGTCTATGCCCCCTGTCAGCCGTTGTGTGTACTCCTCAGTTATTGTCTATAGCCCTTGCCACAGCCATTTGTATGTGCCCATCCTAAGTCACTGTCTATACCCCTTACCAGCCATTGTACATGCTCCTCGGTTACTGTCTATATCCATCCTCAGCCGTCGTGTGTGCTCTTCCTCAGTTGCTCTCTATACCCCTTACCAGCCATTGTATGTGCCCCTCAGTTACTGTCTATATCCATCCTCAGCAGTTGTGTGTCCTCCCCCTCAGCAGTTGTGTGTTCCCCTTCATTGGCTGCTATTTGCGCCTCATCAGCCGCTGTGCTCTGCTCTCCTAACGGCCGTGTGTTGCTCTCTTCACGGCTGTGTGTGCCCCTCCCTCCCCCTCGGCTGCTATTTGCCCATCATCGGTCGCTGTGTTCGCCTCTCCTGACGGGTGCCCTCCCCCATCGGCTGCTGTTTGCGCCTCATCAGCCGCTGTGCGCGCCTCTCCTCACGGCCGTGTGTCGCTCCACCCTTCCCCGGGCCGTATGCACACACCGCGCTACGTCACCAGCTGATCTCCACGCCGCTTCGACGGTCCCTGTGTACATACAACGCCGCCGGCGTCTGCCGACACACGCGTCGGGTGTCCGGTGTTCCCTTACACGGCGTCCTCTGAGTCCGCCGCGCAACGAGTGGCCGGACGGCCGACCCACGCGCTCTATTAGTCAGGTCACATGGCTTGCTGGGTCAAACCACGCGGCAACCTGGACCGGTCATATGGCTTGCTGGACTAGGATACATCGACCGACTGTTGCAGTCGGCCATGTAAACCGTGTCCCACGGCCTATTGGACCAGATCACATCGGTCTTCTAGATCCGGCCATATGGCCTGTTGGACCAGGCCTGCATTGACTGCTGCAATAGGTTGCATAAACCAGGCCACATGGCTTGTTGAACTGACCTAGAAGCCAGCTGACCTGGCTTGCGGTCTGCTGGACCGGGTTGCGTGGCCTGCTGGATCGGAACACATGACCTGCTGGACCGAGACCCGTGGTCTTCTGGGTAACACCATCACGTGCTGAGACGGTTTGGTTATCTGCTGGACTTGAAAGCATGGTGTGTGTGTTCGAGTCAGATCGTCTGTTGGACACATGATCACATGATCTGTTTGACCGGATAACATGCATGCCGGCCAAAGTTAGATGATTTGCTGGGACGGGTCACGTGGTCTTCGCTGCTGGTGAAGACGTCCTCCCGTTCTTCACGGTAAAGCCAATGCTTTCTTAAAACATTGACAGGATACGTGTTCAGTTTCTATCACTGAAATTGGCACAGGCTGGTGTCTATGAGGAGCGTTCCATGACTTCCCAGACGAAGAGAGTTCTTAAGAAGACCTGCAACTGACCTTTGGTTCTTTTACGACGCATTCAACAGCTAGGTTATATAGCGACGCTAACCTCTCACGCCGATTGGTCGCGGGCGGAATCTGGAAATGTCGTCGGTTGTGGGATCGAACCCACAATCTTGCGATCAAGAGACCGACGCTCTACCAACTGAGCTACCGCGGCTCATAAGACCCGCAACTGTGCAGGACAAATTTCTCGAATGAACTCAATACACAAATGAGCAATGTGGCTGGAACAGAGCCTGTGAGTCTAGCTGGACTGTGGGACACGATGCAGGCTGGGACTCTCGTTCTGTTCGTCTGGATCGCAAGATCTGCCGGATAGTATCGCATGGTCTACTGAGACGAACCTCTTGGCCTGGTTGACCGAGTCACATAGTCTGTTCTGCGGATCGACGAGCGCGGGTGGAACTGGCAAAATGATCGGCTGGGATCAAGTGGTTTCAAGCTCGATTTGATCCAGTGTGGTCACATAGGTTTCCTTCTTAAAGGTGAAAATAACTTGGGAAGTGGGAGCTTGAGCATGCACATGACAAGGTTCGACCACTGCTGGCACGTGCTGGGTCCAGGCGTGAACTGTGTGCGACCACTGGCGGACGTATGTGCCAACAAGAGGAACGCAAAGGACAAAATCGACAAAATTTTGGTTGAGACTTCGTGTTAATGCTTCAAGCATAACGCTTCTGAGTCTTCAAGAAATGCGAAGGAGAATAAACTACACCCATCGTTGCGGACATGTACGATAGAAGATCACCAGCATGTGTTAAAATTTTCAGGCTGACCCAAGCTAGTACGCCTTCTTCGTGCCCACTTTACAACGGTTGACATCACACAAGGTGGCACTTGCCCCATTCAGCACGAGGGTTGGAGAATACGATATTTGTCCATTACCATGCAAATGCTTCCAAATGTAAGTCAAACAAAAATACGAAAAGAAAAGGAACGAACTAGCAGGAAGCTAGTATGAGCTTTTCAGTCATACTAGCTTCCATACGCTTTTCACCAGTAATACAGGCTGCTGTTGCGGACCTCAGTGCTTGTCGTAATCTAACGATATGCTGAACGTAACCATGAAATCAGGTGAAAAGTTTGAAATCCTTGCCAAATAAAGTTTAAGGGAAAAGTGCATCTGACACGCTACAGAGTTTTCACAATCGTGTTTCGGTGATCGCATGATCAATGGCACTCCTGTTCGTCCAGGAGTGCCAACAATGCCAATGCACTGGATTCGGAAATGGCATGACATGGGCTATGGTCATTCCCAGGCTTACTGTAGCATGCAGTTCAGCAATAACAACTGGATAGAGTGCAGATCGCCGAGGCATAATGTTACAGAATGATCGCAGCAGCAGCAAACACAGTCCCAGTGTTTGTCATGGGCCCATTTATATGGTGGACCATATTCTAGCAACTACTCTTTTAAACGCCTATTTGTTTCACTCGCCAATAATTGGAAATAAACTTTCGGTATCATAAGCAGAGATGGCTTTCGTGCCACGAACGCAATGCCGAAGACTTGACTCACGTAGGGCTGGAGCACAGCAAAGCACGTCGCAAGCATTACCACGGGCAGAGGCCTTTGGTAGCTCCAGCCGAGCCATGGTCTCGCGTTGTGATACCAGTCAGGTCGCTGGGATTCAGATGATGATCTTCACAGGGTCAGAGCGCCTCGGATTGTGACTACGGCAAGACTCCGGAGCCTCGGATTGTGACCACGACAAGGTTCCGGAGCCTCGGATTGTGACCACGGCAAGACTCCGGAGCCTCGGATTGTGACCACGACAAGGTCCCGGAGCCTCGGATTGTGACCACGGCAAGACTCCGGAGCCTCGGATTGTGACCACGACAAGGTCCCGGAGCCTCGGATTGTGACCACGGCAAGACCCCGAGGCCTCGGATTGTGACCACGACAAGACCCCGGAGTCTCGGATTGTGACTACGGCAAGACTCCGGAACCTCGGATTGTGACCACGACAAGGTCCCGGAGCCTCGGATTGTGACCACGACAAGGTCCCGGAGCCTCGGATTGTGACCACGGCAAGACTCCGGAGCCTCGGATTGTGACCACGACAAGGTCCCGGAGCCTCGGATTGTGACCACGACAAGGTCCCGGAGCCTCGGATTGTGACCACGGCAAGACTCCGGAGCCTCGGATTGTGACCTCAGCAAAGTCCCAGGACCACAGATTGTGGCTTCGGTCAGACCATGACCTCGACATATGACATCAGTAAGACTCCGGGCCTCGGATTCTACCACCAGCTAGGTTTCTGGCTTGGCAGTGTAGCTTCGGTCCGACAATAACATTGGATTGTGGCATCGGCAAGGCACCGAGGGCCTCCTCCTATGGGCGCTGCATGACCAATGTAGTCGATGCGTCCTAAAGCCCTAGTAACCAACCAACAAACAGAAGGGCTTCGATTGTAACCTCGGCTGGAAAACCTGGGATTGTAGTTCGGTAAGACCATCATCTTGGATATTGACCTCAACAAGGTGTCAGGTCTTAAAATGTCCCTCTACCGGAATCTGTGACTTAGATTAGTATATTCAGCAAGATTGCTCAAGTCGAACCAAATTATTTCCAATGTTTAATCAAGGTTGGGTGCATGCATTACACACCACAATTACGGCCAAAGACCATCCCTGATCCTCTTCTCTATACGGCTATGCTGCACTGACACACCCGTACCATACTGAACACAACTAGCAACTCGAATATTCAAATAGGAATGTTTAATGGAGCTGATCTCACCAAGAATGGTGATTATTAGTCAGAACCCCTCCCCCTTCTTGACTACGCGTTTGCTTTCTCCTCTAATAAATACAGAATTATTGAATAATAATTTCAACAGGTATAAATGCTATTAAAACGCGGATGTTTTCGAAAGTAGCATTTCCGGGTGCGTTTCTTCTTACTGAGACAGACCGTCCTTCCTTTCATTGTTGATGACTACCCCTCACTCCCTGCCGTAGGTCTCTCTCCTTGAGGCGGACCTCTCTCTGCCTCTGTCTCTCTCTGTCTCTGCTTCAGGCCTCTCTCTCTCTCCCTGTGCGGCGGACTGTTGTTCTCTCCCAACAGAAGACCTCTTGCACCGTCCCGGACCCCTTTCGGCGGACCTCTCTCCCTTCTCCGGACCCTACTGCCCACGGCCGGAACGTTACACACAGGTCACGCCTCTCCGTCGAGGTGCGCCCAATCACACTCCAATCAGCCATCTGCGATGATTAAGAGACTGCGACGATTTCTCCCGACTCGGTCGACGGTTCATCCATCACGATGAGCGGCCCGTCCGCCCTGTCGCCGCCCAGAGGTCGCGCCGAGAGCAGTGCACCACTACTGACGTCCGGCACACACAGCCGAGCCGAGAACAGTGCACCACTACTGACGTCCGGCACACACAGCCTCACCGAGAGCCGTGCTTCACCACTGACGTCCGGCACAGCCGAGGGCATCACAGCCGAGCCGAGAGCCGTGCACCACTACTGACGTCCGGCACACACAGCCGAGCCGAGAGCCGTGCACCACTACTGACGTCCGGCACAGCGGATCACAGCCAGCAGAGCCGTGCACACCGACACAGCCGAGGAGCCGTGCACCACTACTGACGTCCGAGTCCGGCACACAGCCGAGGGCATCACAGCCGAGCCGAGAGCCGTGCACCACTACTGACATCCGGCACAGCCGAGGGCATCACAGCCGAGCCGAGAGCCGTGCTCCACCATTGACATCCTTCACACAGCAGCATCACAGCCGAGCCGAAACCTGTGCACCACTACTGACGACCAACACACACACAGCAGCATCACAGCAGCACCGAGAGCCGTGCACCACTACTGATACCCGGCATACAGCAGCATCACAGCCTCTCCGAGAGCCGTGCACCACTACTGATACCCGGCACACAGCAGCATCACAGCCGCGCCGAGAGCCGTGCACCACTACTGATACCCGGCATACAGCAGCATCACAGCCTCTCCGAGAGCCGTGCACCACTACTGATACCCGGCATACAGCAGCATCACAGCCTCTCCGAGAGCCGTGCACCACTACTGATACCCGGCACACAGCAGCATCACAGCCGAGCCGAGACCTGTGCACCACTACTGATACCCGGCACACAGCAGCATCACAGCCGAGCCGAGACCTGTGCACCACTACTGACGTCCAACACACACACCAGAGCAGCATCACGGCCGCGCCGAGAGCCGTGCACCACTACTGATACCCGGCATACAGCAGCATCACAGCCTCTCCGAGAGCAGTGCTACTGCTACAACTGATGTCCGGCACACACGGTGGCATCATACCGCACAAGATTAGCGTACACTTGCAGGCGGGTGTGGAGAAGGTAGCGCGCTCTCGATGAGTGTTGGGTGGTGCGATGACGTCGGTGGCGGACACACGTCGTACGCCACGATCGTCAGCAAATTGTTGCCTTTCGGTGGCTTTTTCTCAATGGTGGGCATCACAACTTTCCGAGAAGTCATAACCAGTGGCGTGCAAACTGTTTCAATTTTCATCTCTTCAAATGACCTCCATGGTCACACTTCTAAAAATCACTCTCCCCTCCCCCATCTGTTCAAATTACGTGCTTTCGTTGAATTTTCTTGTTCTGCCTCTGTCCCATGGCTGCACTAGGATATCTTGTTCCAAATTCGTCATGCATGATCATAGTGTACAAGACTATACTGTGGTGTGCAAAACCACAGTGACGTGTACGCGACTGTGGTGCAACCGTGCGCGACTGTCATGCAATATACACAACTGGAATGCAGTGTATGCACACCATAGCACGGAGCTGTGAACCTGATGAGCGGGCTTCAAGGTACCGAGGTAGGGTAATCAAGAATATTAAACAGCCCGAAAATCAAAATAAAAAAGCACAGCTCTGCTTCTAAGAGTGGCAGAGAAGCAATGGACGCCTCGACACCATTGGCCGGCCATTGTCATGCACAGTCATGTATTTGTCGAAAGGTGGAAATATTTACTTGCGTCCACGTACGCTTCACCCAGGTAATCTGACTCAAGTATGACGGCTTGCATGTTTCTGATAATAGGCCAGATTTCAGATGCTAGCCTGTACTAGTGCACATACCAGGGTCTTGCACATAAATGTGCATGCATTAATACAGCCACAGCGACCAAAATAGCTGTCAACGGTTGAATGGTGCCAGGTGAAGGTGCATCTCTTCAGACAATGTGGTCGATTAAGTTCTGCATGCAGGTCATGTCTTCTGCATTGAGCTCCACGTTTCTGCATCCAATGAGAAACATGGATAATTTCTATCCGCGGTGCAACGGTGCAAATCTAGGATTGCAACGATGTATAGATAGGAGCCGCAAGAGCGTTGTCATGCCAAGTTTGCCGCTTACATAGCTCAGGAGAACCGTGCAAATGCAGCAGTAATGTTGGAATTCGATAACTGGTTCAAACACGGGTTTTGCCGGTGAAGCGCTCCGCTCATCATGGCATAGCGATGCAGACGTCATGTCAGGACCCTGTGCATTGCATGCCTATGATTTAATTTGATACACAGCCCACCCCTAGTGCATTGGAGTTAAGTATGTTCTTTCCATGTCCCGATTATCTGCAAACTATTACTTAAGATATCGGAATACCCATTTCAACACGCCTGGCCCGGTTTCCGGGCGAGGCGGGAAACCGAGCGGCCAAAAGTACTTTCGCCTTTTACTAAAGATTTCCGTGGAGGGGAGCACTCCAATGAGTATTCCTGTATTATTCGTTAAAAATGGGTGTTCCAATATCTTATTACTTAAGATATCGGAACACCCATTTTTTAACGAAGACTTCCGCTTCCCAGAGAAAAGCTATGTTCCAGAATGATATTAATAATCAATAAAGACATATCCCCAGAATATCTTTTAGATCGAGTTTAATGTGAATTACTCAATGCAGCATAATACTTGGTTCATTTTAAAATCCAACGTGATTGATCATCAATTCACAATATAAAAGCTATGGGGTGCCATCCAAGACCACTTGTCATGAGCTGAATGTTATTTTTGGTGAAGCCAGTTCCAGGTAGCGGTTTAAATTAAGGAAATCCATTTCCTTTATTGTGTTGAATCTGCGATCGTAGATTCTCAGGTGGATTTCGAAGATCACAAGGTAAACATGTGTGGCTTGGCTCTTTAACGCGACTATGCCATGCAATACTTGCATGAAATGTGCAATGCGCAACTAGCACGCCGCAATGCAAGTAGCAAATCCATCGCTCACAGGCATAGTTGCAAACGCAGCCTATATAGGTGTGGCTTCCGCTGGCGCATGGTTGCCCGAGCAGGTGCAAGAATGTTTGTACAGTGCAGTCACGGTAATTTTCGTGCTTAACAATAGGCCCTATAGTCACGCACTGCATACAATGGGCCTAAGACACGTTCGTTCACCAACAGCGTCCCTTGACGCCACATATCTGACAATCCGACTAAAATATAGTTTCAATCAATTTGATTGCTTTATGTCTTCAGTTTCTAAACGCTAAGCTGCATTCACACAGTTTGGGTGACTTGCCGCAAAATAGGGTACTGTGGTTGCATCGATTTATGTAAAATCACAATTATCCTGTGTTCACTTTTGCATGATAATATTTCAACCCATGTCTATTACCAGTTACATGCAGCCGGTCACATTTCTTCCCCATCTGCATTCGGCCCGCTCATTTATATACTTTCGATCATTACACCACTCACTTGCACTTTCCACGAGATTAACATCAACAGCATCCCAGTTGGGCTGCTGGATGACCCAGCGGCGGCGGTTAGGGCACGACGTCCTGGTCAGCAGCACGTCTCACTTGCCAAGTACCGGAGATAATGGCAACAACCTGACCTGGGCGTGCAAAGGTGTCAAGTGCCCGCGATAATCATGGCCCTTGTGCATGACTCACTATCGCATTCGCAATGCAAATCCTACAGGGTAAACAAATTACACGAAAACAGCCACGGAGCGTGGAATATATCCATTATGATCATAGGAGCCGCTCGGAGAAAGGCTTTCCAGAAAAGGTTCGCAACAATCCAGGAAGCTCCCACTGTCGTTATGACGTCAGTCGTAAGCATAGTGTGTACCGCCGCAATTCGGCGCCATGGGAAAACTACATGGACTCAACTGAGCAGGTCATATGTTTACGTCGTGAACAATATGGAAATATTGCTGGTTGGGACGAAGCTGCATTGTTTGGCAGTGGACAATGGATGACACAATGCTCAGTGAAAATTATTATTGTGCAGTCGCCTTGACCAATGTAGGTCATGCAATTAGATCACCGAGCACAATAGTTCAACTCTTTGTTTCTGCTGAGAGCTAAACATCAAAACTGACCTTATATTTGCTGCAACTTTACTTGTGCATCATAAAGTAGGAGTATTTCTAGCAATTCAACGGGACTATGACTTATATGTACCAGATGGATGAAAATATTACTTTGGTAGAGCTGAATCCTATAGCAATATACCTCAAACTCACGCACAACTTGAAACTAATTGCTGGATAAGTGAAGTATGACGGAGACACCTTGTGTATTGGTGGTCTGGTTTCTTCCAAAATTAACAATAATTGTACTTTTTGGGTGCACACAAGCAATACTTTTCTTCGGATGAGCACGAATGCATGGCAACTAATGACAATTAGAACAGCAAATGAGAGCTATTATATGTTGTGAGACAACAAAGAAGCACGCGCGCCTCTCTCTCCCGTGCGTTTGCCTAACTTGCAGCACGTTTCAATAAACACTTGCTTCGCATTAGTATTCACATCATGCTTGTTGCAACTTTGGATGCTTTACCCAAGGAACTCCAAAACAAGAAAATACAAATTTTGTGGCAGGTCTGTACCTTTGGTCATGATGTAGGCAAAGGAGGACGAAGGGGACGCCCTCCCTCTTTGTCTGAAGCCGTTATGAATCACTTCCTTCAAGGGAGCCGGAGGATACGGACGTTAACTCACCATGGGAAATACGTGGAGGCGCCGCCGTCCGATCCCATGTTGGCAATAGCTATTCAATAGCTACGCCTCTCTTGCGTGAGATCAGTTGATGCATACCGCCCGGTCTGGTTGCTCAGTGTAACAAGTGTATTCACATTGGAGTGGGGTGGAAACTCGGTGTACGCTGTGGCCTGCCTGTGGAAAAGTGGACAAAACGCTAGTTAAGCTCTTACATATGTTTCAAGACATAAGCGAGCCAATTCATTAGCATTGCAAGCGATTGGTAGGACGATAAATGTCGTATCGCTCATGACAACGCGAACAATTAGACCGTGTGCACTATGACGGTGTGATATAAAGCATCCTGTACTGTCTTCGCATATTTTCTCATGGGATCGTGCTAATGGGTACTTTATTGGTCATTTACTTTACATCCGCATAGGCAATATAGTGGATGGCTCACCATGCATTCTGCGTGATCTTGGCAGCCTTGGGCTTCCAATATTTTCAATTTGTGCCATTCTCGGCGCCAGGTTTGTACCCTTTTCAGGCCAATTGTGAACAGTTTATCGCAATCAAAAGGCGTCCAATTTCGGAAGCGCCTCATTGGGCTTGCGCTCGGTTTATGGACGCCGTCCCAGCGCCGCTTCCCAACTGGAGGCGAGAACGGAAGGCCCTTGGGAGCCCATGTAGCGGCCCTTGGGACTGTCCATGTGCTCAGGTGAACGGAGACGGATGCCGCCAACAGCCTCGCTGACCCACCGATAATGGCCGGCTGATGATGGGCACAAGGTCGCCGGCAGCCGGTCACCGGGCAGCAAAAGCAGAGGGGGATGGGCAGCCGAGGGGGTGTGGGGGGGGAGGGGGTCACCGGGTAGTGCAAGCGCTTGGTCGACGGCGCCAGCACGTCGCCGCCAGTCCCGCGCTAGAACCGTCACCAGTGCTACGTTAGAACACTCGCTGGTCCTGAACCAGAACCACCGCCGGCACTACGTCAGAACAGCTGCCAGTCCTGAACCAGAGCCACGCCTGTACTACGTCAGAACCGCCGCCGGCACTACGTCAGAACAGCTGCCAGTCCTGAGCCAGAGCCACGCCAGTACTACGTCAGAACAGCTGCCAGTCCTGAGCCAGAGCCACGCCTGTACTACGTCAGAACCGCCGCCGGCACTACGTCAGAACAGCTGCCAGTCCTGAACCAGAGCCACGCCTGTACTACGTCAGAGCCGCCGCCAGCACTACGTCATAATAGCTGCCAGTCCTGAACCAGAGCCACGCCAGTACAACGTCAGAACCGCCGCCAGCACTACGTCAGAACCGCCGCCGGCACTACGTCAGAACAGCTGCCAGTCCTAAGCCAGAGTCACGCCTGTACTACGTCAGAACCGCCGCCAGCACTACGTCAGAGTAGCCACCAGTCCTGAGTCACAACCATCGCCGGTGTTACGTCAGAGCAGCCGCTGGCACTGCGCCATTACCGCTGCTAGTATCATCGCCAGACCTGCACTAGAACCTTCATCTTTCCCGCGACGTAACCACCGCCAGCTGTACACCAGAACTGGCCTCAGCTCAGCGCCAGAACCACCGCGAGAGCCGAGCCGGAACCGTCGCCAGTCATGCGCCGGAACCGTCGCCAGTCGCGCTCCAGAACCGAAAGGGCGCCGCACCAAAACGGCGGCCGCGCGACGGCTCATTTGGGGTCGGCAGCCTGTCGCCGCCGGCTGCCATCTGCGCCACCCACGGCTGCCGCGCGCCACAATTGCCGTCACGCCGACGGCGCTCGTAAACGCGGCGGCGAAAGGCGAGCGATGGCCTGTCCTGCAGCGTCCCAACTGGCCGTGGTGTCGTCTACACGACGTGGCTAGAAATACCGCCCAAGTCTCGCCACGTCCAGTCACCGCATCTCATCACGGCGCACCAATTGGGGTGCCTTCGCACGCCGCTTCAGCAGGATTTATTAAAGCAACCTGCGCTTGGTAATTGTTATATAGTGTAATATGGCTGGTGCTCAGTCGACATCCCAAAAAGAACTCCAGAATGCAGGAGCATTCGAAACTGTTACTGCCAGCGACCAGCGCGGATAGTACCCCATCACCACCAGAATACAAGCAGCTTGTCTGATGACTGCAGAACACCCAAGTAATTCACTTTAGAAACCGCAAACAACGCAAGCTTCCGACGCTAACGAAGGAAATGCTTACTGTTGCCAATGTCACAAGGACGTGGGGAAAGAGAAATGATGGAGAGACGGAGAAAGATGAAGAGACACGGAGACAGATGGAGAGAGATGGAGAGAGACGGAGAGAGACTGATGGAGAGTGCGCGAGAGAGTGAGGAAGGGGAGGGAAGGAAGGAGGTAGAGGGAGATAGAGAGGAGATGAAGAGATGGGAAAGAGGAAGAGAGAGAGAGAAGGAGAGAAGAGAGGGGGAGAGAAAGAGCGGAGAGAGAAAGAGAGGAGAGAGAAAGAGAAGAGAGATAAAGAGAGGAGAGAGAAAGAGAGGAGAGAGAAAGAGATGAGAGAGGGTAAGAGAGAGAAAGAAGAGGGGAGAGATAGATAGAGTAGATAAAGAGAGGGAGAGTAGGAGAGGGAAGAGTGAAGAGAGGAAGAGAGGGTGAGAGAGTGAGATGAGAGATGGTAAAGGGAGAGAGTAGAGGGGAGAGAGGGAGAGAGAGAGCGGAAATGGAGAGGGAGAGTGAGAGAGAGAAGAGAAGAGGGTGAGAGGAAGAGAGGGTGAAAGAGTGAGGGACGGAGCAGGACATGCCGGCGCCGGTGGTACAGACGGAAGCGTGGCCTGCCGATGGGCTGGTGGCTGGTGTGTCGGTAGCCGGTGGCCGGTGGCCGTTTTTTGTCCGCGCTGTGTCCCGGCCAGGAGCCGAAACGGTCCGACCGGCCGGCCGGCCGACATTTATCTCAATCGGGCGGCCACATCTCGGCCGGTGGCACCATCGACCCGACCATTGATCTGGGCCGGCCAGGTGGGCCCGCCGCTCCGCCGCTCCGCCGCTGCCCGGCAGTAGCGCCGCCGTCCGCCCCGCCCCGCACCCATCACGACCCCGCGGCCGTGTGTGCGCCCTGGGACGGCGGGGCGGGCCTGCGACGCGGCCAGAGCGCAGTTGTGCTCCTCAGTTGTGCTCATGAGTATCCGCGTAGGAACAACGGGGAACGAGGGGACGTGCCTCTCATCTCACCTACCGGAAACGCTGCCTGCTAATGTTATGTGCCAGGGTGGTCGTTTTGTGAAAAACATTGGTAAGAGCACGCATTTATTTAGGAAGAACTGGAACTGAATCACGGCATTGGAATTTCCTGCTCATACTGTTGAACGAAGAAGTTGTTGAGCGAGGAAGAGGAGGAGGTGCGCTCTGTGGTTTGCCGATTCAACGTAGGGTAGTCACAATTTAGCGCTGGAGGGGCATAATTAGGCATTGGATAGTCCAATGTGTTTCCGATAGCGTACACAACGACACTCGTGCTACGGGTGTTGCATGGGAAAGGTCGAGTTTATCCACGTGTTCGGATATTCTGCTGAGCAGAGTGAAGCCTGCTACAACTCAACAGCATGTACAATATGGTAGGGCAGGCCGTTTTTGTTCAAGAGACCGCACAGCAAATAACACTGAGCACTGGTGCAGATTTGTAGCATAGCATTTCAGGTAACAATGTTAAAGCTGGTGACCAAAGAAGAAAAGCATTGTAGGGCTCCCGCTCGATGGGGTACCATGTTACTGGGGACGAAAACTGGGTTGTTCGAAACACTCAAGAGGTAGGAAGATTAACACACGATATTGATACTGTAGGAGGGGCCAGTACTCCGGACCGGGCGCACAGCATAGCCAGTCTGTTAACCGCAAACATCACCGTATCACTGTACTTCCCGTAGCCCCCACCTTCGTGCGAGTCAATTCCCACCCGACACCATCTCCACTCAATTCTACCCACGCTGCGCAACACCTCACCTCGCCTCACCTCCTCAGCCTGTCCCTCCAGACGCCACGCCCACCCGGCCACCGTCCCATCAGGCGTCCCCATCTGACCCACGGCGCGCCGACCTGACCGTGTCGGCCGTCACGTGTCTCGGGCGGCGTCGCTCGCCCGAGGTCACCGGCGTCGGGGCCGGCTCGAGTCGACCGTCGTCGCCCGGCCGTTCCTCACGGCTCGTCGCCACTGCGTCGTCGGCGCGGCGGCCCGCTTCAAAGGCGGCCGCGCGACGGCGGCTGCCGCGCCACTCGCGTGTTTTATGCGGCCGTCGCCGGCGTCACCTGGCCGGGAGACGGGCCGTGTATCGGCCGTCCCATCTGAGCGGAGGCGGCCGCGTCGCGCTCCGGCGGCGCGGCCACCTGCCAACTTTATCGCCCGGTCACTGGAGATTTATCGCCGCCGGCGATATTACCCGCCTCAGCGCGACCCGCCAATTAATTAAGGCCTTATTCTACATAAGAGCGTCGGCCAATTAAGATAAAACGCCGCGTCGTCGGTGGCGGTGGCTGCGGCGGTGGCTGCGGCGCGAGCGTGCTGCCAACTCCGGCGACACCGTGCGACCGCGCGCCGAGCTCCGGCGCGACATCACGCGCGCCAGCGTCGCCGGACGCGTCGTGAGTGCCGCCGGTCGGGCGCGCACGTTGCGGCGTGGCGATGGCGGCGCGCACGGCGGCGACGAGCGGCGCGCCGCCGCCCGAGCGGCGCCGCCGCCGGCGGGGGTCCCGCCAGCCGACCTGCGAGCGGCGCCAATACTAGAGTTATGGCAGGTGCTGGCGCGGGAAAATGGCGCGCGCTTTACGGCCGTCGCCTCGCCGCGGGAAAGCCACGGTTGGCGCGCGCCATGACCGACGACTCGAGGTCTCGATGCAGAGGCCCCTGTGGAGGGCGGACCATTTCCGGACCACTACCGCAGGCAACGCTGCGGTGAGCCTGATGGATAGCATGGTGGTGAACCTGGCGTCCGGCCGGAGTACGTTTTGATGGTCAAACCGATAATGAATGTGATGGCGTGGCCAATGACGAGCTTGGTGCTACGCCTGGTGGTGAAGCTGATGGTGAGCCTGATTGCGAACCTGGTGATGGGCTTGTTTATGAGAGTGCTGGCAGACCCGATAAGGAGACCGATGACGGTTCTGATGGTGAAACTGATGAGGTAATGACATTATGTATCTTCCGATTGCTCCCTTGATGTTAGAAGTAGTGGCTAGGCCCTTTGCGAGTCCAGTGGTGAGTCTGCTAGTAGGGCTGACTGCACGCGTATGAACAGTACAGTGGCCGTCTCGCTCTTTGCGACGTCCCTTCGACGCCTCCGTCCCTTCAACTGACAACTATTATTTTCCTTTCACCACTTCTCTCTCCTCGCTTGTCTAGTCGTGCCCTGCCTGCCCTCCTTCAATACTCTCCATCTAATCGGCAGATAAAAAGACATTTACTTTAACATGAGCGTGAGACTTCCATCCTCTTCAACACAAAGCCAGCAAACAGGAAAACTACCTGTTTCTTCGTCGGTAATGAAGCAAATACTAACCTGATATAGCACAGAATCATGCAAAAAATAGGAAAGTAGCTGTACTAGCCTCGACTTTGTATGTAGATCAGGGTCGTAGTTGAGCCTCTCTAACTCGGTACGAGGCATGCTGCAGTCTGGGAATACACAGCCACAATATACGATCCCGTGGGATCCATACGCGAGCTTGCCTCTCTCCAGTGGGCGTCCTCTCCGTCTCGGCGCCTCGTCAGCAGCCCCGCGATCGTCATCTTTGTCTTGGGTTCGCTCTGGCTTCATCCTCCCACCTCTGTATCCACACCCCCTGCCAGGTCATGCATCCTCGTGGCCTGCTCCCGGTCTGTCCTTCACTGCCACTGCTCCCCTCGCTGTCTGTAGCTCCACATCCTGCTCTCGCGTCGCCCGTGCCCCCGTCGAGGGTCGTTGACATCGAGGCATTTGTAACCGCACGGGATACCCGACGCCCGCCTAATTTATTCCTCCAATACAGTTTTTCTGATCAGATCCATAAGTTAAAGAAAATAACGCCTGGTTCAGGTGTTGGTAACCAAAACAAATAACTCATTCCAAACATAGCAGCCTGTTGATAACGATCAGGTTTACATGGGCAGCTCCAACAGCGAAGCCCGTAGAGTAAAACACCAACATCTCCATCGTCAGAGGCTTGCATCAACACGATCTTGCGATTCCTGTTGCCCAGCCGCTCCAAACTGCTACAAAAAGCAATTGATATCAGGTAATAAGTTGATCGTCATGATACATCGCGATTTAATTAAGAAAATCACGACTTGTGTGCAGCGGCTGGTTATAAAGGTATGCCAGATTTATATCGATCTCGCAGTTCTCATCAATGTTTTAGAGCGAACTTCCACTCACCTACCATTTCGACGGAATTGTTCGAGCCACAATCACACATAGAGGCTTGAAAGACTTGTTGATGGTGCCAGGGCAGGGCGCTTAATTTAGACTCAATTCTGCTCATGTATCCCCATATATCTAAAGCTAACTTCTGATGGTTATTATACTGATATCACATTGACATCACCAAATATACCGAAGTTCCCGCCAAAAAAAAGAGGTCGGGAGTGTTCTGAGCTGTCAAAATCAGGCACACGAATTCTCAAAACAGGCCTAATATTTACAATCTACAACAATCGACTTTCAATACAGACATAAAGCCTTTTTCTAAAGTTTTTCCAGGTGTGATTGAGAAACAGACTATAGTTAATTGACAGTAGTGGAGTCTGAAATGAAAGCAGAATAAGTCACCAACTCAGTCAAAAAAAACATATGCGACCATATGATGACAAGTTGGTAAAAACAATCGAACACGAGAACAAAATGACTACTTCAGTCGCGTGGCATGACAAGTTTTCTTTTCGTGCGGCATCGAACACAGCTCTTTAAATGACACTACGAGATCGTAGTGTCTGATCAGCCACTAAAATAGCCTCTAAGATCAGCCGCTAAGATCAGATACAGTTCCCAGGTTGAAGCCAACAAGCTTAACTGACATCGTCTCGTTTCGCACTGTGGTGTAATCATTCATTGTATTCTGCACCAGGATGGATGTTTTACTGCACTTGGCATCTCTCAAGTCCTTAATCATCCCTGCATAGGCAAAATATGAATGCATGCAGAGAGCTTGATTAATGGCAGACTGCTCCTGGACGTCTGGATTAGTGTGGTTGTGGACCCTAAGCGCGTAAGTGTGCTTCATTGCAAGTTATGAACAGAGGATGTTCCGTACAAATAGACGCCGTTTGCCACTCATCCACCTCATCCAACACCCATGGAGAAAAAAGACATCGCCCTGTCTCAGCCAACGTTTGCACCAGCATCCACTGTATTGTTCTACATGACCAAGACTATAGGAAGGCGGACGAGAGACTCCAGAGAGATGCATCAGATCGGGTCGGCGCCACCCCGGCTTCACCAGCGTATCTGATCGATAATAGCATACATTATGTTGATATATCGGTGCTGATAGTGAGGAACACGCTCCACTTAATCATGAGATGGCGGCACACGTGCGGGTCGGATGTGGTGAAGGAGCGCCCGAGTAACGCGCCATCGTGTGATGAGCACGGCGAAACAATGCTCATGCAGGCGCCGGGAGCGATCAGCCAATTACTTGCGAGCAGCAGCATCCGCGCTAACAAGGTAACGAGGTATGATAGCACGCTGTCCGCATAGCTTTCGTTTGGAGAGTCAAGAATGCGCACTGCGTTCGCATCGGACAGAGTTCCGGGCGGTAGCTTTGGAGAATGTTTCTACCGCGACTCCTAGACGGCAGTTTTCGGACGTGTCTTCGAAACCCACCTGTTAATTTCTGGTGGTGACTTGGCAGGGGTCGAACTTCCTACTTAGCTATCGGTACTAGAGCTCGCTGACATTGTTGTGAATACCGGTACTGTAGGCTGTGTGCAATTTTGCTACGAAGTTAAGAATGCTTAAATGCATTGCAAAGCATATCGCAGTGCACTTGGACGCGGCTATATCACCCTGGCTTAGCAGTCCACTGCTGTGGCTTGGACTTGCCTGTTCGGAGTACACAGCTGATTCGCGTCGTCACTGACTTGACGTCACTGACTTGATTCGCCACGCAAAGGCAGCGACGTCAGCCAAGTCTGAGCCTCCCAGTTCCTCGGAGCCAGTCTGACAACGTCAGCAGTGTCAGATGAGCTAAGGCCACCACCACCTCGGCCCCAGTCTCACAGGGACAGCGACTTCGGCAGAGTTAGGGCCCCACCACATCGTCCCCAGCCTCACAGGACAGCGACCTCGGCTGAGTTAGGGCCGACACCAGTTCGGCCGCAGTCTCACATACAGGGGCAACGAACTCGGCTGAGCTAGTGGCTGGGGCCGACACCAGCTCGACCTCAGTCTCAGAGAGCAGCGACCTCGGCAGAGTTAGGGCCGAGCACATCTCGACCACAGCCTCCCAGGACAGCGACCTCGGCTGAGTTAGGGCTGGCACCAGTTCGGGTCTCACATGCAAGAGAAACGAACTCGGCTCACCTAGGAGCTAAGGCCGTCACCGTGTCGGCCCCAGTCTCACAGGGCAGCGACCTCGGCAGAGTTGGGGCAGAATCCACCACGACCCAAGTCGCACATACAGGGACAGCGAACTCGGCTGAGTTCGTGCCCCCCCCCTCACACAGGAGCAGCGATCCCAGTTGACTTAAGGCAGACACCACCTCATCCCCAGCCTCAGCGACACAAGGACAGCCATCCCGATTGAGTTAGGGCCGACATCACCTCGATCCCAGTCTCACATAAGGGATAGCAAACTCGGTTGAGCTAGGCTCTGCCACTACATTGGCCCCAGTATCACATACAGAGGAGGCGGCCTCAGCTGAGTGAAGACCTCGGCCAGGCCTCGGACTGGCCAGTCAGGACACCTTGGTCTCAGTCTAGGAAAGGCGTCGATCTCCTGGCTGGGCAGGGACTGACAAGCCTTCGTCCCCAGTAGCAACCTTATCCACCCACCACCGATGCGCGCATTATCTAGGATTTGTGGAGTGGGCCCCTACAAAAAGATCAAAATTATGTATCTGTTCCAAAAGATGTCCAAACAAGAGCAGCATCTCGTTTGATGTACACTTCGAAGATTTCGAAGGAACGAAATTGGGCATGGCCGGCTGAAGTTGTTCCCAATATTACTAGAAAGCAATTACACCTATTAAAACCCAACTTTCTCGCTACACGCCTTTTTTGATTATGCACCTGCGTGAAAGGACTGCGATTGCACACCGCCTGCCTCGTCTACGTCCTTACACCTAGAAGGCCTATCAAGCAGTCTGCCGACATAGTATAACGTAGGTATTTATCGGTACACTTCCTATTTATTAATTTATAAAATATATTACGGAAATGAGCTTAGCTAAAGCAAAATGTTTCTTAACCGAAACCAAATTTCGGTCAGTCTCAACCGCGAACCTCGGGCGATTAACATGGAACAAACGTCGCCCATGCTGGCATTAACATGCACTTGCTGAGATGAACATGTTATGCGTGCCTAAGCGCACATTCACGCCCGCAGGAGGTCAGGGATTGGACGCGACGTTTCGCTCGCTGACTACGCCCCCGGCTGAAGGTGACAGTGTTGCGGGCGGCGGTGATAACCGGCACGTCGGCGGCATGGACACCGCCAGCCGGAACCGCACCGGCCGCGTGCCCTGACGCCGTGAAGCTCGCCGTCTACCGTCGCCAAGTTTCCATCTGTGATTACCACGCTCGGACAACTGACGATCCTAGCGGTGACCCCCATGACCCGGTCGGTGCCGGAATTAACTGTTCTGGCTCGGTAATAAGCTACTGTTTGATCGATATCACTGTTATTGTTGCAGTCGGACCATTCGTGTCGTGAGAACACCGGTCACAAATTTAGGCAAACCGCTTCACATGCAGCAGCCGAGAAGTTTCCCAGTGTTATCGTCACGAAGTCAATCTCACCAATTACGGGCCATGGCCGGCTTCTTTCTCAAGATGAACCAGGATGGTTGATGAGAATTGGTAAGTTTGGTTCTGGAATGGTGATCGATGAGGATTTGATGTGGACGTAGGCCAACAGGGACCGCCCACCCGCCCTTGAGTCTTCGTCGTGCTGTGTGACACTGACAACTAGTTGATGATCAACATTCTCGCTCGGTTTGACACTTGACACAGCGTCATCCTGCCTGCTCCAATGGTGATTGCGCACCAGGAGTGTCCTATGTTGATACAGATAACATATGCGATTAGGAAAATGGATGCAACTTTCAAATGCAAATGTTTGTTCTAGAGCCAACAGCCCAGGTAGGTGGACACCTACCCAGCCTACGTACTAGGTGGGGATGCATACCTATAATCATTCAAGACGTGCAATATGTCTTTCCATTTGAATTTCATCCACGATTTTGATCTTTGCTTGTGCAGCTAATGATACAATCTTACTTCGGTACCCACTAGTATTGAAATGAGATCGATAAGATATCTTGATGATGATAATTATTGGGGTTTTAGGGTGCGTCAACCCCTATGGGTTATATTGCACCGATAAGATATCTTGATAAAGTCTTGTTGTTTCTTGTTTGCTTCCTTCACTGTCCATCAGGTAGTATAGGCTGCAAAACTGCACATGTGATCTGAAACGACATTTTATGCTTCCGTAGAATATGATGCTACTCGTGAAATTGTAATACATATTTTACACAAAAAGTCGGGTTGACTTTTTCGCCATATCATGTTTGGGTTAACCCTTTCCGGTCAAATCCTCCCACCCCGTCTCCGGGGAGGGGCGGTTGAAGACCCCCTCTAAAATCCAAACTAAGCATCGCATGAAAACGAAAGAGGTGTCATCGGAAAGCCCTCAACGAGTGGGGTGCGAGCCCACCCTCCAAAGCAATTTTCCCCCAAAAGTGACGTCACTAGGGGGCTAGATTTTCACGACTTTTCACGACTTACATTATGTTTTCGACTCTGTGGAGTTCATTTTGTGGATATATAAAAAATAATTTGGAATGAGAAAAGGACAGCGAAATCGATCCGGGCTATAATTTTTTGGCCCCCCAAAAATAAAAATTTTATTTTTTTGAACTTTCAACATTTTGAGTTTTCAAGTTTTCTTTCCAATGGGTAGAGCAGATCGAGAAACGTTGTTGGAAGTCGACTTTCCCTAATAAACAATGCTTACTTTAGCCAGAATCCTGTACTTGAACTGCAATTTGGCAAATACGCAAAATTTATATGTAGTCAAAAACGAAAAAAAGAGATAAAAATTCCACTCGTACGTTTTGTTGCATCCGTAAAGACAAGCAAACGCTGAAAGTTTCATTAAAATATCTGTATCCGTTAAAGCATGACGACTGGTTGAACATTTTTGGAAGTGACCTCACTTGACCCTGACTAACTCGTTGACCCTAGATGAATTGACCTAAAAATTGTGAATCTGCATGTCAAATTGATGTGGGAATAGGTCAACTTTGGGCGTGCTGCCGCGCGCCGTTCATCCGCTATCCGCGAAAAACCCGAGAGGGCGGTTGAAGACCCGGTTGAAGACCCCCCAGAGACGGGTTAAACTATTGCGTATGTTAGATAGTCTAGTTTTAATTTGTTACTGCAACCAATCAGGTTTTTATCTTAGCTTACATTTTTGGAAATGGACTAGATAACGATGGATAGATATAGTTAGCGAATATCCGTATGGCTCGTACATGATATGGATCTGACTGGCTCACACCGATGCGAATTGTAACGAATTTTGGCAATTGTATGCATGTCATGCACAAGTTGTGTGCTGGAACAGTCTGTCAACACCGACTCCTACACCAGTGAGATCCTGGAAGAATATCCTTGGCCTCAGGTCTGGCCCGCGCCGCCAGCACCGGCTCCATCTCACAGAAGAAAATGGTGCCCGGATTATTTCCATCAATTTTCATGCATGTAGGCACACCTGATCACGCCTCCAAAAGGAGCTAAGAATGGTGCCGAAATAATCTTCCGGGCTTCTGGGACAGGGAGCCAGGACCAAGGAGCTCTCTCGACCTAGATCCCATTGAGAATCTATGGGGAATTATAAAGGCTGAAATCGCCGGAGCAAAACCCTGCGTGAGCGTCGAACAGCTCAAGGCTCAAGTCAGAACGGGCAACCCTCTCCCCCTATCCTGCTTACCCTTGTGGCTAGCATGCTACACATGGTGTCAAAGTGTTTCAAATTGAGGGGGAACATATCGTAATCTGAACAAAAAGCTCCTGTCAAGAAGTAGTTTGTTTAATTTGCTCGTGTGAAGTTAGGAACAAACTTTTGAGTAATTATATTTGCTCACCTCTGAACTCCTACCAGGTTTTTGCGTTCAACATTTAATTGTACTTTCATTGCGCCCGAACCAGGTTCAGCTAAGTTTCTAACTTAGCTGTCAGAAATTAATTAAATCCCACGTCGGTTCTTATCTCTGTTGAAAATATCTCGACACTGGGAGATTAATAATGGCTATCCGTGTTGAGTTCAACAACGCCAGCCAGCTTCAGACGTCTGTCTAGCGCTACCTGCTCCCCTCCTCACCAGAGTGCCAATGAAGGAGTCGGCGCTATAGGCCGACCCACAACCTGGTCGGCTCTATTGCCCCTCGTGATGGCCGACTAGTGACGTCGTAGCACACCGGGGTGGTCACAATGCACCGTTAAGCAGCTGTGTGAAGCGTGGTGCACCAGGACCACCTGGAGCATCACTTCGCCCCACCAGTGAGCCTCAAGCTCCGGCACGTTGGCCAGAGCGGTCCTAGCCACGCGCCGCCGACCGGACCTTCGACCGGACGTACACCGCTCCATCGCCAAGCGGAGCGAAACGCTTTCCGCGCGTCGGCGCCCGAACATCGCCATGCAAATTAATCGCATTGTGGCGGCGATTTACGGCGCGCCGCGTGGGTGGGCGCGCCGCAAATGTCGCCGCGCCACGAGCGGCTGACTCAGCACGACCGCGTGGCCATCGAATGGTGCCACCATGACGAACTGGCGCGGCGCGCCATTACACGAGCGCGCGCGCCGCCACCGGCGCACCTAATGTCCGGCTGATTGCCGCCGGCTGCTTGGCCGGCACGTGTCTCAACTCCGAGCGGCGGTTGTGGCACAGCGCCGGCCACCACCCCCTGATTGGTTTGCCAGATCGTGTGCAATCGGCCGGCTGACGAAGCGTCCAGGAGCGGTGCAGACTGGGCTGGTGACAGTGGGGGATTGGTGTAGCCGACGCAGCGCTGGCGTGGTGCAGACTGCGCTGGTGACGGTGGGGGATTGGTGTAGCCGACGCAGCGCTGGCGTGATGCAGACTGGGCTGGTGACGAAGCGGGTAGGAGTGCTGGTACAGCTGACGTAGGCTGATAATTGTTTTTCAACAAACATATTTGAAGTACTTAGCCACCATAATAGCCAGAAATGTGCTTTCCAACTCTTCTACATATTGAAAATTAGGTTCCTTACGAGCGGAGTGAAGTTCGAGCGCAGCTACCCCCGTTTTCACACGTGTGAAGAAATGCGGTTATATAGTTCGAAACGCGTGCCACCAGGGCTAAGCACACGGGCCACATTCGACCACCATCACGCTTCCAACACTTGTACCAACTCGTCGCTACTAGGTTTGATCACACGGGCCACAGTCGACCACATCAAGCTTCCAACACTTGCCCTCATTCGTCCAGCATCCCTGACGGTGCCTCACACCGATGCTGTAGTGGTAGGTGTCCAACTGTACGAAGGTAGCACACAATTCAGCATCAGCTTATCCGATCGCAATAATTTAGCGGAATGAGAATCCGTTGATGTCCGAAATGGATACACAGAACTCAGCGTTGCAGCATGCACTTCACTAACAATGACAACCATTCAGGAAAAATGCATCCGCCTTAAATAACTTTCTGCTGAATTTGGCAAAACTCGGCGGTGTCATTCCTTCAACAATCAACAAAAAACTGCCAGTGCCGTCTTTCAGTCCTTGTATCGGTTGAGACGCCTGTAGACGGCTGTTGAGCGGGGATTGTAGTGATTTCAGCAGCGAATGCGAGCAGCATCAAGCCAATCAGAACCTCCCATGCTTCATATGATTATTTCTGCCTCAGAATCCGCTGTCCGAGGGTCTAAGAGTCACAGTTGGTTCCCACCGCAACATAACGCAGAACAGCTTTATGCAGTAGGGCTGCGGGCAGAAGGCAGAGGAGGGAAAGGGATTTGTTGTGGATCTGCGATACTTATCGCAGGCATCGAGGGGTTGTCTCCATTCCAGAGCCCTATTGCACACTGGAAGGCTTCTCCTGATGCCCGGAAGACCCTAGACAACGTGAGAAGATGAAGCTAGGCACGGATTCTTCATGACTTTAAAAAGCATTCGGAAATAATTACTCTGTTCAATTCTAGTCCTCATACCTGCATCAGCCCAATGCCTTTTAAGACTAGCCAACCTACCAATAACGTTGTGACGTGATGTTAATAGAGGCTAGAATCACTGGATGACTGCACCTTATTATGCATCATAGACAGCACTATTCCGATGTGGTGCTCCACTGCCGAAATAATTCAGGCGAAGTACAAGATATGAACGTACCAAGTGAGATGTCCGAAAGCTGCTCTCATGCCTCAGAGTTCGCCCTCAGTCGAAATTCGACGCATAGGGACGGGAAACACCATGCTTTTCTTGGGGTGATATTGAACGTCATATTTCGATATAAAGAAACTGACCCTCAATCCACATTTGTAGAATATAATTTCAATATGCTCATTGAGAGAGGAAAACATTAAGCTCAGTCACTCGTCTTGTGTTGAAAACATGCATGATCCCATATTTGATCAACTGCTTGCGTATCCGTTTATTACAGGCATAGCATCACATTAACAATTGCAACATCACATAATACGTTTGAATGTTCCAAGGTTGTATCTAGGTTGTAATTACATGAGTTAATTTTAGGCTCTCAGCTACGCTGTCATATGTCAATGTCACTGGTTTGATTACCATGCAGTTGGCGGTTGTCGGGTTTACGACGCGTGCTGTTTTGGGTCACAGATCGTAGACAATCTCTCACGCAGATTGGTCGCGGACGAGAAGTAGCGACAGGTGGGACTCGAACCCACAACCCTTTGGCTGGGAGACGGCACCTTAATCTTATTATTACTTACTTACCCCCTGAATGGTTTTGCCGCTAGAAAATACCATTTACTAGCTAATTTCCATGTGGAATCGGACCGGGCACGTATCGTCACGGCTACTCTTTTCGACACGGAAGTACAAATTATGATATTGTAGTCAATATATTCAATCACTAGCGTAAACACAGCACTCATAACCAGCAAAACGCACACCTCACTGGCGATCACGCGTGAAACCTATTCAGCCGTATATCTTCGTAGTTTGCCTTGTAACACTTCGCAGTCAGTGTAATGTTATATTCAGACATTGAATGAAAGCGGTAACTGGCATCGGATAATCCATGAGCTAAACAGACTGAATAATAAGTATCATCTTACCCCTGGTGTCACGTCCTAAAAAAGTGAAAAAAGCACATACGCGAGATATTCTTCGCTGGATATACTGCATGCGCTAAAAAGTACTTCTGTATATATGCGTCAAAATTTCAAAACATGACCACATATAAAATATGGCACGGGAAAATAAACAAACCACAACCTAATAAATGGATGACGAAGATCCACGTCCGTGGTTATTCCGTGAGTTTACGGAACGCTGTTGCATGGCTATAAGTGTCTTACAGGCGTGGCGACAGGGACTTGTTGGCTCACTCAAGCTGATTGTGTTTGCAAGTTGAAAAAGAGTCATTCGGTCGGCTCGTACAAGCAAGCCATCATTTCCTCCTTTGCTTGGTGTCATAAGGGCATATGTGTGTGTGGTGGTGGTGTGTGGGGGGTATGGCGAATAAAGGCGTGGAGGTATGTGGGGTTAATTAGTGTGGCACGACAATCATTCATAAAGGATGTTCATAAAACTAAAATGACTCACTAAGCATATGCGAACGCTTTATCTATTCTTTCGTTGCATTTTTTTGTGTCTCACCCGGTAAAACATAGGCGCATTGCTCATTAGATATATTACCAGCAAGGCAATGCTTTCTCGAATCCTGTAGTCCTGCCAAGAATTACCGTGTGCCATCGGCGACACCACGTCACACATCAATTGTACCGTAGCTAGGGAACAGTCAGAGATGTGTGTTTGTTATTAGGCCGTGCGCCGTGTACACATCACACATCAATTGTACCGTAGCTAGGGAACAGTCAGAGATGTGTGTTTGTTATTAGGCCGTGCGCCGTGTACACATCACACATCAATTGTACCGTAGCTAGGGAACAGTCAGAGATGTGTGTTTGTTATTGGGCCGTGCGCGACACACTCCGCGCCAGCTCGTGATGCTCCGGCGCGGGAGCGCGCTTGCCAGTCGCAGTCTCCACCCATGGCCATATGGCCACCACTCACGAGCCGGAACAATGGCCGATGCCACGCCATGCTAGCCATTGTTATGTCGCGGTCCGGTGCTCGACACAACTCACGTACTGCTGCAGTCGAACCAAGTTGATATTACCGATGGGTGTAGCACCAAATGTGGCCAGGAACGGTGGCTGCTCTGGCAGCTTCTGACAATCTTAGCGTTAGTTCTTCGACGTCACACGAAAAGAAATACTGTCAATCGTCGCGCAATGTCAGCATCAAGAGCTGTTTTATAAATGTCCTTGTTCATTTTGCAATTGACCATTATTCTGATTATGCCAACACCTCACACAGCCACCGCAACCATAGAATATTCATGCCAACACACCACACAAGTTTTGCAGTCGTAGGACATTCATGCCAACACACCACACAAGTTTTGCAGTCGTAGGACATTCATGCCAACACACCACACAAGTTTTGTAGCCGTAAAACATTAAGGGTCAGTGATGCTAGTCCAAAGAAATTCCATGTGCATATAATTTTAGTCCAGTTATGCGTGCACACTGTAAATCTCGAGATATTTATGGTGGAGGTGCGGAACACCTGCGGGGCCAGAAGCGTCGTAGAAGGATGTGTGATACTTGCATATCATGCCATGCATTTTTGTGTTTGTTTCCCACTGGACCTATAACATAACTTTATCTTGTACCTCTCAAGCGAAAAAAAAAACACATCGGCTTTCATCTTGATCCTTCCCTCTCACGGAGCGCAGCGCTACAGTAGGTGGTCTGAAACGACATCAACCACTGGCTGAGATCTGACCAGAACAATGACACTGACAGCCAGCATGACTTGCTGGTGGCCTTCCCGCCCAGTGGTAGCCAGTTTGTGGAACATACACTTGGTAATGACCTTGTTTACCTCACCGAAAAATGTCGGTGGCCGGCTTTGGACTGCGAGGCGACGCAACTGGCCTGGGAAAAGACACAGCGCCGTGCGCAAGGACTCCAACATTGCAGGCCTGGACGCTCACTGAAAGTAAGTTTCACGTGAAACAAATTTCGCACTGGCGTGCAGCAAACATCCGACCCGACATTCACCGTGACACCAGCCCCGCCCCAGTCCCAATGCAAGTATCATCGGCATCGGGCCGAGAACAGCCACCCCGTCGCGTATCGCCCGAAGCGCGACCAGGTCTACCAGTCACGGAGTGCCGAGCCTGTCGCACGTGCAGCGCCCGCCGACCGCGGGCGGGTCGACGCTCCTCGGCGCCGCACCAGCGTGTGTGCGCGCCTGAGAATGTCGACCCGGCTGGAGACGACCATGCCGTCGCCGTGACGTCAGCAGGCGGTCGCCGGCGCGGCTCCATGTTGGGCACGGCCGGCATTCTTCGGGTGACATTAAAGCGGCGGAGCGGCGCTTCTGTGCTGCCGCTCAGTTGCCGGACCACACACTCGACGACGACCTTTTTTATCTCGCCGAAATACCGACAACCCAGACATAAATCGTGCCGCCGCCGCCGCCGCCGCCCGGCCGTCTCTTTTCCGGTGCGCTGACCCTCTCTCTCTCTCTCTCTCTCGCTGACCGCTACCTGATGCTCTCTCCCACTCTCCTCTTGCTTTATTTCTCTCCCTTGCTCTCTGAGCTTTTTACCTTTGCTTTTCGTTGTTCTATTTGAATGATTAAGACTTTCCTTGCTGATCTTCTTTACTACAAGAATCATGCCATTTCAAACTGCAAGCTTCATGCATGGCACGAGCACGAAACAGTAGGCGGTGTGTAGAGCTTATACTGACAGCAGTGAAGCCTTTCGCACATGACGCATGACAGGCTGTAGCAATGCTAGGTATCTGAACCATGCGTAATTTGTTTGGCCGTAAACAAGTAAGGAAGATTTGACATACCTGAATCGCAGCCATGATCGTTGCTACTGCGGGGGACAGGGAGGAGGAGAGGGGCGTCGTCCCAAACTTCGTGAAATTTGACACCAGCTTCATGGCGTTACATGGAAAGATTCGACCCAATCAAAAACTCTCCCCCCCCCCCCCACATCCCATCCTATCAACATCAATAATGAGACTAATCGTTATCGCAGAAGCCAACTGCCCTATCAGAAGATATGTATTAGTGTTCATGCAAGTAAAAATCGTCGCTCGAACACGATCCGGTGTCTCGGCACCCTCTCCCCTATGGTTGGGACATGTCGCAGTCTTTTAAGTGTCCCACGTCCTGTTCTGGTATCCTCCCACCCTCTTCTTATGAAAAACGGCCGCTCACTCTCATGGCTCCTCTGTCTGATATTCTCCTAGGAATCATATCTGTCTTTCACCTCTCCCGTTTTCTTTTTGCGTAATATCACTCTTCCATTATTCGGCACTTGTCACTTTCTCGTCTGCGCTTCCATTCCTCTGTCCTGTCTTTCTCCTCTGTCCTGCCACTCCTCAGTTCTGGCTCTACTCTGCCGTTTGTTCTGCAGCTCTCTCCACGATGTCCTGCTATTCCTATGTTTTATCTCGTCTGCTTTCCGTCTTGCCACTGCCGTGAGGCTTCTTGTACTCCCTTTCTCTACCATTCTGTCCTTCTCTAATTTTTTCCGTCTCTCCCTCTCTCTATGCTCTCACGTCATCCTGCTCTCCCCTAACACCTCCCGTGCACTGCCCATGCCCGTCCTCCGCCAGCCATCTCCTTGAGTGTCAATCTGTCCGTGGAAGCCTACCTACAGCCACTCTCCGGCTGATGGGCCAGTGGCAATGAGTGGAAATGATCACGCCGTTTCGGCGATGGCGGCGGCGGTGGGTGGCGTGTCGACCCAGCTCCCGTTACGGTCGGCGGCGCCCTAGCCGCCCCCCCCCCAGTCGGCGCCTCGCTGCAGCGTGATTTGTGCCGGGCCGCGCCGCTGCCGTTTAGCACGCTCGCCCGACATGGCAGCAGCAGCGCTCTGCGAACTTCCGACCATTTTTCCGACAAAAATGAGACGGCTGGTGTCGTTAAGCCCGGTGAGCGATGCCAAGCAATATGCAATTGGAGCACAATTAAAACCGGCCGCCGACCCCCTCCCCCCACGGCGTACATTTCGCCCGGGCACGCCATTGACGCATGCACGCCGCGTGGAAAAACGGCCATTCTTTGCGACCATCATCGTTCATGCAGGCCGGCACTTACTGGCCGCGTCTGCGATTTATACGTACGCTTGTCGGGCATATTAATGCGACCGGTGCGGGACACCGGCGGCGGCCGCCGGCCTGTTTTGTCTATATTTTCACCGGACAGTCGGCGACTTTTTAAAGGCCCCCGACTCGGACTCGTTTCTGAAAGCTGTATCGTGTTCATCGGGCGGGCGCCGTCGACATTTGCCGACAAACAAGCCGGCAGCGGGCGACGCCGGCGCACAAGCGTCCCGGCGACGACCGCCCGGTGGCCGATACCGGGCGGGCGCCGGCGAGAGGTCAGCGCGGCGCGTTCCCACGGGCTTGTTTAGTGGCGCTGGACACTCATTAGTTAACCGGACTGGTGATAATCGTCGGTCGAGACCGAGATGCGGCCGATACTGTTGTCGCCCCGCGTCGGTTCGCCGCGCCAGCGCCGGTCGCGACTTTGCGCCCGTGCACAAAGCCGGGGCCGACCGCTCCGCCGCCGGATCGACGCGACCCAACAGAGGGACGAATGGCTTGTAAAGGATGCCACCTACGGTGGCCGGGACTATTTCGCTACTTGAGAAAATTCTTTGTTTGAAATTCTACGATACTATCTGGCGGTGACGGCTTCACCGAGAGCCAGCGTCCAGCTCGGGCGCGCGGTGTCACGTGAGAAATGCTGCTCATGGTTGCCGTCCGCTGATCTGTGCGCTGATGCTACGCTGGACCAGCAGGCCTGCTCTGCCCAGCACCGCAGCCATGATCTACCAGGCGACATAAGACGGCCATATCCTCTGCCTTGGCAGAGGATACGCGTGCGTTCGACCGGTCGATAATATTGAATCATTGTAAAATCTTCAGAACAAAAAATATCGACAAAATAGCTTTGTTGGCGGTCGGGGCGTGAACAATCAGCATAGATCGTCTGTCTAAGGCTGTGTGCTGAGCATAAAGGCTGTCCAAGGCTGTGTGGTCAGTTTTGTAGGTCACGGTAATTACGGTGAGTGCATAGCTACTTGTTAGAAGCGTACTGTATACATGTACTTTACTTGTGAGCCTTGCAGTGGCATTTGAGTCTGATTATGGTAATGCAACCTGATACGGAAGATGGCGTCAGAACCCACAGATATTTGGTTACTTACATAGACAGACTGCACCTCGAAAACAGACGTCCATCAAGACCCTCTCAATCGATAATAGCGTAAGAAATACGCACGTTTAGCATAAAAATCGCCATAAAAGAACTTGACGAAAATTCCAGGTCAACCGAGATGATATGAAAATTATGTATTTTTATCGGGAATTTTCGATGAAACCGAGAAAAGATTAAACATTACCGCACTGCTAAAAGCAAAATGACATTCTTGCCATAAATCTGCCTGTGATTACCACCTTGTCAAGGGCGCCCTGTGGCCCATCCAACAAATTATAAGAAGCAGGCAATAATTCAGTGTGCCTAACAAAATATGGTATGCTCAACGCACACCATATTCCGCGAGATACCAGAACAAGCATACAACACAGTTATAAGAATATGACTACGCCATGATCGCCAGACTATGATTACACCACGATCACCAGACCATGCTTACACCATGACCACCAGATCAAGACTTCGTCATGATCACCAGACCATAATTACATCATGATCACCGGATCATTATTACATCATGATCACTAGATCATTATTACACCATGATCACCAGACCATGATTACGCCACGATCACCAGACCATGATTACACCATGATCACCAGACCATGATCCGCTAGATATCAGAATAATCATGCAACATGGTCACAAAACTATGATTACATCATGGTCACCGGATCACCAGATGCACCAGGCCATGATCACCAGATGCACCAAGCCATGATCGCCAGATTCATCAGACCACACGCACACAATGATCACCAGACCACACGCACACCATGATCACCAGACCACACGCACACCATGATCACCAGACCACACCCACACCATGATCACCAGACCACACGCACACCATGATCACCAGACCACACGCACACCATGATCACCAGACCACACGCACACCATGATCACCAGACCACACGCACACCATGATCACCAGACCACACGCACACCATGATCACCAGACCACACGCACACCATGATCACCAGACCACACGCACACCATGATCACCAGACCGCACCCACACCATGATCACCATACCACACGCACCCATGATCACCGACCACACGCACACCATGATCACCAGACCACGCACACCATGATCACCAGACCACACGCACACCATGATCACCAGACCACACGCACACCATGATCACCAGACCACACGCACACCATGATCACCAGACCACACGCACACCATGATCACCAGACCACACGCACACCATGATCACCAGACCACACGCACACCATGATCACCAGACCACACGCACACCATGATCACCAGGCCACCCACACCATGATACCAGACCACCGCACACCATGATCACCAGACCACACGCACACCATGATCACCAGACCACACGCACACCATGATCACCAGACCACACGCACACCATGATCACCAGACCACACGCACACCATGATCACCAGACCACACGCACAGCATGATCACCAGTAGTGATCACGGACGAGGGACCGCCGGTGCCGAGACAAGGTCACGGTCTACTCGGCCGTGGACCAGTCTCCGCCGCTGAGTCGGAGCTCGCACTCTGCTGCAGGTCCGGCTGGAGGACCAGTGATCACGGTCTTCTCGGCCGTGGACCAGTCTCCGCCGCTGAGTCGGAGCTCGCACTCTGCTGCAGGTCCGGCTGGAGGACCAGTGATCACGGTCTTCTCGGCCGTGGACCAGTCTCCGCTGCTGAGTCGGAGCTCGCACTCTGCTGCAGGTCCGGCTGGAGGACCAGTGACCACGGTCTTCTCGGCCAGATGACCACGGTTTGCTGAGCAGGAGTGCCCAGTCGGATGTGTGCATTGAACTCGCAGGCGCAGCCAGGATTTTCTTAAGTGGGCGACCAAAATAATTGTCATGTACCGGAGACCGCTCTTGGCGTACGTCGAAAATTCATGATTTTACGCAATACAAATCTCAAAATGTTCTGTTTGGTCCGGTACACTTTTTGTTACCAAGGGGGAGACGCCTTGGCTGCTCCTCTGACTGAACCGTTGATAAAAATATTGGTGTGGAAAGAAATTGCATGTGGTGTAGCTAGAGCCAGATATGTGGACTTGATTCATACAACTTGGAATCGCTCTTAGTCAAAGCCTGACTCGTTGGGGTGGAAGGAATAGGCTACATGATGGTATCCATGGGCGCCAAGTAATTTGCCCAACTGGACGGTATGGGCAATTTATGGAGAAGCTTGGAAGACAAGGGTTCTCGACCATGGTGGATCCCTGTGAGGACCTTTGAGGATTGCAAGGAGGAAACGAAAGCACAACAAGATTAAAACACAGCAGGTGCATTGTGTGCCACATGCTTTGCTTGTGGTAAGGAAGCTAAAATACATGTCACGCGGAAAAAGTATGTAGCCAGAAATTGGCAGGAACCCTGTACTGAAACAAATATACATAATTAAAAATGGATGGGCTCCGCGTGGTTTGGTGAGCCATCATACATAAAATACAGGAAAATAGCATGCTGGAGTTTCCCTCCGGCACACTATGGAGGGTGTTTCAGCAGTGGCGCCATTTTACCGCACGCTACTGATACCACTGGTGTAGCGACCGTTTGTCCGGACCGGCGGCTGCTGATACCATTGATGTAGTTACAATTTGGCCGGTATCGGCGACTGCTCACCAGCTTTGGAAGGTAATAAAGATTAGCCCCGTGGCTTATGGCTTATGGCCACATTATGGCGTTGCATGTAAAGAAATGGTCTCGAAAACAACTCTGCTCCTACTAACTTCAATAACGTTCCTACGCTTTTGGTTGATATCGCCTGAGTTACGATCACCATAAATACAAAAGGAAAACACTGTTGAGATGAATGGGAAGTTGTTCGAAAACAGAATAAACACTCACCTCACACGGCGAACAGCATGACAAAGCACGCTCAATAGATAAAGTAATGGGAACACAGGGCGGCCGTGAAATCCACCTAGCTACAATTGCTCGGACCACAAATCTTCACCATTGTGTAGCCGGCTTCTTGGTTATGATTTGAGGAGTTCTGAAGCCAGCTCGTTGCAGTGCTGGGGCGACGCCACTGGGAGGAGGTAGGTTGGTGACAAGTCGCACCATCCACCCTCTGCCTGTTGTCAGTCGGTGGATCGAGCATATGGCTTCGAACACTCCCTCTCCCCCTGAAGTTAGGGAGGGCCTTTCCTCAAATCGTTAAACCTGACGTGAGTTGAGAAACGCCTATGTTTCCCTGATAAAGTTCATGGTGGCGAAAATTGGACCCGTCACGATGGTCTAGAACTGGAAGCTGGAGTTATCAGTAAAGTGTTATTTTGCTCTATTCCCATCTTCCATCCAAATGAAAGCTTAAGCCTACTTTCTCTATGTTTGGTTTCTTCCCAGTTTTCACTACTATGATCGGCTAAACGGGCTCAGGCGCCCTAATTGCCCCCTTCCAGAGAGACAAGGTGGCCCAGAACACGAGAATAGGGTCATAAGTCGACATCTGAAGTCCCGAAATAGGTAAGAAGGCCGCAGAAAATGGCACGAGGTCGCTAAGACGATACAGAAGACCCCAATATGGCAAGAGGCCACCGGGATGCAATTGGGTCCTAAAGTCAACAGGAAATGGGGCGAGGTCCCCGAGACGACACAGGAGGCCCTAAGATGATATAGGAGATCCTGGAAGGCATGGGAGGCCCCAAGACGTGCAAGTAGGACTGCAGGAAATAAAACGAGACGAACTTGAGTTAGAACTTGGATGTTCGACGGAGCTTCCTTCGCCCCACAATTTCATATTTTAGCATGGTTCCACAAATACGGCATCCGCAATTCGGAATGCCCAATTTCATACTGCTCAACCCCTGAACATGTTTTTCTTGCCCGAAGCGATGTCGGCGAGTGCACCGTTGTGCCAGTGCCTACGCACCAGCCCCGTATGGCTGGTGCGTGCTATAGGCGGTCCGCCGGCGCTGGGCTCTCTCCGGACTATAAGAAATCACTACAGCCACGCCGCCGGGCGCGGCTTACTCGGGGCTTATTGCGGCGCCGGCAGATGGATCGCCGCGAGCGGTGCGGACCCGTCCTACTCCGACGGCCGCCCCCCCCCGCTCCCCCCTCTCAGCCGCCTCCCGCGCGCGCGCCCGTTATTAGCGGAGACGGAGCCGATCCGCTTAGACGGGCCGATATTAGCCGGCTGGCTCGCCGGCAGATGAGGCGGCGCGGCCCTCCGACACCGGGCTTTACGCGTCGAGCCGGCCGCTCCGGCCGCACGTGACGTCATCCAGGCGGGGCGACGTCAGCGAGCTTCGGCGGCAGTGGCGCAGGCTGAGTGACGTCAGTGAGTTCATAAAGCTACCAAGTCATAGTGTTCAGACGTAAGAGCCACAGTGGCACAACTGGGTCAAACCTGTAAAGGGAAAATACGATAAGTCTGGATAAAAAGATGTTCATCACCCCAGCCAGTACCACATCCTAGGTTCCAAAGAAATGATCCACCAACATCCTACACACATATCAATACCTATCTACCTACTTGTCTAGCCCTATTTACTCGACCCGCGTAACACACCCGTGGATTGATTGCCATATCAATAATTTTTTAACTCCGCACACGTCTGCATAAAGAGACCTGCACTGTGTACGTCTACCTACTAGCATAACTCTCGTCTCATCCACCACTGAGCAGAACTCAACAACAAGGTTCTCCAACCTAAAAATATATCCGCCACATTCTAAAATACATTAAATGGGGGGCTCCACACAACATCAGCAGACAGTGTATTGCATTGATCAACAATGGAACTCTGACTGACTGAGCACGGCCAGGCCATGTCTCCGGGAGATGCCGATACAGGTGAAATCCTATCGAACTTTGCCCTGCGACTGGGGACCGATAGTTCAGGAGCAGGATACATTTTCCAAGTGATAACATATTGCTTTTAATACGAATCGTTGCCAAGATGACTCCGTGGTCAACATTATCATCGGGCTTTGCAGAATTGCTTCGCCAGAAGATTACTCTCTTGCTAAATTAAGTCGAGTATGCATGACTCAGTGAGCGATAGCTATGCCTTAGTGGACATAGCGTGTCCGGAGCTGGACAGATTCGACAGCTGAAGACGAAATTTGAGACTTAATGTAATGTACACATTGTGGTTTTCCTGGAACTCAGCAGGAAGCCTGAGTCTGCTCAGTTGCCCGATATTACCCCATTTGCCCCCTCCTACATTCGTTCATTGACCGGTACAGATTGGAAAACAGTGCAAGTGTAGAAAAGACATTGCAGCAAGAAAATACGTCCCTTCTCCTTTGGTAAATTACTGTCCCCCCTCAATATTTCCAGCATCAAGCATTCTCCTTCTTTGCAATACTCCACCAATAAACCAAGCTATGCTAGTCTTTCATGCACACCACGTTATGTGGATGCATGAAATAAACCACAACACCAAATTACCACACTTTTGACTCTTGGTTTGCATATTAAGATTGTAACATAATTGCATAAGAACAGTGCCAGCCGTTTCGGTATTATACCTTCTTCAAGTACAAACAAAACGAAAAATTATCCAGTCGGAATGGGAGCAATGTACTGATTGGATAGCATCTTTCGGTAATATATGCACGAGATGCACAAGTGTCTAGATATAAATTGTATTTCGCAATGCACACGCACACACACATACACACACACACACACACACTACATATATATGAAAATAAAAGAAACCATCCACTAAGAAAAACATACATACTATCCAACAAGAAACATACTTTGAACATCATCGTCAAGGATCACCATTTTGGATGCTTCATGAGTGCGCTGAGACTCGGGTCGGTGACCTTAATGGAAATGGTTGAAGTAGTCACGGGATGGTCTTGGCCGTTGGCGCTCGATACACCCTGTTTACCCAAGACATTTGGCAAACGGCGAGAACTTGGGCGACATTTTCTTTGCCGCGTGAGATGCACCTAACGATGTGAAAAACGTCCAGTGTTATGCGCAGTCGTGGGAGGTGTTCCGTCAGCTATGGGATGTGCTCATCCAGTCGCGAGTGGTGTTCCGCCAGCCAGGACGAAAACAATGAAGTGTTCCCTCAGGAGGCATTCGCAATACAAGCATCATGTCATTCACAATAAGTGCTTTTGATGGTCACAAGGGCAGACCTAAAAGAGTATGTCCCTTCGATCACGAGTGTGTGGAACAGTTACGCGCACAGGTAGAGACAGCATTCTGCGTCTCGAGGGGAGGCACCGATTCTTCTGATAATGACAAATTTAAAATGGAACCTCATGTGGCAGCCCTCCAGTGTACCTTTAATTGTTCAGCTTTAGCATTGTTGGCTCCTCCCAATGGCTCGCTTGAGGCTAACCGCCTCGGTGGAGCAGGACACGAAACATGCCACATCATTGAAGAAGAAGTATGCCGTTCTAGGGTTCACGGGATCCTATGCATTTGGAATCATACCTACGACACAAGTCATTTTAATGGTCAACGATATTTGGAGAGAGATGAGCTAAGTTACTTCTCGAAATATGCAAACTTATAGAACGTTTTTTTTATCAACAAACAAGAGATGTGTTGATCGATGCCTACAGCGACGTGAGGTAGAACGTGACTCGGATTAGATATCCACGCGGATATTAGTTTGATACAGATAACTGAGCGGATCGGATAGAGTTTGGTAAAGATAAACTGACACGCATTGTATAATTGATTGACTCTCCAGCTTTTGTCATGGGAACAAAAGCTGAATAAATATAATCAAATTTTATTCTGCTCCAACTACAACTTTGCATCATAGATGTTGCAATTAATCACCATTACTTCTTCATGGTGTGAAAAATATGTGATGTTTCTTAACAAGTATATTGCCATACTCATTCTCACAGACACTTGTCAAGTACATGCAGGAGTAAGTTGAGCTGGATTCATTCCATTGTTCCATCAATTTCCAGTTATCATCAAACTTGTATGCAACCAGGATAACTGGAACCACAATTATATCAACGAGCTTGTGGATATGCTACGTGAAATTACTTTCAGCAGCCCACCCAACCCACATGTAGCCTCATTCTTACCTAGGCAGGTAGATGCCTAGGTAGGTGATATTCATATAGGGCGCACCCCATCCCCACCCCACAGAAGAAGTGGGCCAAATAGAACTGTTAGCTCACGACCCGATGACAGAACGCATTCGGCAGCACGCGGTATTCATAATGGAAGGCGCTTTTGGAGGTTGTGTGAGGTGTTCCTGACATCGATGGTAAGTGTGCTCGGTGGCCACGTGATATGCTCTCGGTAGCCACGTGGTGTGCTTCTGGAGACGACGGTAGGTGTTCTCGGTGGCCACGTGATGTGCTTCTGGAGGCGACGGTAGGTGCTCTCGGTGGCCACGTGAGGTGCTTCTGGAGGCGACGGTAGGTGCTCTCGGTGGCCACGTGAGGTGCTTCTGGAGGCGACGGTAGGTGCTCTCGGTGGCCACGTGATGTGCTTCTGGAGGCGACGGTAGGTGCTCTCGGTGGCCACGTGAGTTGCCTCTGGAGGCGACGGTAGGTGCTCTCGGTGGCCACGTGATGTGCTTCTGGAGGCGACGGTAGGTGCTCTCGGTGGCCACGTGAGGTGCTTCTGGAGGCGACGGTAGGTGCTCTCGGTGGCCACGTGAGTTGCCTCTGGAGGCGACGGTAGGTGCTCTCGGTGGCCACGTGAAGTGCTTCTGGAGGCGACGGTAGGTGCTCTCGGTGCCTAGTTCCGGTGGGCCCGGTGGCAGTGATGCTTCTGGTGGCGACGGTAGGTGCTCTCGGTGGCCACGTGAGTTGCTTCCGCAGGCGACGGTAGGTGCTCTCGGTGGCCACGTGAGGTGCTTCTGGAGGCGACGGTAGGTGCTCTCGGTGGCCACGTGAGGTGCTTCTGGAGGCGACGGTAGGTGCTCTCGGTGGCCACGTGAGGTGCTTCTGGAGGCGACGGTAGGTGCTCTCGGTGGCCACGTGAGGTGCTTCCGCAGGCGATGGGACGCGCACTCGGTGGCCGCGTGAGGCGCTGGCGGCGGAAGCGGAAGGCTTACGACCGACCAGCACGCAAATCGTCTGACAAGTGTCGCCTGGAGCTGCAGCTGAACTACGCGGTGCCAGAGCGATTAGTCAGAACTTGTTCTCCGCCGCGACCATCTCGGACAACGGAAGTATGCCACGGAGGCGAGGCGTACGACGTTAGGTGACCTCGAAGAAGGCTGAAGGCAGCCTGATGGTGACTGTGAAGAGCACGCATGTAGTTAACTGAGGAAAATGGCATGGTCTCCGTCGCCATTGTGACTGAGGCGGATATAGTATCTCATTAAACATTGGCAACGTACAATGTAAATGGACAAAAGAATGGGACTTTAAACAGTCACAGTCTTCATTGATGTATCACTTGGAACCAGTAGCACTTCTAGCAAATTTCATCGTCTCACAATCTAACCATAAGCGTACTACATGAAATGATATTCTGTGTGGAAGTAGCCCTGGGAGCACCAAGAGAAGACTGAAGGATACTTTTAACACCCATCGGATCCATACCGTAACCTGTCGGGAGAATTCACTTCATCAAACAATACTGCCCTTAGAGTTGTCAATTTAACGCCCGGCGGTGTGCACACACTGTGGAGTCAGATCACGCCATCTTGTTATGACTTCATTCATAGACAGCGCGACTTCTTCGCTAATGTTCAATCTCTACGTTCACGTCACATTCCCTAAGGCATGCGTTACGATCTGGTGCATACCTCGGCCAATACTATTATACACTGCCACGCTGTCTCACTACAAAGGTCACATCAGGATATGTCCAGGGACTGGTCCTGTACTTCTTTTGTGGATATTATTTGTCCATTCCAATTATTTTCACACCGCTCGAATACAACGAAGGCACTAGCGCCAAGGTCGTCGGAAGTAATCGTATGCACTGTTTGAGCTAATTATGCACCTAATACCTGGCATAGCATGACCTGGTTTCATCATGCATGACCTCGACTTGACCTAGCAGTGATATGGCAGGTGCGACTTCCCAGTGGCCATGAATGAGAGCAGCTGTGTGGTGCTGATTGCAAAGCTCTGTGGGTGCTATTAAGCTCGTTGTACACGCCAACAGATGTCCATCGGCATTGATTTGTGGCGACGTGTGCCGCCCGGATCATGTGACGGGAATCAACGGACACACCTTGAGGAATGCAAGGTCAGGACTATCAAATGCCAAATCCGGAACGTTATTCGCCGCATTCATTTTAGCACCAAGTCTCCCCAGCACCTCAGACGGCCGCAGACGGCGAAGCAGTCTAGACAATGTCGAGCGAAACCAACACCACCGAAATTTTCAATCCTCTTCAGGAACGTTAAACCCAACGTAGCCAGACGGAGACCATCTGCCGCCCTATGGCCGGCGCTACGGTCTGTCCACCGGAGCCGTTTTTCAGCGCGGAACCGGCCAGACTGCCCACCACCGAGTTGCTCGGACCCATTGTCCTGAACGGCTCTGTCCAACTTACCCCGAGCGCCGGCCGCGCCATCGTCCAGAAGCAGCCGACAGGGACGAATAAACTCAAATAAGACCAAGTGAAGAAGTTTGATCACAGATTGGCTTGAGTGGTGCGGCTGTAGCTTGGCTTATCATAAAAATGTCCTATGTCAAGTTTAGTTGTAAAAGATAGGGTGGACTTAGCGGTAGAAACAATGCCACTTTTCAGAATATGCCATTCACTGAAACCAGAACCTGGAAATTCGAATCGTAGCGAGGCTGAACCTTCATTGAAAATCCTGAGGCAGTAGCTTAGCTGCTATTCTACTTCCTTCGTTCTGCATCGGTATGAACGCATGAGGTAGCTGAATCGGCGGTCATCTTTCCGTCAATCGTCGGCGGTCCACGTAAAAGGGAGGCGTGGACCGGTAGCATTATAAGCCTTCGTCTAAACATGCGTCCCAAACGCAGGTAAGCTTATTTCTAACTGACGAAAGTCTGCCATTCACCTGCAAACGCCACCCGGCTGTCACTGGCTTACAAACGCCACCCGTCTGTCACAGACCTACAAACGCGACCCGTCTGTCACTAACCTACAAACGCCACCCGTCTGTCACTGGCTTACAAACGCCACCCGGCTGTCACTGGCTTACAAACGCCACCCGTCTGTCACAGACCTACAAACGCGACCCGTCTGTCACTAACCTACAAACGCCACCCGTCTGTCACAGACCTACAAACGCCACCCGTCGATTACGGCTCTCCGCTGAACATAGGTTAGGTTAGGTCCTCGTCAAGCGGGAGTCTACCACTAATATCTGAATTGAGCTCAACCCAGGTCTCATTCTGAAAAAGGTGAGTGTTACTTGCCACCACAATGGAATATCCCGCAAGTCCGAAACAAACGGGAGAAGAAGAACAGCCTCACGGCCCCGAAGAAACAAGACCGTTTTGAAGCGATTGCATTCAATGGAAAGTCTCGAGGTGCAGCTAAGATATCCTAAGCGAGGAGAGATGACAGCATTCCCTACTCCTCCATTCCTTCAGCTGTGGGAGTCGAGCGATTTGAATGCGGATAGGTCGTGATCGGGCTGCAATTTAAGTCAGGCTGGTGGTTTTCTGGCGAGATTCTGTCACTTCTGTCCTTGCTGCCACTGATGTGACAGCTGAGCAGCTCCAGCGAGTGATATGAGCCGTGGTAGCCAGGGAGCTGATGAGGCTCGCCCTCGCTGGTCTTCGTGCCCCTGTCACTTAGGCCACCACACTTTTTCTACCTCTGCACTCTGCTTCTTCTCAGTCTCTCCTTCATACTCACTCACCCACTTATTCACTCGCTCTCACCAGCATTCACTCTTACTCACCTCACTCACTCCCTCTCCCTCACTCACTCATGCTTATTCGTACTCAGGCACACTCAGTCATACTCAGTCATTTTCACTCATTCTCATTCACTCACTTACTCACACATCCACTTACACATTCACTCTCTTTCTAACTTCGTATCTTTGGTTTAATTTCGTCCTTTTTTCCTCTCCTATTTTCCTCTTCAATTCTCTCCTCTCCTCTCTCGCTGCTCGTATCTCACTTTTTCTCCACTCTGCCTGCCTCTCCGTCTCTCCCAGTGTCTCCTCAGGTCATCACCAGCAGCGGCCCGCGCGGCGGCTGCAATTATCCACCCTGCCTCCCTCTCCGTCTCTCCCAGTGTCTCCTCAGGTCATCACCAGCAGCGGCCCGCGCGGCGGCCTGCCCTCTTTTCAATTATCATCACCAGCAGCCCCGCCGCCTCCCCCTCCCTCCTCTCCCAGTGTCTCCTCAGGTCATCACCAGCAGCGGCCCGCGCGGCGGCTGCAATTATCCACCCTGCCTCCCTCTCCGTCTCTCCCAGTGTCTCCTCAGGTCATCACCAGCAGCGGGCCGCGCGGCGGCTGCAATTTGCCAGCGCCACTGTCAATTCCGCGTGCCAAGCGTCCGCGGCGCAACGGATACGAAGCGGCCAATCAGCGCGCCTCAATATTGCAAGTGTGGTCAATATTGCACGCGGCCGCGCTTCGTGGGGCGCGGCGATAAATCCAGACGAGATCAGAGGTGGGTAATTTGGGGTATAATGGAGGGGGCGGGCGGCTCGTGTCGGCCGGCGGACCACCGGCGCGACGTCATTGGGTCGACCGGCGCCCACCGCCACCACCTTGTTAGTATTCAAAAATGTATGAAAAACACGCCACGTAATGATGGGCTACCGGGCTGGAAGTGGGCCCGTATCGGTCGCGCCGCCCAGCGCCGGTAAGTGGGGCCCGCGGCCGACGGCCGGACGTGATGACGACGTGCCGAGGACAGGCTGGGACGGGCGTCGCCGCTGCTGGGGGCGGGCTGGGACAGGCGTCACCATCACTAGGGCAGGCTGGGACAGGCGTCACCACTGATGGGGACGGGCTGGGACAGGCGTCGCCGCTGCTGGGGGCAGGCTGGGACAGGCGTCGCCGCTGCTGAGGCAGGCTGGGACAGGCGTCGCCGCTGCTGGGGGCAGGCTGGGACAGGCGTCACCACTGCTGGGGACAGGCTGGGACAGGCGTCGCCGCTGCTGGGGACAGGCTGGGACAGGCGTCACCACTGCTGGGGCAGGTTAGTACATGCACCACAACTGCTGGGGGATGGTTAGTGCAGGCGTCGCCATCGATTGAGGGGGGTAGAGATTACAGCAGGAGTTGACACTGCTGGGGGCAGGTTATCACAGGCGCCACCATTGCTGGGAACAGGCTGGGACAGAAGTCGCCACTGCTGGGGCAGGCTGGGACAGGTGTCACCACTGCTGGGGCAGGCTGGGACAGGCGTCACCACTGCTGGGGACAGGCTGGAACAGGCGTCGCCACTGCTGGGGCAGGTTGGTAGAGGCGCCACACCGCTGGGGACAGGCTGGGACAGGCGTCGCCGCTGCTGAGGCAGGCTGGAACAGGCGCCACACCGCTGCTCGGGACAGGATGGGACAGGCGTCACCACTGCTGGGGACAGGCTGGAACAGGCGTCACCACTGCTGGGGACAGGCTGGAACAGGCGTCGCCACTGCTGGGACAGGTTAGTAGAGGCGCCACACCGCTGGGGACAGGCTGGGACAGACGTCGCCGCTGCTGAGGCAGGCTGGGACAGGCGTCGCCGCTGCTGAGGCAGGCTGGGACAGGCGTCGCCGCTGCTGAGGTAGGCTGGGACAGGCGTCGCCGCTGCTGAGGCAGGCTGGGACAGGCGTCGCCGCTGCTGAGGCAGGCTGGGACAGGCGTCGCCGCTGCTGAGGCAGGCTGGAACAGGCGTCGCCGCTGCTAGGCAGGCTGGGACAGGCGTCGCCGCGCAGGCAGGCTGGGACAGGCTCGCCGCGCGAGGCAGGCTGGGACAGGCGTCGCCGCTGCTGAGGCAGGCTGGGTCAGGCGTCGCCGCTGCTGAGGCAGGCTGGAACAGGCGTCGCCGCTGCTGAGGCAGGCTGGGACAGGTGCCACCACTGCGAGTGCAGGCTTAGAATACTCGGGTGTGCCAATTATGTGGTTAAGTTGCGATTGTAAGAATTTATGTGACCCTCTGTACCTGATTGATGCATTTTTTGTTCGAAAATAAGTATCTAAAATGGGAATATATTTAGCATGGTAAATTAACATTTGCAATTTTTGCATTCTTGTTCGTTTTCATTTGCTAATTACCTTTCCGGTCCTTATTCGTTTTACATAGGTCCAAAATAGTCCCGCCAATCGGCATGATATTTGCATATCCTATCTAGAATGTACAGTCATGGTGGGTTAAAGTGTCAGGCCAGGGTGACAAGGTCACGGGAGTCAAGACGTCACACAACTGCGGACCTTTTTCAGCCTAATGCACTCGCTAGCTCAGTGACGTGAAGTTATGTTCGGTGAAGTCTGGGCTTGTGATCTGTTAACGACAACCTTTACCCGAGAACTAAGGTTAATAAGTAAATGGGATTTTCAAGGTCATCTGAGGTCCATGACCGTAGATGACGTCATTTTCCTATGAGAACTTGAAGGTTTCCTGGGATAATCTTTGTCTTCAAATAATGTGAAGACGACCATTTCGATTTAATTTCATAAACAATCTTGTTTTGGAGCCTTCCGGAGATGGTTGAAGTTGTAATCCCCGCAGGAGTCAGTTGGAGTCAGACGGACCCTCAGACGGACCTGTGAGGCTGCCAGTTGTGAGGAAATCAACTCACCTGTGCAGCCGGCTGATTAGGTGGCTCTTCTTCGATCCATGCCGCCAAGTCTGCGGACCACCTCCCACAACATCGACACCTGGCGCTTGCTGCCTCCACAGCGTTTTGGGACAGGGCGTCGTTGTCGGATTGCGGCAAAGACGGCGTCGTTGTCGGACTGCGGCAAAGACGGCGTCGTTGTGCGGCTGCAGTAGAGACGGCGTCGTTGTGCGGCTGCAGTAGAGACGGCGTCGTTGTCGGACTGCGGCAAAGACGGCGTCGTTGTGCGGCTGCAGTAGAGACGGCGTCGTTGTGCGGCTGCAGTAGAGACGGCGTCGTTGTCGGACTGCGGCAAAGACGGCGTCGTTGTCGGACTGCGGCAAAAACGGCGTCGTTGTGCGGCTGTAGTAGAGACGGCGTCGTTGTGCGACTGCAGTAGAGACGGCGTCGTTGTGCGGCTGCAGTAGAGACGACGTCGTTGTGCGGCTGCAGTAGAGACGGCGTCGTTGTGCGGCTGCAGTAGAGACGACGTCGTTGTGCGGCTGCAGTAGAGACGGCGTCGTTGTGCGGCTGCAGTAGAAACGACGTCGTTGTGCGGCTGCAGTAGAGACGGCGTCGTTGTGCGGCTGCAGTAGAGACGACGTCGTCGTGTGACTGAATACTACGGGGTTCTGCAACACCAGTGGTACCCAAGAAGAATGCACTTCCGCATCCAGATAAGTTCCCGACGCTGATCACCGAGCCAGTCTGCCAGCCACGCCCGCCGCGCCGCCCCTCTCACCACCCTTCTCACCACCGACCGTTCGCTGGCCCACATGCCTGCCGTGGGCGAAGCGCGGACTGACCCGCTGCGGTCAAGGTCACAGACCCGACTGGCTGCAGGATAGTTGGTGCGGTCAGATCTGGAGTTATTTTCTGAAAGACTCACATTCTTGAATATCGGACCGGTCGACCACTCAAGACAGCTGGCGACGGCCAAGGAAACAGGCAGGCCCCGGGTATGCCGACAAATTGAAGGGAAGAGATCTGAAGAAGAAAAAAGTACTTATGATTGAGTTCATTGTGTATATGTGCTGTGTACTATTCCAACTGGCTCAACGACAAACTGAACAGCAGCTGAGTAGACTTTACAGTACATCCTCTACCTGATGAAGCTGCTGATGACACAGATAGGGAGAGAGGAGGTGAGAAACGTCGCATCCAATATCCAAAGTGAGGAAATATGCTGACCGTTTATTTCAAGAAATGCATGCGAGAAAGATCTAGCCACCTTAGTAAATTTCAGGAAGGTGCATTAGGGTAATGATGTAATACGATATGGTTGACCCCCACAATGTTTCCAATGCAGGTAGCTGCGTGGCTCTGTTACTTATTTTGTTTCTTTGGCTGGAGGCTGGTAGCATAACTGTTTATGAAATATGCATCTTGAAATATATGTATGGAATATAATTACCTGCCATTAGGTGTGAAAGGATTAGATGCTTATCCCAGCGCAGTATCTATAAGCTGGGAAAGGGTGAGCTATATTTTCAGGAATGCCAGTAATTGGGGTAGTATTTGCCTCTCCTTCGCCATCCTCATTTGTAGCGATGAGTCTGACAAAACTAAAGTAGGTGCCAACGTGTAGCCCACTTCGTTGCAGTCACAACGTAATCCAGGTTGGTCTTTTCACGTCACCTGGCAACCTCACAGGTCACAACAAAAGAGGCCCGGTCTGCCCCCCACTGGTTACTGTGGGATTATGACTTCAATCAATACTAACAAGTTTCAAAACATTATCCTGTGATGAAAATAAGTCAAAATGGCCGGCTTCACGTGAATAATGGGCAAACATTTCCCTATGACACTTCCGAAATCATATGGGGGAATGGCGTACCTGACTTCATCTTAGGCCATTGAACTCAGATGGCTTTGAGAAGGCCATTTACTTTTACTTTATATTTCCAGTAGAAATAATCACTAATAGGTCATAAGCCAAAAACTGACCCAAATAACCTGAAACCACCGAGCTAGTGATCATTTGGTATCTGTGGTGGGTGGCTAAATGGCGTACCTGGTACCCGGTATGTATCTGGGTAGCACGTTCATTTCCAACTATTAAAATGCTACCACAGTAAGGCAATTATAACAGTCAGCTACGTTTATCTCGGAATGGTTGCAATTGTCCGGGAAACTGCATGCTTTCTTTGATCTGCTTCCGAGGGGCGTTAAGCTTCAGCCAACCAAAGGTGAATTTTCACTGGATTTGCGCTACCTCGCGATCGGACCCGCCTCGGCGCTAGTTTTAGCACCGCAGGGTCGGCGAGGATTGTGGGGCTGTCTGACCGTCACCCCGTCCGCCTGACCACCCCGTCCGCCTGCTAGCCTGTCAGCGCCTGGCCTGATCGGACTGGCAGCGACTGGCGGCGTGCCTGGGGTGCCTGGCGAGAGAGCGCGCGCGGCCGGACCCACCGCGGCGGGGGAGTGGCCGGCCGTCCCTCCGACAAAGCAGCGGCTGACCCGAGGCGGCGGCCGGCCCACGCGATGATGATTGAGATGCCTGGCCGGCGGCCGCCGCCCACCGTCACGCCGCCGGGTGGCAAAGTGCAGTGGATCGCGCCGCAGAACAAACGAGACCTCCGGCTAACCAGCGGGCGGCGCCACACAACAGCCGTCTGGCCGCCGGCTGACGCATGGCCGCCTCGGCCAGGCGGTGACGGGCCGATGACGCCGCTCTGGCTGGTGTGTGACGGATGACGCCGCTCTGGCTTGTGTGTGACGGATGACGCTGCTCTGGCTGGTGTGTGACGGATGACGCCGCTCTGGCTTGTGTGTGACGGATGACGCTGCTCTGGCTGGTGTGTGACGGATGACACCGCTCTGGCTGGTATGTGACGGATGACGCCGCTCTAGCTGGTGTGTGACGGATGACACCGCTCCGGCTGGTGTGTGACGGATGACGCCGCTCCGGCTGGTGTGTGACGGATGACGCCGCTCCGGCTGGTGTGTGGCGGATGACGCCGCTCCGGCTGGTGTGTGACGGATGACGCCGCTCCGGCTGGTGTGTGACGGATGACACCGCTCCGGCTGGTGTGTGACGGATGACGCCGCTCCGGCTGGTGTGTGACGGATGACGCCGCTCCGGCTGGTGTGTGGCGGATGACGCCGCTCTAGCTGGTGTGTGACGGATGACGCCGCTCTGGCTGGTGTGTGACGGATGACGCCGCTCCGGCTGGTGTGTGACGGATGACGCCGCTCCGGCTGGTGTGTGACGGATGACGCCGCTCCGGCTGGTGTGTGACGGATGACACCGCTCCGGCTGGTGTGTGACGGATGACGCCGCTCCGGCTGGTGTGTGGCGGATGACGCCGCTCCGGCTGGTGTGTGACGGATGACGCCGCTCCGGCTGGTGTGTGACGGATGACACCGCTCCGGCTGGTGTGTGACGGATGACGCCGCTCCGGCTGGTGTGTGACGGATGACGCCGCTCCGGCTGGTGTGTGACGGATGACGCCGCTCTAGCTGGTGTGTGACGGATGACGCCGCTCCGGCTGGTGTGTGACGGATGACACCGCTCCGGCTGGTGTGTGACGGATGACGCCGCTCTGGCTGGTGTGTGACGCCGCTCTGGCTGGTGTGTGGCGGATGACGCCGCTCTGGCTGGTGTGTGGCGGATGACGCCGCTCCGGCTGGTGTGTGGCGGATGACGCTGCTCCGGCTGGTGTGTGGCGGATGACGCCGCTCCGGCTGGTGTGTGGCGGATGACGCTGCTCCGGCTGGTGTGTGGCGGATGACGCCGCTCTGGCTGGTGTGTGGCAGATGACACTGCTCGGGCTGGTGTGACAGATGACGCTGAGGGTGGTGGGAGGTGGGGCTGGTGTGACAGATGACGCTGAGAGAGGTGGGGGTGGAGGTGGTGTGACAGATAACGCAGATGGGAGGTGGGGCTGGTGTGACAGATGACGCTGTAGTAGGTGGGAGGTGGGGGTGGGCAGATGATGCTGGGAGTGGTGGGATGTGGGGGAGATGATGCCGAGGGAGGTGGGAGGTGGGAGGTGGGCAGATGATGCTGAGGGAGGTGGGAAGTGGGGGTGGACAGATGACGCTGAGGGAGGTGGGAAGTTGGGTGGACAGATGACGCTGAGGGAGGTGGGAGGTGGTGGTGGGCAGATGACGCTGGGAAGTGGGAGATGGGGGTGGGCGAATGACGCTGAGGGATGTGCGAGGTGGCGGTGGGCAGACGACACTGATGAAGGTGGGAGTTGAGGTAATAGGCGAATGACCCCGAGGGAGGTGGGACGAGGCCAATGTTGCGATGGTGTGGAAGGTGTGTTATGGCGGATGACGTCACGATGGTGATGTCACGTTGGATAAGTGATGATCTTACCGATGACGCTGCGACAGTCTGGGGAGGTGTGGACGCCAACGTAGCTGTGTTCGCTGGAACATAACCGGTAGACAGCTTGCAGGCTGGCATCCGACCTTGGCAGTCTGGATGCCGAATGGGCTGCTGGTGACGTCACAGCAGGCTGGCTGTGAACTGGCGAGCAGACTGCTCCACGCGACGCCGAATGTTTGATGACGTTCGGCGTACGCTGTCCTTGGTCATGTGTCACGTCACTGGAAGTCTCCTTGGTCAGCTCAGACCATTTAGAAGCAATGAGAATTGAATTTTGCAAAGCGCACAGGGAGAGAGGAAACACGGCCGCGTCTTGGGACTGACATCAGCCTGGCATCCCCCCACCCCTCTTCATACATCCGGCGAGCAGTGTGCAGGGCTGGAAACCTGCCAGTCACCTTCGGCTTAATTTGAGGGAAGTTAGTTTGTGGGAACTGCATGGAGTTTATTGGAAGAATCAGCTAAGCAGTTACATCACCCAATGCTTTTTTAAATTCCTCAGCTATCTTTCAGCAAGTCTGGAAAACATTAAACAGTAGAATGGCCAGCGCGAATGCGGCGGCACGCGGCAATGTTTCATCACAGATGCTCCGCGACAGATCAATAGGACTCAGCGTAGCCAGCTGATGTCACCGCAAAACTAATGAGGGTTGATTGATTGGCATGTTTTCGTGATATCACACCGGCGGAAAAAGGCGCTCACAATGGCGAAGGCCACGCACACAGGCACGACAACCTGGCGCGGCAATCAGGGCAAACACAGCGCAACGAGCCGGGGTGCCCGCACAGTACGGTTGATCGAATTCTCTAATTCCCAGCCGGGGCCGCGCCGGCTGCCCGCACAGTACGGCTGATCGAGTTCGCTAACTCCGAGCCGGGAGTGCGTCGGACCTGCTCGCGGCTGCCCTCGTCGGCTTTTTGTCGGCGTCTGTGGCGGCGGCGGCGGCGGCGGCGGCGGCGGCGCCGACGGCGTACATACCACTGCCGACTGACACGTCCATTTTAGCCGGCTAATCAGCACGGCGTGGCCCATAACGGCGACCTCCGGCCAAAACGAGCCCATTCGCGGTCAGCCGCCTTTGTCTACGTCGGCGACAAGGCCGCAGAGGCGGTCGCCGCCGCGTCGCCGCCGCCCGACGCCCTGCAATGTTGCACACTACAATCTCGGCCGCATCTCGCGTCGGCCAACGCCGCGAAGAGCGGCGCCTGGCGCAATGAAATTGCCATTAGATTGATGGGCATTGGTGTGGGCAGAATCCGGCCGTGCCGGAACTGCAGGAGGTGCGGTTCGCCGTCTACTCTAAAATCAGACGAGGACGTTTACTACTTGAGCGGACGGGCAAGGCAAGTGGTGCCTGCCTATAATACGTCACTCACCAATTAGTAATGACAAAAAACCGTCATTAATCATTGCTTCGGACGTGCTATTAGATGAAACATTGGGCGGCAATTATGCGACTGCCAGCAGCAGTATCAACAAGTTGACGGGTGTAATTTGCGAACATCAACTATGGCCTCACCACAGGCGGTCATTATGAATTGGCGACGTCACTTTTCCAAACGTTTTGGACGGCGTGTGGATGGTGTGGCGTCGTTGTCGCCATGGGTGCAGTCAGGTGAATGAAGTGGCACGATTCCACAATCAAATGAATCCTGGTTTTTCGAATTTATGTTGCAGCGATTATTGTACGCGCAGTATTGACAGCAAGGGTAGAGGTGCTTTACAATATCTGTAAACTGCACTGTGCGTAATGATCAGCTTTCAAGCGAATTTTAATCTTAATAAGCTGCGTGCCCTTTCTCATTGCAAATCTGGACATACCAAACAAAGGCAAGTATACATGTACTCTGCCCACACACTAAAGCCACTTGAGGCGTCAATGGCGCGAAGTGCGCGCCACAACGCACGTGACACTTCTGCAGCGAGTCGTGCCAGTTGCAGGCACAGCAATGGTACTTAGTTGCAGGCCAGTTGCAGGCAGCATCGCCCTTGCCAGCTCACCGTTTGGCTGGTAGTCTTCACAAGTGATGTGCGTGGCTTAGAACTCGACACACGTATGAAAAACATGGTCCGCCGCGACACATATTCCAATTTGTAGCGTTGTCATATCCCTCCTGGTAATTTTGAACCTGGAACACCAGTTGCGTTTTGACCTTGATCTAAACTGGTGACCTGACATGGTTTAACTCATATATTTTGTGTTTTTCGTTGGCCATATGCATATACATCGACGTAAGAAGTTTTTACTTATCGTTGAAGCATGTTTTCTAATCATTGCAAAATTTCGTACTCACGACCATTTTCGAAACCAGGTGCCTGAGTTTAATCTCGTCTAGCTCGGTGAACCCAGGCTAACCGATAAAAAAATAGTCAAAAGATTCCCTGTTCAACTGTTGAAAGGTCGGCCAAGCTTGAGCGCAATATCCCACGCGTTGAGGAGCTTTCCGTGGAAAATATGAAGGAGGATGAGGAGCAATATTCACTTTCCCGGCAGTTCTGGGGTTAATGTCCGCTTGAAATCTTGACTTGGACCTTGGCCGATATTGTATACTGAATGGTTCTCTTTCAAAATAAAGTGGCAGGAATGAAGAGCACAATCCGGGTTAGAAATGTTGAACAAAAGTAAGCCACACCAAAACACGAAGAATTCTTATAGAAGGCCGAATTCTAATAAGGGCTCCTAACTAAACTAGTTAGGAGCCCCAACTTTAGCTAGGGCTAGAGTTAAGCCCTAACTTTAGCTAGGGCTAAAGTTAAGGTTCCTAAGATGGCATACCATCTTGAATTGCAAGGGTCCCTGGGTCAATGCCAAGGCGGTAGCACCTCTTTTGGCCAGCGAGGGGGCACACACCCGTCTTGTCTCCTTATTTACCATGCGATGCAATACAGTTAATGCTAAGATTCTTTCGGAGCGAAGGGGGTCGGGAACTGCTATCCCTGCCCCCCCCCCGCATAGCTCGCCGCCCTGTGTCTATGTCCCCCTGGGCTCCCAGGATCCAAAGTTTGCAGGGCCCATGAGCTGACGAGTCTCACCGAGTGGTCGGAGCTCCATGAGTTGTCAGCGCATCACTGAGGTTTTGGGCTCTAAGCTGACAGGGGCCACGAAGTTGCCGGCCAACCTGGAGATATATGACCCATTGTGGTTCCAGAATCACTCTGTGGCTTCACGGACCACGAAATTGCAGGGCCCTTGAGGTTCCAAAGCCACCCTGGGAGTTTCAGGGTCTCTGAGTTTACATGGCTTCCTGTGGTCTCAATATCCGAGTACTTGACCGCCACACTTAGTTGTCAAGGCCCTGAGTCTTCTGAGCCTGAGTTTCTGAGCTCCTTGGCCTCTTGCGTTGGCGGGGTCACTGAGGTTCCATGACTCCTTTGATATGCTGTGGCTCCTGAGCTTTTAGCCTCGCCGCCTGTGGTTCCAGGGCCCTATGAGTTGATAGGGTCTGATGAGTTGTCAGGGTCCCGGCTCCCTCGTGCTCCAGGGCCCCTTGGGTTGAGCTTCCTCATGACGTGTCATGGCCTTTGAGTTCTAGGGGCACTCTAAGTAGGCAGGGTCCCCGACTTGCCAGGGACCTATCATATTCTGGGGTCATTTGTGTTCCCACACGCCCTGAGACGCTAGAATCACCTGGGTTGTCAGTTTTTACACTTCGAGTTTCCAGGGTCCTCACTCTTCCTTAGTTTTCAAGATTTCCCTCAACCAAATTTTCAGGTTCTCTCCAGAGATTCGAAGGTCCCCGTGTTTCCAGGATCCATCCAGGAATTTTCAGCGCCCTCTGGGTGCCAGGTTGTCATCAATTGCCAAAAGGGCACCGCAAAAATGACAAAAAGTTTCACCGTGCCACAGTAACTCCAAAGCGATCTAGAAGGACCTTCTGAAAACCGCTCACATGAGGAGCGCCTGTCCTTGCCTTGTCCCTGTCCTTTGCCACACCACTGCCTTCCCGCCCAACAACACGGTCACTGGAATGACACGAGGACTTTCTCCTGCAATATTTTATGGAATTTGCACCCGCACCCCGCACCCCCGCTCTCGTCTGCGCGGTCTTAGGAAACACACAGAGCATGCCTTCCTGGCGTGGCCTTATGCACATTCATGCACCTGAGCGCAAATACAAAGGATCTTTGTGTACTGTACCGGCATCCATCACTCTGCTACAATGAAATTCATCTTAAAAATCGCAAATGGCACGAGAACCAGACCAAGGCTACGAACTACCAGCATCATTTATTTTCGCGCCGCTTGCGCCTCAGCTCGGGCCGTATGCACTACATCCGGTGACGTTGCACCAACCATGAGCCGTTTTTGGCTACATAACTTAAAGCTATAGTTAACATTGATATGTTCCGAAATCTCTAGGTTTGTTTCGATGGGTGAAAAAACATAAGATACATGTTGGGCATATTCTCTTGCCCTAAAATGCATGATGTTATACATTTTACGGCAATAGACTGGTTGTTCTATCTTTTGAGGTAGCACAACCAGTTCATTATGAAGGAACTACCTACCACAATGAACGCAATTAAAAGGGTGCCCAAAGGCATTCGAATTAAGCGAGAAAAAAGTTGAGTCTTCAAGAAAACTGTCGCATTTGTCGGCCATCCCCCTCCCCCCACCACACACAAAAAAGTTCTTCGGAAGAATCCCTACCAACGTTGGAAGGGTTTTTACGCTCCTCACATTTTTCCAGACACACTTAATGTTTCAGCCTGTCTCCATGAACGGCTCGGGGTGTCCTCCTTCCTGTCACTGCTCAAAAAATATCGTTGTCTTTTTACGACTATAGCATAAACATAATACATGGGTATAGGGCACAGGTCGCCGTCGACCTCAGATGAGCAGATTAGTTTCGAGCTCCGGTTGAACAGATGATTTGTCATTCGCTTGTGAGTAAATGAGCGGTGGAGTACTTATATTGCCGCCATTGTGCAATACATCGGCGGTAGCATTTGACCACTAAAGTCCGAGGATAAAATATCGAGAACATTCCGTGGCGCGAAGCACCCACTTGTCGTGTCCTACCACAAGACCACCCACCGCTCCGTCCATAAGGACTGGTATAACCCGTGCTGCCACCTATCCCCGGAGGGTTCACATAACATGCACCCTGTTTGGAGCCTGGGGCCGCTGTTCTAGCAAGGATAATCATCTCACGTCTTGCTCATTTAGTGTTGAACAGACGTGCATATCCGTGCAAGCGGTCGCGAATAAAATAATACAGCACAAGAAAAACGCCTCCTGGTGTCCTTCAGACGCCGTCATCTATACATTCTTCATATCATGGGGTCATCACTGTTTTGATTGGATGACGATAATATTATCCAGCCACCAGCGCGCATTTTCAGCGTTCAAAATAAAATAAATAATCCCGAACAAAGCAGAAATGGTCCCACAACACAACTGGCTACGTTGTGGAAGAGCCCTGTAAGAGATGTGGAAATTGAACACAGATTTTAGACGAGCCGACTGCACGTTCCCACTTTGTTGACCCGATTTGGTCCGAGGCGAATTGATTTAGAATCACCAAATTCGTACAACAGAGTTCCCAATAGCCACCTTGCAAATGCAATACTCCTAAGTTTAAGAACTTTTTTAGATCAATGAGGGGGGCGATGGTCTCCTACCCCACCTTCCAGGATGAGTGATTTTCAGAGACCATCTAGTGGGGGTGCTGAGGAGATCCTGCTGCCAACGTGATCCCTAAGTAGCTTTTCCTGACAGCTCGGACAAGTGCCGAGGTGAACTTCACCACGTGTGCTGAGCTAAGCATATATTTCTGTCATTTATTTCCAAGAATCGTTGACTAAATATTTACACTGAAGCAACTGCATAAAGAAGAAGCTGTGCCACGGCTCCAGAAAACTGCTGTTCATGCAATGCATATAGCTTTTTCTTAGAATCCCATGTTGCTTCTAGGATGCATCTTGTCGTTTTTTCTTACTTCAAATGATAGTACGCCTAAGATTACGTCGCGGGGAACATTTCCATGACTTGCTTTGAAATGTTTTTTTCCAGAACAACACCCGGAACATGCACTGATTGCTTTTGATGACATGATTTAACTTTTAAGGAAGCATAAATGGTAGCATGACTCGTTCTGTCATCGCTGTGGCGCGTACTAATTGCCGCTCTTTGTGTCGCTACACAAATACGTGATGTATATGTATATATATATATATATATATATATATATATATATATATATATATATATATATATATATATTTATATATTTTTATTTTTTTTTTTTATTTTTTTTTTTATATAAAAATTATATAAATATATATATATATATATATATATATATATATTTATTTATTTATATATATATATATATATATATATATATATATATATATATATATAATATTCTCTTGGAAGTGGTGCACCACCATCCAGCATCTTGGATCTATTGCTTAATTAAATTACTGGAAGTTATTTGTCATGACATGGGTAATACCCCTCCCCTGGTTTTATACTTCATCCATTGATGAGTTTTGGTACATACTTCATTTTTATTGTTGCTTTGCTAGTTGAGCTCATTGCCAACACGGATGATTGACTAGCTAATGCCAGTGCAAAAATAATTATCCTTAGTTCCTTCAGCGCGAACTCGACAGAGCTGGAAACTTATTCCGCTGGCCCCCGTGTCCTGCAACCCCAATACCATCCAGACACGGCCCCTTGTGTCGTGTGCTACAACCCCCAATAACGTCCAGCCACAGCTCTGTGTGCTGCAACCCCAATAATATTCAGATACTACAACCCCAATGACATGCAGGCCTGTATGCTACAACCCCAATGACATCCAGACACGCGATTTTACCAAGTTGAAAAGTTCTGATCTCCCTGGCAGCTCTACGTGCAAACACACCGCGAGATTATTTTACAAGTGAGGAACAAATCGGCGACAAAGGAGGTGAAAGTAGCTTGTGGTTGTCAGCTGTCCTTGGAAGGACATACAAATGACCTGAAGGGGAGGGTAATTTCACCTTCCGTCAGTTCCCTGTCAACCCTACTGGTTGTATGCAATTTGAAGGCAGCAACGTAATTTGAAAACAACACACCCACTCACTGTAGACACCACTCCAAAAAAGGAAGAAAAACTGTATGCAGGGGCAGGAGAGCTTGCGCTCGCGCAGACGTCTCCATGCAAACATGACTCCTATGTAAAGCACGCAGGACTAATTGCGAGCTCACAATAAGCCCGCCAGAAATATGAACCCATTTCACTCTCATCTTAGTTCATCGAACTCGATACGTCCTCGAACAAGCCAGCCATGACGTAGGCACGATTCTAGCGCGAGCATGACACCGGCACCAGCCAGCGCCCAACTTTGCCCCGCCACCCAAACGACAGGCGGCCGAAAGCTAAGCCCTTCATCACACAGGCATCAAAACTTTGCCCGGCTCTCGAGGCGCATGCAATCGCAACGAGTGCTGCGACGGTGCCGCCGGCCGGCCGGCACGTTTTCCCTTCCATTTTGGACTATCGGCCGGCCGATGTGTCTCGGCCGTAAATCAGCACCCCGTCCACGCCCAAAAGCCGAGGGGGGTGGGGCGTGAGAGCCGGCGCCAGGCGCGGCGCACGGCTGGCGGCGCCATATTGCGGCCGCGGCCGTGCGGCGCCACCGTTTGCGCGTGACATGCACTAAATCCGGCCGGCGGCGATAGCTTTACGAGTCGGCGCCGCGCGGCGCGGTGAGGCACCGTCGGCGCTCGTGGTGTCAGTTTCGGCTGCGTGTGCACGCCGTCCCCAGGGGACTGGCGCGCGCCGGATGGCCCCGAGTCGACCACTGGCGTCAATTCGTTGTCGCCCCCCCCCCCATACGTGTAGTGTTAGTTTGTGACTGTTGGCCAACATGATGGTGCCGCATAATCCCGATCTGGAAGCTGCCACACATCAGTCCGATTGGCACCTCCAACCACCGCCACTGTCCACTACTGTCTGGAGTGTCTGACACCAGCCACAACACGCGACGCCACAGGGACAGATGCAAGTACCCGGAATGCCAGCGGGTTGTGCCGTGCCTGACCAACTGCGGGGTTGCGGGTGCCATGGACTCATGGGGACTCAGGTGCCAGGAACGCCAGCGGGCCATGTCGTGTCAGATCAGGTACCATTGGGCTATACCGTACCAGATGTACTGAGGTGTGTACGTGCTGCAATGTGACACTTTAAGTGGAGAAGAATGTAGGAGCAATGTCAGCGGTCACCACGCACCTTACAACCAGACCAAGTGCTAAAGTACACACGTATCAATACAGGCAGTACGGCAGTGAAACTGCGGATTCAGTGTTAATGCAACGAAGAGACAGTAGGAGTGCTGACCATGGAACTTCGATGCCAGAAGACGAACTCTTCCCAAGTTCCGACATACTCAGAAGGATGCTCATTGGTTGTTCGCAGAGCCGCTCAAGCTTCCATTGCACCTGTTCTCACCCTCACTCTAATCTCTGACAGCTTTCCTTGCTTTGGCATGATTTTCTTGATTGTAGTAATTTATTTATAGTAAGCTACGTTTCTGTTACATATGTATTGACAAATGATGCTACCTTCTTTAAGGCTGAGCCACAACAGCGCTTGTATGTATGTGAAGGAAGAAGATGAGAAACAAGTCATGAAACTATGAGCTTAGCTCATCCGCATCGGTGTTTCAGCAATTTATGAGCCAGAGTGGGACCAGCAGTGGTGTTGTTTGATACACATTGAGAGGGGAGGTGCCCATGAATATTGACGTTGGCCACAAGCCTTTGTGTTGACATGCCCTCTAATATCACTACAGCAGCCTATACAACTGAAATCACAGCACAGGAAGTATAAAACTAAGATCGCTTATTATGATATAGTTAGTATAACTACGTCCATACGTTATATATGTACATCACACTATTTCCATCGCTGACATTTGGCTCATCAAATTATTTAGTCGGCATTTTTGGCATGAAAACAATTTCCACAAATAATGACTTGTGCTCATGCAAGAGTACACGACATGTGTTGCATTCGACGATTAGAGCCAAGAATCAACACTTGTAACGACGCCCATCTCATTTGCCGTAACACCTACTACAAGTACGCGCACACAACCCAGCAGACATTTTAAAATTAAGCACTGCATTTTCCGACTTTGTGCACACATGCAATGCACGCAGCATTCGTCCGTGGTGAGGTTAAAGGGTCGTGTAAGGCTCCCTGCAGGTGCTTTAGTCTCGGTGTCAGCAGTAGCGCCGCCCCATCCTACTCACAACGCATTACCTGGTACTGCTGAGCCGGGGAGGGCACTGCGTCCGAGAAACACGCTGCGGGGGATGGAATCTCCCCCGTGGCTGAGACGAGGCGCGGCGGGGGCGAGATTCTGTGGGTTTGAGATCACTCCCGAGAATGGGATGGCGTCCGTGGGGGAACTGCAGAGGGGGTGGCACCTCCTCTGAGGCCAGGGTTGGGATGGTGTTGGTCCTAAAGGGGAGTGTGCTTACCGTGAAAGGGGAAGGTTTAGGGGAGGGGCGCGCTGCAGAGGGGGCGGTACCCTCATTGAGGCCAGGGTTGGATGATGTTGGTCTTGAATGGGAGTGTGCATACCGTGAGGGGGAGGCTTTAGGGTAAGGAGTTCGCCGTGTGGAGGCGACATCTCCACTGAAGCTGGGGTTGAGACGGTGTCGGCCGTGAAGAAGAGTGCTTACCATGAGAGAAGAACGTGTGACTTTAGAGGAGGGAGTAGGCCGCCTGGGATGGCAAATCCACTGAAGCCCGAGCTGAAATCGTGTCCGTCGATGATGAGGGACTTCATTGCGGGGTACCCTGCTGTCGTGGAGCTTGGGAGGTCTCGTGAAGCGAGGGGGTCGTGGGGGATCACACGGAGCGGTGGGGGCCAGACCTAGACTGAGGCTTGCCGAAGACCTGCCGTGGACGGCGATGGTGCCGTAAAGTACGGGACGCCAAGCGATGGGGGCCGACCTAGACTGAGGGTCGAGGGCGACCTGCTGTGAACAGCGAGGACACCGGGAGGGACTGGACGCGGAGCGGTGGGGGCGGTACCTCCGCCGAGCCTGGCCCACCCCGACGCCGAGCCTGGCCCACCCCGACACTGGCGGCCTGTTTATTTGTCGAGTGTCGGCGCGCCGGCGGCCGCTGCCACGGCGCGACCGACGCGGCCGTCTGGCCGGCTGACCGCCGACTGACCGACCTCCGTCATCGGCCGACCACGTCCGCCACTCAATGATGCATGGCGGGCGGCCGACCGCAGTGGCGGACGTTTCACGCGCTGTTGACCCGGCCGGGCCGGCCGGCTGGCCGGCTGACCCTTCCTGCCGACGGCCGCTGGCCGGGCGCGCCGCCACTTGGCCCGACCCCCGACTATTGATAACAGCTATAACGCTACAAACAGTTTCCCCATAAAGCACGGGTCATTAAGCGGAGGGTGGCGCGCGCGCGAGAGAGAGAGCGCCGCGCCGCGCCGGAAGCCGGCCGTCGACGGCGCCGACGCGGCCGCGCCGGAGATGACGCACCCTCGCCGGCGGCGGCGCATTGTTGTGCTAATCCGGCCGGGCGGCGCGGCGGCGGCCCGGCGGGCAACACGACACCGCGCTGGACACGCGCCGTCGAGCGACGGCGCCGTCTGACGGCCGCCGCCGACACCGACACCACGCACAAATGATGCATCGGCTGTCGATTTCACCCGCCCGCCGCCGGCTCTGTCGGTAGACCCGCCTCGATCGGCCTGATCGTGGTATTGAGCTGTTCCGCTGCTACCGTCGTCAGTGAAGTCGACTGCACTGGTAGCTTTGCATTTCAGCATATATGTCGTGGCTATGCATGATGTCCAGAGGTGCATCACACCACCTGGAGATAGATCAGTTTTAACCATATCGAGCGAAGGAGCAAGAGTGGTGATGTCGCAGTGTGGTGGTGAGGAAGCAGCCGGAGCAATCCGTACCCTGCCCAAACAAATATGAGAATCGGACCAAATTCGATAATGGCCCAAGGTTATTATTATCTGAAAGATACTGAAGCGGTTCCGCTCTTGTTCACTTTAAATTAAATACAAAATAAACATGAATCTCCCTTCTTCGGATATAACGACAAAACGCCGCTGATATGTATAAGGTGGTACTTAAATATGTCACTGCTCAAACTATACCTCTTCCACCTAGCAACATTCCACAGAAAACCGTACTCAACATCCCCACCAACCCTGGGGTCCTCCATGTGGAAAGAGGTTGACAGTCGTGGCGCCACGCCACAGCTGCTGGCACTGGCAGCCGTTTCCAACTGGCGAAAAACGCTCCCGCTCGGAGAAGCCATAGCTAGCGATAGCTAGAGTCGAGCAGCACAATGTAACGAAAACGCCATGCCGTGTGTGCGCTCAACAAAGGCAAGGCTGCCGGCGGCAATGCTTAGTGATTTACTTCTATTTCGTCGTGTTCAACGCAGGTGTGCTCGTGGTGTCTGAAATTAAAACTGTCCGGAAAATACTGCTACGTAACAAATATGCACATTAATTTAAAATTGACTATCAAAGCCACAAATTGGATCGAATCCAGATCTTCCCGTTCATTGGTGAGTACCTCTTCTCAGTCTTGTGTGGGTGTGGGCGGGGTAGGGGCAGGACACAATAAATTTGTGCTTCGGAATATTGACTGCACACCATGAGGCTAATGTTAAATTTGTTTCGAGCGGGTATCCGGGCCAATAACCCCTCCCCGTCTCCACTTATGCTTGCATTGCATGTAACATCCATTACAACAGTTTTTTTTTCAAGGAACTGACGTAACCTTGCTGAAGTGCGTAATGGAAAACTGGCGCAAAGGAGTGAGCATGGTGCTAATGTCCAGCAAAAGTGCATACAATGTGTGTTAACCTGCGTAACGTATGCAAAAGAAGTCCCTGACTCATTCCGTTCCTAGTCGAAGTGCAGGCATTTCCACACCGAAATCTTCCTCGCACTGACGTAGGAACCAAGGGTGAGGGAGGCAGATGTGGTAGCCTCTCCTTAACTGTGGGCGATCTTAGCATTGACCCTATGAGCGTTGCACAATTATGGGTGTCGCACGGAAAGAATCGATTTCAAAATGGCTTTTGTTCCCTTCCCCCAACTTTTGAACAATTCCTGCGCCAGTACCTCCCTGTTGTTCATCTCCGCTACGTTAGCGCGGCTTCTGCGGTGCGAAGATCGTCGACAGCGTTGGTAAGACGCCAGCGTACTATCACCGGCAACATCAGATAAAAATGCCAGAGTGTATTTTGCCGCTTGAAATGTTATTCCACGAGATGCCGGCTATTATCAGGTTTATTCAGCAACACTGGGACCGTATATCCATCCACGGCCGGTAGCGGCTACAACCGACAAGTAGATAGGAGAAAAACCGCTTTGGAGAACCAGGGTTTTGGTGACGTAGGGCAGCTTGATCATCAGGAGTGGTTTTCAAAGGTCGGCACGTTAAACATTGCGTGTCTTTGCGTGAAAGCAATGTTATATTTAACAGACATCTTTTTTCAGAAATAAGTTGAATTATGCCCTAAATGCATAGATATTTTTAGAAAACGTTCTCCTCTTTTAGCCTGACCAATTGTTTTCCCATGAAATTAATCCAATGAGAAGAAGGAAACTTGCGGTAACCTGTTTACCTCGTTGACTAGAAAAACACCTAGATTGACAGTTTCGTGAATATTTAATGCGCAAAGCAAACGGAAATCACGAATTTGGAATGCAATCTGTTGTATACTAGCATTTAAAATGAATGCAGTTAAAGCATGTTCAAGAATGTACAAAGATCTTTCTCATGGACATAAACAGCTAATACATCCACTAAGACATACTACATTTCTTCTCAGTTTAGTCAGTCTAGTCGGGGCAAGACCTCCCCTGACTAGATTGACTGACCTCTTACTAGCTCATCCATTCTCATGATTAGACTGTTTAAACTTTTGATCATGGCTGATCTATCCTCACACCTGACTGATGTGAGTTCCAGCTAATTCGTTCCTCGTTGGTCTGATCCCTGATTGATCTGACCGATTACTCGTCTATATCCCCATCAGACTGATTCGTCTAGTCTGACATCTCACTGGTCTAAACCATGACCGTGCTAACTCCTGGCTAATATCTCCTCTACCCTGACTTGTTTGACACCTGGTGCATCCAACACCAGGCTGCTATGACCCCTGAGTGGTCTGTCAACCCCCTGACTGGTGTGACGCATGGCCCGGTCTGACCTCTGGCCGGTCTGCCGATCCTCTGATCGTCCCGCCGTCGGCGCGACAGGCAGCCGACGCGCGCCAGTATCGCCGGCGCGCGCCGCCCCGTCGCCGCTGAATGATGCACGCGCCAACTTCTGCACGTCTTCGGCGGCCGGACGCGGTTGCCATGGCGACACGCGGCCGCGCGCGGTGACACCGGAAGCGGGAAAAATCGGTCGGCTGATGGAGAGCGGCCGAGTCGGCGCGATGGGGTGGCGAATTTGTCGACTCTTGTCATCGACGGAAGGCGGTAACGACGGCGCGCGGCGGCGGCCGCCAGTCGCACAATGGCCGGCCGTGCGCCGCCGCGATACGACTGGTAAACACGAACACAGCACCCGCGGCGACGCAGGAAGACATAAAGATGCATCATTTGTTTTGATACGTCGGGGGTGGCGACGCGGCGGCGGCGTGCGCTCGGGGAATTGCGGGATTAGTCAGCGCACGCCGGCTGGGCTGGTTGCACGGCGCCGACGAAAGCTGGGCACGGTCGCGTGCGTTTTGTTGCACATTTGCAGTGTGTCGGCTGCACCGTGCAGCATTGCGGGCGGCCATGGACGACAGCGCAGTGCCGAGTTGGGTCCTTTGCATTGCAGTAGTTTTGGGATGTGTTGATAAATATGGGATTCATGCTACGGTAAGGCCGTAAATGGAGGACGCAATCGCCGACACGTACCTCAAATAATTGGTAGTGCTTGAAGTAGTAAATGAACACTTTTATTTCCTTCTATTGTGTATTGTAGAGTTGATGTTTAGCCCAACAACTGGCTAGGATTGAGTTTTGTGTTTTTTATCCCCCGAAGTTTTCCACAAGAGTAATGCAACCATTCTCGAATGCTAAATAAAACTAAAGCATAACATGGATAGAAATCATGTCATCAGATCTGAGCACAGACCCTGTTGGTATATCAAAATTCAAGATGGATACATCTAATAGCGAAATTTACATGAGTTAGCACATTCCCAAATGGAGCTTCCTCACCCTGTACCCATCAATGCACATCAGTTCATTCCCAGATGGCGCCTCCCCACACCGTGCAGATCAATACACATCAATACATTCACAGATGGCGCCTTTCCACACTTCAAGCTGGAATTGTTTGTCAATGCAATCCCACAGTCCCAACATCACGCTCTCAAAACATATTTAGTATCTGAGCACTACCTTTACTATCAAAACTCCCAACGGGCAATCTAAAGCCACACTTGTGTTCACAGGGAGGGCCGAGCTGGCTCGCTCGAGCAGTGGCAGGGCAAACTGTGCGGCCACAGCCGAGTCAAGTACGGACACATGGTTCCATTCGTGGCCACAGCTGCGTCAAGTGTCGGACACATGGTGACATTCGCATGCGAAGCTCTGACTCACTCCGCCGCTCGTGTATCACCACAACCCGACAAGGCCATCCGATACCGATGACACATCACATCACGGCACATGTAAGGAACCTCCGCCGGCCACCCGACCCGATGTTATCCTATTAACAGCGCATATTTCACAAGTCGGCCGCTCCGCGTGTATGCCGACGACTCCCAGAGAAGCCAGTTCCGGTATTTTGCGCCAGAGCGACCTTTTATGATAGCACTGTTTACGATGGCCGATAAGACACGGCTCGTGTGCGCAGCTGGCAGGAGAAATTGCGATACTCCTCTGTGTCCACCCGGCTTATGTTAATCCGGTGCATACCCGCCTGGTCTATGTTACTCTTGTGTGTATGTGTGTGTGTGTGTACACACCCATGTTGCGTCAGCCCAGTCTGTGTCCACCCGGGTTATGTTAGCCCTGTGTGTGTCCACCCGGCTTATGTTAGCCCTGTGTGTGTCCACCCGGCTTATGTTAGCCCTGTGTGTGTCCACCCGGCTTATGTTAGCCCTGTGTGTGTCCACCCGGCTTATGTTAGCCCTGTGTGTGTCCACCCGGCTTATGTTAGTATTTCGTGTTCACCCGGCTTTTGCTAACTCACTATGCCTTCGTCCAGATGTCTAGTAAGCAATGCATAAATGCTTTGAAAATTTGGTCTGATTTACCACTACTGTCGTCCACAAGCAGATGGTGATGGCTCCTGATGAGTCCGAAGGGGTTAGTTGGCATGATAAGATTCAGCGGGTGAAGTTAAAAAAAAGAACAAAAAGAACAATATTGTGGGAGGAGTGCGGCAATGACGTGATGATGAGCTCAAAATGAATTGAAGGACCTGGTGAATAGGGCGCTACGTTATACGTATCATTATGAGACGGCTTCGACCGATCATGAGAATCGGAATATATTACCACGACTGAAGATGCCATAACGCCCTTCACTCAGTCGCAGAGGACGAACGAAACAGTACAACCCCGACCTAAATGGCTCGTCGGCTTGGCATTTGGGTACGGATGAAGAAGGCATGCCACAGTATTTACAAAGACAGGACATGAAGCGCCAGCATGCCAGCGATTGTCAATATTATCAATCACATGTGCTGACATAACACAAAATTAACGGCTAGAAAAATAACTATGGATCCACATTACATTTCAACGATATGGGAGGCAATGCAATTGCATTCCACAACAATTGCAGCAAACCTACTCCAAAAATATATGTTGCTACAAAACTGCTGCTGTCCAAGGTATTGGGCGAGGGTTGGGGGAGGGAGGGCGAGCCCTACACCTCACCAAAAATGGAATTGTCACGTATGGTAAGCTGTCTTGATAACTGGGGACCAGACTGTGCTCTCTCTCTTGGATAAGGAAAACATGTTCATTGATGTAAAGTCGTGTGACTGCCCTCACGCCATATTCCCATCATTTGGGAGAAGAAAACTTAGATATAATATATAATATTCACATACATACATGTATATATATATATATATATATATATATATATATATATATATATATATATATATATATATATATATATATATATTGGTTGGAAATTCATATGCACCTGGCTGTGCGTTCCTCCACCACCCGTTAGAAGGCACACGTTAGCTGGGGAGCGGTCATGCACGCGGCGGCACCATTACGCGGCCACATCCCCAGACCGATAATCTGTCGATAGATAGATGGGTAGCTGCTCGGCTGGCGAGGCGGTTCCGCTGCATGAGGCTGGCTGCGTGCCGGCCATCATTTCCGCACTCTCCGCCACGTCGGCTCGACTGGCACGGGAGGTGGCCGCTCTCCGCTTCCGCCATTACGCCAAATGTTGGGTTCGCGTGTGCGCGCCGCCAAAATCGCCGCCCGCTTGAAGGCTGGACGTGCCGACCAAGATAGAGTCGTCGTCTGCCTGCATTATCGCCGGTCAGACGGCACGGGTGCCGATCAATAGCGCGCGCCAGCTCGCCACCGGCCGGGCACCTCCGTCTCAGGAGAGACTCAGCGGGCGGCGGCGGCGCGCGACACCGCACACCGCCGTGCAACACGGACACGCGAGGATGCGGACAAGGCGGACAAAATCGATGCGTGGACAGCCAGCAAGCAGACAGCTGTCTTCGGATAAGATTTCCTACCGAGGTTGTCATGCTGGGGCTAGTCGTACGTGCATTGATACGCCTGGCAAAGGGGAGAATTCATTCAAGTTATCAATGTTTCTTCACACTAGAATGCTGCGAATGAATATGCACTGCTTCTTCTTAGCGTGTTCTTGCCATAGGATCCTATCTAACCAAGGTGGTGTGTTCAGCTTGACTAGTCGAGACGAGAGGTGACACCGGTCTCAATCAAAGGCCGTCTCGTCGTAAGTACGTTGAGTCCAATTGATGACGATGGCTGATGATGGGCACGTAAGTGGGAAGTAGTCTTTCACTGTACTGGCTATCCGCTCCACCACCTTCATAAATATTTTACTTCAAACGAGTTACCACTCGTTGGGCAGCTGGCTCACTATGTGATCATCACAGGCTCTTGAAGTAAAAAATACGTCGAATGTTTAGTCGGCAGCTCAAATGCAGCCATTGGCGAAGATTCTCCGGAGCTGCTTCCCTGCCCCATGGATGTATTATCTGGGGAGGTGACTGCGTGGGAGCTCCCGCATTGTTTCGAAGAAGAAAACAAATTTCTACCTGAAATATTTCAAAGCAACTGCATAATTTTCAATATTTGCTCCCCTCGAACTGCGAAATAACAAGTATCTCCCACAAGTTGAAGGTGTCTCTTTTAAGACGATAATGCATCGATGCCATATATATGTTTATATAGAACCAAAACGTCATATGGACAAGATCTGGCGGATTAGAAATCCCGACATTGCTCCAGACATCTAGGTCACGTTTTCATGTCAAACTGCTAGATTCAAGCCAGCTTAAAATGTTTTTTTTAAACCTGGTAAAAAACGGGGGCCCAGAAAGACGAAGAAACTGATTGGGAAATAGATCGAGTCCTTCGATTTCACATTTTGCCGTCTTGGCAATCCGTTTAAGCGTTGCTCATCAGCAAAATTGAAGATAAAAATGGATTGAATGCGGTTACGTAGACCTTCGTGAGCAGAATTCTCCCCTGCATGGGGCCGTGGGAAACGGCACGCAGTCTGTCCGGCGGAGCGTGTGCCAAACTACTGAACATGCCTGGCAGTAGCATTTCGGATTTACAACTCCTCGTCAGTCTGCCAGCAACGAGGGGCAAAGTGAGACAAGCATGGAAGAGAGAACAGATACTGTTAGAAGAGATCTTCGGACTCAGGGTCGTGCTTTGCTTCGACAAATACCATATTGTGTATGCACTTTCGTTGCAGATATGCCTGATAGTCGTATGCAGTTGTTGAGAAGGTACAACTTCTGGCTCTTCTAGATAGCAGACAGATACCAACAGGTTGCAGCGCACCTATTTGCATCTATGAGACGTTTGCAACGACGACACATCAATATTTTTCATTTAGCTGGTATGCATATCGCTATTTTCTCCAGGAGTATCATTGCCAGCGCCCACATATATCCTACCCTACCCTAAAATTCTAGTCCAGCTAGCTCCAGAAACAGCTATGGGAAATTTGGGAGAATCTTTCTTCTTCCCAAGATCCCAAGTGTTCCATCAAATTTCTGGGTTACCCCGAACTCCATTGTGTCATATCTCTGATGACACCCTGACTTGGCTCATGTGGTAAAGCAATGGTAGATGATAAGGTAATATTGGTGATCGAAAAATTAATACAAGCGTTTGAACATTTACTTGTTTAGTATTTATGCATGTTAGCATAGTATTTGCACAACTTTCGCGTACAGTAGCCGAGCGAGCTAGAGGAGGTGGGAAGTGATGTGGTATAAGGCATGCAAATGCATACACCTCTATTGGTACGCTTTCTATAAATTTGCGGAGTATATCAGGCATTCGACATAAAAGACAAGAAACCCGGCTCCAGAAAATCTCAGGCTATTTGTACTCTCTACGACAAAATACAAGTTTCTGCGAGGAGGGCAAACCCGAGATCTCTGTCGTTCCGGTGTGCTTGAATTATATGAAAAGAATGTGCTTGCACTGCTCCTTGAACACTATTGAAATGTAGAAAACTATGCATCCACTCTCCAATCCCTCCCCTTTTGGTTATATGATAAGAAAGCAAATAATCACACCAGATTTAAAGGTCAAGTTACAGGCCGTACTGCCATTATATTAACTTGTAATGCGAGTTTGGTCGATCTTTGCATAAGATGCTCGCAATGGTTTAATAACAATTGTAGTGTATCCAGCACGATTTAAAAAAATAAAAAAATAAACTTGGTACCTCACTCAACCGAAACTTTTGGATGGTTTACAAGTAACACTGCCACAGAAATAGTGCGTATCAGTGCAGGGTAGAGTTCGTCACTTGTCACCGACTTTCAAATTTTTCAGGGGGACATAGTTTTCTCATGCTTTCAGTCAATTATAATAGCATGGCATTTTTTCTGCCAAAAATCCCGATTTCTATGTCCGAAATTAAGATTTCGAAATAATGTTTTCTTCCATTTTCGCATTTGCAATAATTTTAACCAGATGGCGCAGATGCATCACTAAGTAGTGTTTCGGAATCGTCTCGACGTGACAAAGCGATTGAAACAACACATTACAGGTCTGGGAAGTATAGTTCAGAAGTTACAGCCGTTAAAATTTGCATTATGTCACATTGATGGCGTTTATGCAACTAAATTCGGTATTCCTCTATTTACATTCATAAATACTCAACGTTGGCTCAAATTATGTTCGGTATTTTTATTTTGACATTGTGAAATATTCAACCTTGTTTCAAAATATGTTCCATGAATCTGAGCACAGCATGTACTCTAATCTCAAAACATCTAATCTCAAAACAATCTCAAACATAATCTCAAAACACACCGTGGTAGGTACGTAACTTACCAGAACTTTAGGATTTAGAGCGACGACTTTTTGAAGTCTGGAAACCTCTTCCTATGTGCTTCCACGCACTGCAGAAGCCACTGCAAGTCAGTTTCGCTCTTGGTGATTGCGTTCGCGAACTGCCCTACCAGCTGAACTGCCCTTTCGGCAGTGTCATTTGTAATCCTGAGTGAGGACACGAACCGCTGCATGGAAGCGTACTCTGATGTACTCTCCACTCCTCGGGATCTTCCGCCAGCCACTCACCCGACATGCCCAGGACATTGAACAGCATCCATGAGTCCTCATCCACCAGGCTCTGTAGGTATATTTTTTCATCGCCGAATACCACTGGTTTGCTGCCCCCATCTGCATGTTCACTTGGCCGAGGATTAACCAATAGCCTGTGAGCCATCGTTATTTTCGTCTCCGGACTCACTTTGTCGCTGCATTGGGGGAAGATCACTGTTTCTGGCGCCAAGTTCCACTGTGTCGCCGTAGAACCTTAATTGCCGCGTCTGCCACCGCCTCATCCAAGTCCTTGCACTCCTGTAGTCCGTTGTGCAGTTGCGCATCGCTGAATGTTGCTTCAGCAGTCTGCGAGGCGTCCAGCCACCCCGGAACGTAGAGAAGTGCGATGAACTTCGCCATTCTTTCGAGAGCTGGGAGGAGGTCTGCGTTCAGGACTAGCTGGCTTTGGAGGAGCTGGATTTTCGCATAGTAGATTACCTTTGGACAGAGCAGGAAATACATATGACACTGTGAGGAAAAGAGCAGGATTTCAGAAAACTAAGAAATGGGGAATATACCATTTGGGTGATGGTTGTGATTATACCATAAGAAATGGGGGTGATACCATTTGGAGGAAAGTACACTGATGATATTCGCATTAATGTAGTTTTCCTATTGAATTCACCTTGGACATCCACCTGGCGTTATGAACGGCGCCAGGGCGCAGCCAGTGAACTCCGCGAGACGGCGTCTCTCCCAGTAGCTGCAGAGCGAGCTGTGCGCGCTCTCTCTCTCTGTAGTCGTCTCGCGGTAGACGGTGCTGCAGGAAGTGCGTCAACCTCTGCACCGCAGCCTCTCGCTGCTCGAGCTCCCACGGTTCACTGAGCGAGAGCTTGCTTACGGGCTGGTTGAGATCCAGGCTTGGCCACCTGAAATGGAAGGATTGGGAATAGGGAAATAAAACGATCATGTTTTGAGGACAGAGCAAGAATTGGGGTAAAATGAATGTGATTAAAAGCATAGCGCTGAGGAATATCCAAAGATGCTTCTTCAAGTAACCGTCCGTATTAATGCGTTAGACATGGACTAACGGATTAAAGGCATTGATTGAAGGGTTGAAAGGTTGAAGGTCATTTATAGGGTTGAAAGTCAATTTATAACTACCTTGCTTTCAGTGCCTCGAACAAAGGGTTGGTTGGTCCGGTGGAGTGGCCGAAGAGGCTGGTAGCCACGGCACCAACTATCAACTGGAGCACGTGATGGCGACACCCGAACCGGAACAGTCTGCGACCGAGTGCCAACTGCAGGCGCACCATTGCACCCCTCTGTCGACCGGTGTTGCTCGCGGTTGTATCGAAGCAGAGTGCTCGTACGTTGTCTTGCACACGCCACTCCTGGAGGGCATTGATGGTAGCATGTGCCTGCTCCAGCCCGGTGCCGTCAGCTGTGACGGGGACGCAGAGGAGCTTGCCTTCCTCGTAGCCAGCTCCAGAAACAAGGATAGCCAGACGGTGCTCATGAAGGCCTAGGATGTCCTGCGACAAACAAAATGTACTTGCTAAACCATCTTAGGTTGAGTTCGCCATAAGCAAGAGCACAAGGGAGAATAATTTCAGAAATATAATTAAGATATGAATGAAATTTACCATATTTAAGCAAATTTCTTTAGTTCTGAATTGTACGCCTACTATCCATAAAAGTATGACTATTTTTAAGCTCAGTGTCAGGTTGATATCCGTAAAGGCAGCAGCAGTAGGGCCTGCATAACTCGTGAAAATTATGCCGGCATATTCACCTTTAGCATTTTGATATCCCAGTAGACAACCACGTTATCTGGCGGGACGAAGCTTGCCTTAATCTTCTCGCCGAGTGTCTCACGGCAGCGGCGTCTCTCACGTCGCGCGGTGGCTTCCGATAGGTTGAACTGTTCCAGGCCCACTTGAGGGTCAGCGGACCGTATAACCGCGCTCACAATGCCCACCACCTGACGAAGTGAACATTTCAAGGGAAACTCTATTTAAAGCTGGCTTTTAGACAGTTTAGATAATTCATCAACAAATACCATTCTGGCCGAGCATAGCTGAAAGCGCAAGCTGATACAAGTATGTACCTACATATTGGTTACGAAGCACTGACCTGATTGGAGGTTAAGTGGAGCCGATTAGCCATCTGACAAACAGAAGGATTCAAAAATGTTCTGGGCAAGTTGAGCGTGATTGTCTTCGTTTTTAATCCTGTCCTCTTCCTTTTCTGGAGTTCGTCATCATCACTCTCTTCTTCAGCTTCACTGACTTCTGTGCTGTATATTTGCTCAGTGCTTCCGCTTGCATCTTCGCCAACATCCATAGCTACAGAACTGCAACTGGGCCCCTGTGCAGAGCCGTCTCCGGATTTCTTTAGCACTCTCTCCATTCTTCTCCTCTTGCTTGTGACCTTTTTCCCATATGCTCCATCTCTAGATCCCATCGATCCCTTTCTTTCACCCTTCTGATCAAGATATAAACGAATGTCCTGATCTTTGTCGTCGCTGGACAGAAGGCGATATTCCTGAATCCGCCTCTCCACGTCGGCACTGGCAATGTCAAAAAGAGCAGGACATATTTTATCCAACTCAGCGGTCACCGTTTGCTCGTATCCTTGTTTTCTTCGCCTCAAATGCAGCTCATATGTGTTCATGAGCTTCCGTACGATTGTCTTCTTGTTCACAGTGCAGATGTTCGCCTTTGTTCATAACTCGCACACTTCATCGACCACTTCTCTTACAAGATCACTCCACTCGTCTTTGCCTTAGAGCACCTTTCCTTTAGATGCATCAAACGAGCAAGAGCTCGTCTCAAAGTTGGAAGCTTGTTTTGTGGGAGCCTTTCAATGCTTGACCCGATAATTTCATATCTTTTGCGGGTCTCATTGTCATTCGAAACTAGACTCACCAAAATTCACACGTTACGGAGATTAGATATTAGATAACTCATCTATGTTCTGTATTTCTGTAAGAAATGGTACGGGATCAGTCACTGAAAGTCAAAATCGAATCGGGTGATAGGAGGGCGAGTTGTCAACATTACGTAGATCGTGCCTTCAAATGGGGCGAAGCGGGAAATCGGGAAACTTTGAACGGCTGTAACTTCTGAATTATACTTCCCAGGCCTATAAAGTGTTGTCTCAATCGCTTTGTCTCGTCGAGACGATTTCGAAACACTACCTAATAATGTATCTATGCCATCTAGTTAAAAGTATTGCAAATGCGAAAATGGAAGAAAACATTATTTCGAAATCTCAATTTCGGAAATAGAAATCGAGATTTTTGGCGGGAAAAATATGTCATACTATTATAATTGACTGAAAGCACGGGAAAAACTATGTCCCCCTGGAAAATTTGAAAGTCGGTGACAAGTGACGAACCCTAGTGCAGGGGCGTATTCAGGAATATTCATAGGAACATTTTTCGGAGGAGCACCTTCGGCGGAAAAACATCATTGCTGAGCGAGGGAAGGTGCATACGAGCATAGTGTCCTTCCCCTAAAAAGGGCAAATTTGGCTTTAAAAAAACTGGAGCCCGCTGGACCCAGAGGAGGGAGAGGTGCACACTCTTCCTGAAGGGGCGTCCACATGTCCCCTGTTCCTCCCATTGTATCCGTCCTTGTGTCAGCATCCTCCAAGTGATGTGTGTTTACCGATAATATATTCGGAGACGTGTGGATGCGAACTAACATCGTCTTCACCTGAAAAGTCATTTTAACACTCAATCTTACTTTGCAATTCATGTGGTTAATTTTTTATCATTAATTTAAAGTCGTTCTCTCAGATCATCTGCGGAATGTCAGAAAAATGGTGTGGTGTGATCTGTTTGATCATCAATATGGTAAATTACACGCAGTTCACTACGACGACTGTTATGGTAGTATTTCCTCAATAGAATGCCAAAGTAAGAATAGAGGCTTTAGGCATTAGGCGGATACTTGCTCCTTTCCTCCGTTTGCCATTGAAATTGTTCGGTTAGTCGTGACGTCACTTTGGCATGCTGTGGCAACAGCCGCCCTGGAAGTCACCGAGACGTTAATAACATTATTCCACGAACGTATCTAAACCAAGCACGCTTTCCATGTCAGAATGTCAAACTACTCGCAAAACGTTTTGACACTGCTGACGTAACAGCTCTGAAGCAGAGCTATGGCGGGGGTGGAGTAACTTTTCTGTCGCCGGCGATGGTGGGTTGAGCTGCCAGTGGGACATCCCTGATCTGCTACGGCTCGGTGGTGGGCACGAAATGTGTCCCTGGTGTGGCACTGGAACTGCTCAAGTGGTGTGCGGTTCCGAAGTGCTGGAAGCACCAGTCTGATCAATGACAGTCTGTCACTGCCGCATTAGCGGCTCCAGGGGAGGGAGGAGAAAACTGGGATTTGTGCCTCTCCCCATGGAGATGAGACTGGAAAAAGGAAAAGGGACAGAGGGGCGCAGCATGTCGTAGCATACAGCGGGACGTAGCCTGTCCCTCTGACTGGAAAAAGGCGCCCCTCCAGGACGTTCGAGTAAACTTTTGATTTTGAGTTAAAGGCTTCCATGGGGAGCGGCCGAAGGCATTGTCCCCCCTTTCCGGCTTGAGAATGATCTCAAAATCCTTGATTACCTGGGGGGAAATAGCGCGCCTCCAGAGAAGTGGCCCTCCGTCAAATTCCTGGACTGTCGCACACCCAATGCCATTGCAATTCAGCTCCTGACAGACTACCCTCTGTCAAAACAGACTAATGACCCGATGCAGGTATAGATAAATCGTGCAGCAAAATGAACAACTAATTTAATCGGCCATAGTAAGTACCAATAATGATAACAACGTCTGCGCAGGGTCTCTGTCATGATAAAAGTGGAAGTTCATGTTGAAGTATGTAAAGTTATTATTTGCATACATTACGGAGGCGTATGAATATATATATATATATATATATATATATATATATATATATATATATATATATATATATATAAAAAAAACTATATATCCATATAGCCTATCTATATTCACCCCAATGCCAACAGTCAACAGCCTACGTCATCGCTCCCCAACACTGATCCACTGTGTTCAGACAGCGGACACTGCTCGAGCGCCAGGGTCTAATGCCTTATCACAGCTGCATCACAGCCATGTCCATCAATCAGACCGCTCTCATCACGCTATCAGCCGTACAAACGTTAAACACCGCAGGATACTCTAAATGTTACAAAACAAGTCAATATGGGGCGGCGGCCGGCCGGCGCTCACACCGTCTCATCTGCATAATCAGCGCGCTGGGGCTGCTCGGCTGCCAGGGCTCGAAAACAGCGCCGGCACCGCCGCCACCAGTTCCCCGGATGTGAAGCCAGGCGGCTGGCACAGCCAGCCCGCAGTATCGCGCGGACACTTTCAATCATCCCCTGCGGAGTCTCCTGTGCGGTCTGCCATGCCATTGTCATCCCGTCTCAGCAGCCCAGGCCGGGGACCGCACGAAGACGTTCCATCCTCGCCCCGGGATCAGCCGGTGGGTTTACCTGAAGACATTCCACCCTCACTACAGGACCAGTCTGGGGGGACTACCTGAAGACATTCCATCCTCACTGCAGGATCAGTCTGGGGGGACTACCTGAAGACATTCCACCCTCATTACAGGATCAGCCTGGGGGGACTACCTGAAGACATTCCATCCTCACTACAGGACCAGTCTGGGGGGACTACCTGAAGACATTCCATCCTCACTGCAGGATCAGTCTGGGGGGACTACCTGAAGACATTCCATCCTCGCCCCAGGACTAGCCTGGGGGACTACCTGAAGACATTCCATCCTCACTACAGGATCAGTCTGGGGGGACTACCTGAAGACGTTCCATCCTCGCCCCAGGACCAGCCTGGGGAGACTACCTGAAGACATTCCATCCTCACTACAGGATCAGTCTGGGGGGGGACTACCTGAATACATTCCATCCTCACTACTACAGGATCAGCCGGTGTGGCTACTTGAAGATATTGCATCCTCACCACAGGACCAACCTGGGGGACTACCCGAACACGCTCCATCCTCACCACAGGACCAACCTGGGGACTACCCCACGCTCCATCAACAGGACCAACTGGGGACTACCCGAACACGCTCCATCCTCACCACAGGACCAACCTGGGGACTAGAAACGCTCCATCCTCACCACAGGACCAACCTGGGGACTACCCGAACACGCTCCATCCTCAACACAGGACCAACCTGGGGACTACCCGAACACGCTCCATCCTCACCACAGGACCAACCTGGGGGACTACCCGAACACGCTCCATTCTCAACACAGGACCATCCTGGGGGACTACCCGAACACGCTCCATCCTCACCACAGGACCAACCTGGGGGACTACCCGAACACGCTCCATCCTCACCACAGGACCAACCTGGGGGACTACCCGAACACGCTCCATTCTCAACACAGGACCAACCTGGGGGACTACCCGAACACGCTCCATCCTCACCACAGGACTATCCTGGGGGACTACCCGAACACGCTCCATTCTCAACACAGGACTATCCTGGGGGATTACCAGAAGACATGCCATCTTCACCACAGAACCAGCCGGTGGGGTTACCTGAAGACATTCGAACCTCATTACCGGACCGCAATGGGGTCTAACTGAATACAACAATTCTCCGCTATCCCATGGTTTTGCGGTACCCATTTGTTCACCGAACAGCAGCTGGTTGACATAATCGGCAAAACGTGACCAAGCTACCCAAGACGCGACGAAGCAGATAGCCCTCACTAGCTTGGTGCGGGATGGTGCACATTCAGAGTTATCGTGCTTTGTACTTTGGAAGGGAACGTTTTCCATGAATGTTGATTCGTCGTACCCCTCAGAGGGACTGCATGCGTAGATACCTTCACATGTATCTTGTGCCTGACGACCGCGCCCATCCAATGAAGTACGGGGTCAAGTTAACGCATGAAGACAAAGGGCCATATCGCATCAACCCACTTAGACCATTCGTTCAAATCCAGGTTAAATACGATAGAATGCCAGTTTTCAGTTACAGAGTCGGATGCATGCTTTACTGGAACTTTACAAAACAACAGTTCAGGACTGCGCATTGGTATCTAATATAAGCTCTTTGCAGCAATGGCCATAGATGACTTAGTGTAATCAATGCCTAGTTATGACAAATAACCACAGAGACACGGTATGTTTTTGGCCCTCATTTGAAACGAAAAAAGTCAGTAGGAACAACGAGGAATAGGAAAAATGACAACACGAACGGTGATTACCACTAGAGCGTTATACAAATTATTTTTAACGAACCAAGACAAATGCAACTAACTGTAAATTATGCCCATAATGAGCATTGCTGCTGTTGGTAATGCCATCCTTTTCCAATGGTGTAACTAGGCCTGGCATATCACCTGAATTGGGTATCAAATTGCGAACAACTGATTCTGTTTTGAGCGAAACAATTATCATTTTCCAAGAAGCGGTTCCTTTGTAAGGTCGAGTTACACTGTGCAGACTTCGCGCTTTTCATAGCTAAATTCGACGATTAATATCACGCTGCTCGTTGCCGGTGAACGTCATTCTATCAAAAGTGACGTCACGCTTCCCCCGAAATTGATCCGGCAGTTGCGAACAGAACCCCTCTGATTGCTCACTCAGCTGATCTTATATCCATATCCGCCGATTTTCCTTCAGTGCACTCACAACACTGCTGTTTGATCATCCACCGATTATTGACTCTCAACAGTTCATAGCACATAGGTGCATATGTAGCGTCTTGATTGGCAACGGTGCTTCGAACATGTCAGCTAGGGAGAGAGGAGATCGAATCCTCAATAGCGGCTGGGAAATGTCCTCATTTTTATGTGGAAAATTCACCGATCCAAATAAAACTATTTTTATTCGTGCATATTATGCCGCCACCGTCCTTCCTCTTCAAACTTCTTCAAACATGCTCTGCTGTACAGATCCAGTGGGAACTAATAGCGGAGTTTCATACTTTGGCACGAGATTACTCTGCATAAAACCTTAGACAATGCAAGCTAAAAATTATAATATAGCCTTACCAAACAATATTATGATCAATGTTCTAAGACAGTCTTCTCATACTCATACTTCTCATACACACTCCTTCATCAGATTTGATGTGTTTGTTTATTTCTTATTATTTTGCTTCATAAACAGAGAACGAAGACCCCATGAAAGCCTCACATTTCACTAAGATATGCAATGAACAAGAAATACCCTCCTTGTATTTCAACATGTTCATCTTGTATGTATTAGCGGTTCTGCTGATACACACTTGGCCCAAAACATCAACGTGGCGCATATTGAGGAAAACAAATTGTCACTGGATATTTATCCAATGAAGCAATTAACGTCCTGTCATGTTCATCTCGTCAAAAATATAATACAGAGATAAGAGCTATATGTAAATGAAACCGAACTTGACATCGAACAAACATACCAAAGATACTTCATAGAGATACCCAATGCCTTGAAATTTGTTATATGTCACACTTTCAGAAGTGACATCAACGGAAAGTCTGCGGTCGAACTCACCGCGGATTCAGTGACGAAAAACACAAATTCCGCGCTGTGTAATCCCGCACTTAATCCTTCAAACACGGTTATCGACTTATTTTAATGATCATATTCACCACACGATGCTCTCCGTGCGTCTCAGCCGTGCCCTCTCCCTCCAAGGTGAACCGGGATACTTGGCACGGCTGCCGTGGCTGGTGGTATTTTTCGTCGTCCAGCGGTGGCGTGGACTCGCGGCTTTATCTGGCGCCGTTAATCTGCTAATCAGGCCGACTTCAAAGACACCGGCGGCCGGCGAGGCCCAGATTCTGGCCTTATCGACCGGAAGCTCGGACGGCGCCTACATCAAACGCGGCCGGCGGGAGGAGTGCCACGACAGGACGCCGCGCCGGGCCTGCGACACGTGTCGGGTCATCTCTCGACCTGTGACCTCTGACCGGCTGCCGAGACGGCCGCACGCGCTCCGCACAATAGCCGCGTGCCGACCGACGCCGCGCTGCAGGAGAAAGCAGACAAATTTGTATGTGGCAAGTTATTCGGGTTGTGAAATTGGCAGCGAATAAATAGTAGAAAGGCTTTCTGGCTGGCAAATATGGAAGCTGGTGCGGCAGCTGGCAGCCTCACTACGCAACGCCCTCGGATCAATGTACGCTGATATAAGTGATAAGAAATGAATACAAATGAATGTTATCACTGTGTGTGTGTGGAGCATGAATAATTTTGTCAGCATGAATGCGACACCAGCAGTTATTTTCGGACCTGTGCCCACGTGACAACGCGCGGCTGTTTCCGGTAGCCGGGTCTGGCCGTGCTGTACTTCGATGACGTGGCCTGGTGTGGGAAGGTGGGTGGCGAGCGCATGAGCAGCAATACCAGCAGCGACTACGAGTAGCCGGGCAGCATTCGCCTCCTCCGCGATTGCAGGCTACGGACATCAAGTTCCAGACTTGCGTCCTACTACGCTTCTGGCTTCATCGGGGTGGCGCGCTCCGACCGACGTTTAGTGCCTGCATGCGCTGCTGCTAATGACGTCATACTAATGCCTGGCCAGTGATGTGGTATGTGCCCGTGCGTCGGCACGCAGGTGGTCTTGCGGTGCAAGTATGCGGAATGAGGTTGGCACTATGGCTGTGGTCGTTGTGCAATGCATTGTGCATCCGGTAGTGTGTGCTGGCGTGTACATACAAACAATTGTGGCGTGAAACAAAATGCACTGGCGTGCAGATGCCATTGTTCTGGCTGTGAAGTGCAATTGGGCGTACAGGGCCTGGCATGTGAATGCAGCCACTAGAAATCAGTGCCTACGGTCCTGGCATCTGTCTTCAATAGTTGCATCACGGTGGAATATGTGTGACATGTCCAGCATGACATGTACGCTACCAGCGCACCGAGCGGTCGCCACGCATGTGAGAAAAACAAAGCACATACACATGTATGTAACAGCATAATTATGAAATCCTGGTATAGATGCTGAAATAATATGTACTGGGATTTCAGAATTCATTGGAATTCGATGATCAGTTGTTGCAGTACGATGAGAGCCATGCAATCTCATTAAAACTTGAGCGAGTGACAACTTGTCAGGCATGGTAGCTGCAGCACATGTCGAGTCGCAACAATTCCGGTCCTCCCCTATTAGTCCACCATATTTTGCGTGCCGAGATGCAACACAATCTTTTCCTTCGTAAAGAAAGCCCTATAATATTCTATGAATACGAACTTGGTTGGTATCGCTATTCTTGTGTACTAAATAGCTCTGTAGTCATGCTTGTCGCGATGCCTCAAAGGGTGGGTTCTACCCCGGAGGAAATCCAAAGCAGCATCCAGTTGCACCATGGCACGAACCATTGCACGCATTGTCAACAAACACAAAAACCAAGGATCGCTATTTTCCTTCCCGGCACGGCACGCATTGCACTGCCATTTCAAATAGCACAAGACCCGCACAGTGTGTCACAATCAACCGCACAGTGTGTCTGCAGAATGATAAATTAACGCCTTAAACCAACAAGTAGCCCGGAATTTTAAGCGGGCTTAAGTGTTTCCCAGATCAGGATTTCCGGCTTGCGGCGCCTTTGACGCACAGCCAAGTGTCACGGCGGCCAGCTACAGTGCGACCTCGTCGCATGTGCTGGTCGGCCCCTGGCCTCCCGGCACAGATCAAAGGCAGCGACGGCGCCACACTTGTCGCAGCAGGTCACGCTCAACGCTCAGCAGCAGCGACCACTGCCAGTGCAACTCCAGAAAATACTGTTGCACTGGACGTGCAGCTTTGCGACGGTAATTTCCTTCGCTGGAATACCGCCTAGGCTAAGCCCCACGCATGGTGATAACCCTAAAAGAACCAAAAGAATCGCGGGTGTATTCTTTGTTTACAAACTGGAGGCAGGACAAATTACATATCTTTGGAAGGCAGATAAATAGATAGAGGTTCAACTAACTTCGCATCTTTCATGGAAAAAGATGCACAATTATCTAGACGTACTAGTGGGGATTGTGGCAACAACAGCACCAACAACAAGAAAAGACCTCCGATGCATTTCAAATTTAATAGAGGGCACGTCTCTTCCCACAGCGGCTCTAGAGCGGCATCTGTGTCACTGATCATACAATAATGATCTGGGGCCAAGCCAATCGCAATCAACCTTTCACTATTTACCAAAGCATACGTATATAAATACTTGGACACATGAAAATACGTAAGAACAAACAAACCACAAAGAAGTCAAAGATATATATATATATATATATATATATATATATATATATATATATATATATATATATATATATATATATATATATATATATATATATATATATATATATATATATATATTTATAAATGTATGTATGCATATATATTAATGTATGTATGCATATATATATATTCATGTATACATGCATGTATATATACATATACAAATATAGAATCCACACCACAGAGGGTTGACTCTTTCACTTGTGCCCCGTTAGTACTTGTGTGAGGTCTGACACACAGACAGCACCTTACGTCAGGTCTGGACAGTGGCAGGCTTATGTCAGGCACGGCACACCGTCACTCATCAGTCTCGTTCCACGTTTGGCACACCGTTAGTCCTGTGTGAGACACACCGTTAACCCCGCGTCTGGTCAGGGTCTCATGTTCATTCCTGTGTGAGGTCTAGCACATCAACAATCCTGTGTCAGGTCTGGGTCTCTCCGTCAGTCCTGCGTCAGGTCTGAGTCTCGTCAGTCTCGTGTGAGGTCTGACACACCATCAGTCCTATGTCAGGTCTAGGCCCGTCGCCAGTCCCGTGTCAGGTCTGGCCCCCGTTGTCGGTCCTGTGTCAGGTCTGGGTCTCTTCGTCAGTCCTGCGTCAGGTCTGAGTCTCGTCAGTCTCGTGTGAGGTCAGACACACCATCAGTCCTGTGTCAGGTCTAGGCCCGTCGCCAGTCCCGTGTCAGGTCTGGCCCCCGGTGTCGGTCCTGTGTCAGGTCTGAGTCCCGTCAGGTCCCGTGTCAGGCCTGACACACCGGTGGCCGTCGGACTGCGCTATCGGCGCCATCGGCCCGTCGGCGTCTGAGGATGCCGCCGCCGCCGCCGCCGCCGCTCGCCGCTCCAACAGACACGCCAGCTGTGCCGCCGCCGACGGCGCACAAACGACACTCTATCTGTGACAAAAGTGACGGATCGGCGGCCGACGCGGCGCGACGCACAGGCCGCCGTTGTGCGGCGGCGGCGCCGCACGCGGCCGCGGCGGCGGTGGTCGCGCCGCGCCACAGACGCCGCATTCACCGCGCGCCCGGAAAAACACGGCACGGTTTTTCCTCGGCGCTGATTTATTTTCAGGGAGGCCCCCGGCGGCGTTCTTCTCACCGCCGCGGTGTTTACTCTGCCACCTCGTGGCTCTGCTCCGAGTGAGTCTTCTTTCTGGGAGTCGACAGCAGTGTCGCAGTACCTGTCGTACGATTCCGACTCAGTGGCGCGGTCTGTACAGGTCACTTCTGTGGCGTTGATGTTCACACGCAGCTTCCAGTAGCCCAGACAGATTTAGATGGGGAGAATGGCATCCGGAAGTCAATGCGCCTGGTGTGTTCGATAGTGAAGACGCATCCGATCTGAGAGTAAAACCGAGGTTTGTAGCGAAAGAGCTCCCCCCCCCCCCGAAAATGAACATTTTATGGGGTTACTTATGTTTCGAAAAAGGCCTGGTGCGCTCTGCGTGTTTCGGTAACCGCGAAGGACGACGGAAAAACAGCTAGCAATGTTTCTTAGGGGATCTGATTCTTGTCGATATTATTTGGACAACTTGTTCTCTTCAAATGGTGACATCATTGTTACAAGGGAATTATATGTTTAGTAAATAAATATACCAGTCATCACATCGTCGCACATTTCTTGCTGGATCTGGTCCACTATTAGCTGACGCGTTACATGCGTATTCATCGACGTGTGAATTTCAAAGAATTCATAAAGTAGGCCAACTTATGTGCAAAACCGTGCACACTTGCCTACCGTTGGGGAGGGCATTCCATTTGCGATAAGTGCAACTGTATTCCTTACAACGGCGAATCTTGAGAAGAGTCGCTATCAATACATTGGCTCCGATATCGCATCTGGGTACTTATGCATGCCTACTTGTGCAGAGTTCAGAAATGTCATGGGACAATCCCGGAGCCCTTCAGTACTCTAGCTGTGCCACAGTTTACACGGTTCACCGAAGACAAATCGCAGGCCGCCTAGCTGTGAGCATTCAACCACAAACTGACTGCCAAGTTTTCAGTCGGCCGAGACAGACGCCAAGGCTTTGAAGTATTGACACGGGCACCGTCCGGGCGCCACCGCCAAACTGGCAATCGGCTCGGCGATCGCAGACCAATTACGGTAATTGCCCAGATTTAAACGCATAGGCACATTGTCACATCGACAAGTGGACGATGGGCCAGATCACATTTGAAGCCACAGTTGTCGACGCTTCCAACGATGTAATTTAATGGTAGTGACAGAGACACGGTTTCCTTGTGTATTGCGCTACTAAATACAAGCACTATTGGGGATAATAACATGGATGAAGTACATTTCTCACAGCTTTGCCCTTAAAGCGACATTACAATAATCCACTTCTCGTTTGGTGAGTGTTCGGTGAGACTTCCTGTGTGTGGTGAGCCACGGTGCCACCTCTGCCACGCCCGTCAGTAGTGTTGGTGCATTGTCATGCAAATGCGGAGCACGGCTAATTAAGTAGCAGAACAAGACGTTTCCGAGCCCGATTACACGTTCTATTCATGCCGTCGCCACCACACCTTTGAGCCACCACTCTCACTTACCGCATGGCACGGTGCGGTCGCCACTTACGACGATACCTCCAAATGGCCTCTCCGCCGGCCCGCTCGCCCCCTATAAATTCGCGGCCCCGTCTCGGCCGCCTCGGCGGCGCCCTCGTTAGTTCCTGCTTCCCGGTCGTAATTGTGGCGCACGTGTGGCGGCGCGACGCGGCGAAAATGACGGGTTGCGCCGAGCAGCGCCGGGCCGGGCGTCGCCGCGCCATTTCACAGCTCGTTGGGCTCGATCTGGACACTGTGATTTTGCCGGCGAGCGAGCGGCGGCGGCGGCCCGGCCGACTTGTAATGGTGACCTATCGGCGCGGCGCCGTCGCCGGCCGGCCGCCTGTTTGTCGGCCCGGCCGGGCGGCGGCGACAGGCTCAAGGTGAGCGCCACCACCCACCGCGTCCTCGGCCGGCATTGTTCTTAAGGTGGGCCGCCGCTCACGACGCGGCCGCCGGCGCCGGCCCGCGCCGGCTCGCCCCCGCCGCGCCTCGCCAAAACAAAACGCGCGCCACTTGTCGCCGCATCACCCGCCTCGGTGGACACGGGTCAAACGTGAAGGGGTGGCTGGAAGTCGCCGGTCGCCAGCGCGAGGGATTAGCCGTTGTGAGATACCCGATCGTCTGCCTCACAGACCTCGCTGGTCAGGTGTATGGCAGCACTTGCGTGTGGCGATACATGACTGGCCGTCCAGCAAGGACCGCTGGTCAGGTGCATGGTAGCAGCTCTGTGGGTGGAGATACCTGAATGTCGGCCTTACAAGGGCCGCTGGTCAGGTGCATAGTAGCAACTCTGTGGGTGGAGATACCTGGCGGTTGGCCTTACAAGGACCGCTGGTCAGGTGTATGGCAACAGCTCTGTGGGTGGAGATACCTAACGGTCGGCCTTACAAGGACTGCTGATCAGGTGCATGGTAGCCTCCCTGGTTCAGGAAACAAGCCACCTGTTGGTATCTCGCAGTTATGAAGAGTCGCTTCCAGGAGAAGAACTGTGCCAAAACGAACATCCTTTGCGAATCTCTTCCACTTAAGGTGGGGGTGGTCCATTAAGGTGGAGAGGTGAGTCCTCATCCAACCGTAGTGCCTGATGCCGTTTTGCTGATGATAAAACACAAAGTGTATGTGATTGCAGCGGTTTGATTTTACCGCGTCAGTACTGCGATAGTAGGATTTAAAAAATGAAGAGATTTTCATACATGAGTGGGCATGGGAAAATGATATTCTTCATTCACCTCTTGACGAGATAAAAATATATTTCGACTTCTCAGAAGTGTCATAGGTTGCGTCTTTTCCTGACATTACATTCACAATAAGGTCATACTTTATTACATCACAGTAAGGTCACAATTCCTCGGGTCACGGTAAAATAACGATTTCTTTCTTGCTAACACAATTGTTTCGAAGGAATATATGTGTGTTTGGAGTTATATATAATGCCTGGAAATGATTTTCCAAAACAAGAACCTCTAGTAACGTCAGAGACGTGGAGGAAGCGGCAATCTCGAAGTATATGCTCGGATTAGAAGACGTAAGGACACAAATTCAGACCACGCCGGCATGAGTACACAAAACAGAGAAACTAAGGAATCAAACGTCCTTACTCCCCACCAAAAGCAGTCTCGATACAGGGCCATCCAACTACGACCCCACGGTCAGTTTGGTGATCTCACATGTGTACGAAATTCACAAAAGTAAGCGTTCCCCAAAACCAAGTACAGCAGTTACAGTTGGGCAGCACGAAATGATATTTCCTCGATTTGTAAATGTATTACACGGTACACGAAAATAAAAATATGCTGTTTATTGCCGTGTGTGAGTAAGGCTAAGAACAAATGGAACAAATCCACATTTTTCAGATGTAAGCTTCAGAATAACACCACATAACCGGATATTTAAGCGAAAAAGGTCATCCATCCTCTTCATGTGTCATTGTGGAGGGATTACAGGCCTCCACGGGTTCAGAACACGTTCTTCTGTAATGCTGTGACGAAGAAATGCAGCCGCGTAATCGTTTGCTTATTGCGCTATTGTGTGCGCAACAGTTTGAACAGCTTCATCACCTCTGATTCTGGCAGTGGTGTTCTAACCACCTGCCTGGACTGATCCGTGATTAGCGACAACTGTCGCTGCAGTCGCTGCAGGCCTGTCACATCTGATTGGCTTCGGCAGCTCAGCCTGCAGCTGCCAAGCTTCATCCTGTCGACACGTGTGCAATAGGGAACACGCTTGCAAAACACTGAGTCCATTAATTCAGCCTCTAGGGAAGAGCTCGGGTGCGGGGCGTTATTAAACCGTGCACGACATACGGGCCTCGTCGCGTCACCTCGTGGTTTCCGCCTGGGTGAAGCGCCAACTGCCGAAGTAAGGTGCCAAGTGCCACAGTGCCAACAACACGCCGACAGAACGCTGGCGAATATTCCGTGTACGCGTGTGGGTGTATGCATCGCATGATTGGTATACGTTCCATGTCATGAGTGCCAGTCTGACTGGTCCGTGACCCTGTGACTGCTGGAACAGCGGAACGTGGTCGAGAATCCGCGATTGTCGAAATTCTGAAAGTATAATCGGGGACATTTTTATGGCACAAAAAGCGAAGCAAGACTGTATATTTCCAACTGAATTGCGACCTGGTCCTATAGTGTCAGCGAAAGAAAGAAGTTGAACCATGTTGACAACCATTGCGGGAAGTTCATTGCTGTCCTGACGGACAGCAAGAGATCAGGTAAATAATTTATGGTAATGCACGACTTAATATAACATCCATGCGACCCCATGAAGTATATGTAACTGGACCACGACCTCACTTCACGACATCTGAGATGATATGTTCACTTGATTTTCTTAAATCGAAGATTTTGATCCATAGGAGTGATTAATAAGTTATTGAATCCAGATTATCATGCATTTAGTAAGTCATTGGGTAAATTGCCAACATTTACGTGCAAACTTGGATCGGTAAACGTAAATGTAGCCTTATCAGCCAACACAAAATAAATTTTACTTGAGCCTGAACGCGGAGTTCATTATATGAGAAAGTATGTACCTTATTCCTTTAAACGTTGTCGACCACCCTTAGTTAATGCAAGAACATACTTCACCACTATCTGAATGATGATATGGACCATCAAAATAGTGTTACCAGTAATTTGAAGTGTGCCAAAAACGGAATGCAATTCCCATCTTTTGTAGTGTTCTACTGGCAAATTTCGTATCCATGACCTCGCCATATCATGTTGCGATGCTTTGCTCTTGATATGTACACTTCTGTCTGCGGTTAGGTGCTATAATTTCCGAAGTCAGAAGTATGATCGTAGGTACGAATTTCCGCATAATTCCCATGCAGTGTGTATGGTGCATTTCAACTGCCGATTTTTTTGTGTTTTGTCTGCTGGTCACGGATGCTGCAAGTAGCTCCCATGCTGCTGCACTGTACGGAAGAAATGCAAAGCATAACCAGGGGTTCATATATAGCACAACATCGCTGATTCAGGTCGTTGAAAAACTTGGTCCGATCCATTCAGGTCTTGCCGGCTCCATTGGGCTTGGCTCAGCTCTGAAGCCTCGGCACAGCTCGTCTTGGCTCACCTTTGACGCCTCGACACAGCTCGAAGCCCGGCTCGGCTCTGACGCCTCGTCTCGGCTCGACTCGGCCAGCCTGAGAGCCGACGGCCAGTCTGGCCGATCGAACGTGACGGCTCACAGCCCCGGCGATCTCCGGTCGTTACCATGCCGGTCTAATGCAATCACAGGTAACGGCTGGCCTGCAACGACGGCAGGAATTCAACAACTTATCAGAGATGCAAATTTTCAGCTATTATCTTCTGCCTGCCATCTGCAAGCGCGCGCCAAAATCTTCTCCACCAATAGTAAATTTCCCATGCCAGAGAAGGAAGCTTGTTTGCTATGAAACGCGGCAGAACCTTCGGCATGTGTGTTTCGAAACCCTCGATTTTTAGACAAGCAGACGGCGCAGCCGGCTCCAGCCGGGCTGTACTGTCAGACTCGTGGTTCACCATGCGGGCGGTGCGGCGCTCCCACCCGGTCCGCGTCCAGGTCGTGATGCGCGACCTGCCAGACCCGGGTGACTGCATCGCCGAACCGTGGGCAGACCGGCCGGGCCCGTCCGGCTGCCGGCAGAGGTGGGCTCCCTGCTCCAGAAGGGCCGCCGCGGCGCCGGCGCCGGCGCCAGTCTGGGTCGCGGCGCCGGCGCCAGCTTGTCATCCGTGAATCCTGGCCGGCGGCCCCCCGCCGGCCGGCGCGGCGGCCGGGCGAGGTGTGGCCGGCCGGTCTTTGTGCGGCGCGTTAATGTGCGGTGGCGGTGGTCCGCGGCCGGCCCGGCTGCACTGGAATGTGCTACAGTTGAGCGGCAGTAATGAAGTCGGCCGATGTCGCGGCGGTCGGATGCCGGCCGGCCGGCCGGCTGGGCGCGGGCGCCCCGCCGCGCGGCCGGCCGCTCCGCTGCCGGCCGCTGTTGACGTGCGCGCCCATTAGGTGGCCTACCTGTCGCAGGTGACAGCCGGCCCGGCGACACCGTCAACACACGGCTCAATCGGCGGCCGCCGGCGGGCTAATGAGCCACGGGAGCCGCCGCCGCCGCCGGCGTCGCCGCGGCCGGCAGCGGCGCGCCAGACGACCGCGAGTAACGAGCCCGGCCGGCCGCGCACACCCAGATTGGCATCGGGTAATAATCACCTGAGCGTGTCCACGCGTCGGCTGAGGGTCGCCCGGCCCGCCCTGTCGCCGTGTCTGGCCGGGTCGGCGGCGGCCCACCCCCCACCCGGCCGCCGTCCGCGGGTCGGGGTAGGGGCCGCCGCCCCCGCCCCCTCCCCTCACGTGGCCGGAGATGATCCGCGCGGTGACGTGTGCCAACATCGCCGGCATCGCGCTGAGAATCACCTCGCGTGGACGCCACCCAATCAGGGCCTCGAGAGAGCTGAGCAGATCCAGGATTTGGGCAGGGGAGATGGCTAATATCCAAGGTGGGGTTCATATTGCGCCGAGATGCACATTACCTGGCATGCTACACACCTCAGAGGAACCCCAGGGAGAAATTGGTCTCGATTTACCTCAGGCTATTTTCGAGAGGTGCTGCAATTTCAAGTTCTCAGAATAACCGTCATCGGCGAGTTAGGCTTCAGTCCAGTCAAGGAGTAGCCAGAGGTGGGAAAAAAACTTCGGGTCTGACTCCAGCAAAATTATAACTTTCGCATCGATCTTCAGACATTGCTGGAACTCGTAAAGAGTGTGTGAACCCTAACGAATTTGAGACGCTCAAGGGAAGGTCAAACTAGTAAAACATTTAACATCTTGCTTGTTGAATTTAGTGGAACAGTTAATTATATCTTCCGCCAATAAAAGGGCAGCTATTACTCCTGTTTATTGCCTTTTGTGTCCAATTTGTGCTGACAAGAGGAGCTACCTGTTACAAGGATCGCCAAAGGGAGTAACTGGGGAAGCGTTTCCCAAGCTTCGTTAGATTTAGCATTACGCCCGTGGAATTGACATCGGCCTATGAATGGCATATGGATTTTCTTTTTAATCAGCCTAAAGAGTCTCTCACCTCCCCTCCCCATCCGAAGTACATGGCAATTCCCCTGATACCGGTCTCACAGACTGTGATCAGGTGGGCGTCGTTTTCCACCTCCCAGATGAGCATCACCTCATGCTCCTGGGTCCGTCCCGACAAAGCGAGGCATGACGTTGACCAGAGGTACCGCTGCAGATGCGGCACGATACACAACGCGCTCCGGTAGGTGGAGTATTGGTTCGTCCGTCACCTGTGTCACGTGAGGATGCTCAGGTGACGTGAACTGCTTCTCCAAACACATTACACCGTCATGGGGTTATGTGAAGACAGACTACCGAAATCAACATTCAACAGGTGTGATGTAACACGAACAGCAGATTCATAAACATCATAAACATAAACATCATCAGCTATACGTTTCAAATCACGGAAGTAGGTCAGATGTAACAATTACGTTATTTTTACTATTATTTTTACGCACAGTATCTTTTACGCTGCCCACGGACTACGTGGTCGTTGCTGATAATATGCCAGTAATCCCTTAATATATCCGAACTTAAACATTGCGTATATGATCGTTGCATGGAAAGAAAGCGCCTGATTTAAAATAAAAAATACTGAAGTAAAACTAGATACGCCCTCAGCCAGTTTGTCGCCGATCTTATGGCTTTGAATCTAGCCTATCCAATTGTATTCCATAGAAATTGTGGTTCTATTATTTTAGCTTGGGAATTCCAGGCAGAAACAACATGCTCATTCACATTTGTTTTACATGTAACCAAACAACGATTTTAAAGTTCTTCGGATGTGGCTCGAGTCTGAACGCATATGGCGCTTCCATTTCTTGTGGACATAAAGGTAATTTAAAAATTGTCCAGAGGTGGTATGAAAACATCGTAATATGAGGATCGGCACCATGCTGACTGAAATAACTGCGCTGTGGTGCGTCAAATGAGAAACGAAGCACCTTTTCATTAAATATCACGAGGATGCACAAAATACCACCTTAATACATGTGCGCTCGACAAAAATGTCCCTGACATGCATGATTATTGGCTTCTGAAGGAAGCTGTGGAAGATCCTGGCCGTCTGGTGGGCCGTCTGGGTCAGCCAATCATGCAGCGATGAAAACACGAGGCAGGAGATGGTCCCATGACAGTCCAGGTCCAACGGATGACATAGCAGGAGACGTTGGGACCACGCAGGACAGTGTGCAGCGCTTAAAGCTGCAAACGTGAACAACTCTTGCATGGCAAATTATAGAAAAGGTCTTCTAAACTTCAAGCACAAACAATACGAAAGAACATGCAAGCATGTTCCTAAGGCATTCTCGCCATCGACTTGCGATAGACTGCACGACAAGTAACTGTGAAAATTGGATATAAGTATGTCCGGTAACACTAAGTTCTAGTCTTTAGTGCCTTCAGTTCATCATCGAAGGAAGTTTCGAAGAATGTTTGATATAATTCAGAAGTTCATAAAAAATGTGGGACATGATTGCTATTGAACTTTGTGGATGCATTAGCAGGATTGTGGGTGCACCAATGAAGTATTTCATGCTTGCGTGCCCGCAAAGGGAAGTAAGGTTCTACGCCTGAGACGATGGGTGAGTTCTATGATAGATTCCGCGAGAACCAAGTGCAAAGTCTTTATTTGTACATTTTATAGCACCGAATTAAGTTAAAGCCAAGATCCATTGGCAGTGATAATTTGCCTTACTAAAGATGTCCCCATGCACATGCAACGCCAAAGAATGTCTGTGCAGCAGAGCGAATTCAAGGGACAATTATTTTACGATGATGAATACAATGGTCACATTTAAGAGATTTTATGGGAGTTTATTATTGACAGAAACACAATTAAATGTTTCAATTCCGGACATGCATATCGCTACATGCATTCGAAATTATGGCCCGATGAGGAAAAATCATCATTCTGAAACCAAACGAACTAGCAACCTGATCATAATTGCAAAGCAACAAAAGCAAGTGGATAAAGTGACAATTGAGCAAAACAAGATACAAATATTCTAGCTACTTTTCGGTCTAAACAGAAACACAGCCAAGCCACCTTATTGTACATTGCAATGGGTTCATTAACCGTGAAAACAGCTTTATTGAATTATTAGGGGAGCGTGGGGTTAGAGAGCAGATACTTGCCGGGTTCACTTCCCGAAATACACGTAGTGAACAGTTCCAACTATTATCTACGGTGTGGCTTTACACTGCCACCATGGGCCTCATAATTCATCGAGAACCGTACCGACCGTGACCAAAGACCAAGCAGAGACCAATCGCGGTGACATGCCGGTGCATAGATAGACTCGGCCTTGACCAATTTAGCCTGCCGCTGTCCGCCTCTGACTGAATCACTGTCTCGCACGAGACGCCGACATCACGCAAGTAGGATAATTGTCACCATCATCCACGCCACCATGCTGGACGCTGTCGCGCCGGTGGGTAGAGGGCTCCGTGCGAAACGCCAGCGCAAATCTGGGTCAGAGTGAAGGAACGACCTTATGGCGCGCAGTGGCGCCACTTCAGCTGGCGGCGACCGGGAGCACTACAAGGTGCTCAACCGAGACAAGTCCGCGGTGATCGGGTGAGATTGTCGCGACGGTGCCTGCCATCGAATCGCTGAGGAAGGGCCATCTAATCGCTGAGGAATGGCCGTCGGTTCGCTGAGGGAGGACCGTCGGATCGCTGAGGAAGGCCCGTCGGATCGCTGAGGTAGGGCTGTCGGATCCCTGAGGGAGGACCGTCAGATCGCTGAGGAAGGGCCGTCGGATCGCTGAGGAAGGCCCGTCGGATCGCTGAGGAAGGCCCGTCGGATCGCTGAGAAAGGGCCGTCGGTTGGCTGAGGAAGGCCCGCCAGATCGCTCAGGAAGGCCCGTCGGATCGCCGGGGAAGGGCCGTCGGTTCGCTGATGAAAAGCCATCGGATCGCTGCGGCATGGCAGTCTGACATGTGATGTTGTCTAAAGCTCTTAATAGATGGACGTAAGTCGCGCACGGATGTACCTGATGCACTCGCTGACGTGCTGAGCCGGCAGATAGTCGGTGCGGGTGCTGCGGCCGCAGTTACCGTGTCGCAGCCTCGTCGTGCCATGCCTGTGCTGCTACCGCGTGTGATAACCTGCTACTCGCCATGGATGTACTGCTACCGCGTGTAATGACCTGCGCACTCAGTGTGACTCCTGTGACGTTTGAATCTCTCTTTTTCACACAGTCGTATACATCAACTCGTCCAACTTTTCCGGACACGATGGTTTCAGTGTGCACACTTCTCAGAAGTGTTGTTGCGGTATAGGGCATATTTTATTATATTTGGCCAGCTCTAGTCCGACTATTGGATATGTTCCCTGGCGGTGGAAACACGTGTTGGCCACCCCACTGCCAAGAACCACTGAACTAGCTGACTAAACTCTGGCCTATTACATGGTACCCGAGATTGCCAAGATCGTTAGGCGCATAGCTAATTAACAACTCAGCTGATACTTTGAGGAGCCCATTTTCCAGCCCTCCACACGGGTACAGACGGCGCTACTTAACCGAGACAGCGCCCACTGTACTTTTCGACCGCGCTCTTTCATCTGTGAACAACAGCGAAGGTTCACTACCAGTCACATGGTGTGGCATGGGTCGATTCTTGCCAATACACGCCGGGAGACGAAGTGAAAATCCGATAATCATTATAGACGCAGCTGCCATAACCACCCGATGGAAGTCTACGTCCATGACTAGTGGTGTTTGATTTCTCTAAATGTTTCGACGTTATGAAACACCAGATACCACCTCGAGGCTCAACTTGTAGTATACTGACACTCGGTGTTTTGCCGAGTACTTGGCAGAACATACTCAGCAAGAATAACTTTGTAGCAGCGTCGGGAAGCTTTTGAGGTTTGAGGTACTCTCCAACACCAACTTCGGCCGTTGTCAAATTTCACTATTGGTTTGATTTTGTTCTCGGTTTTTCCAATGACTTACTTTTCTCCTGATACACCTGTTGTCACCATCGTGCAAATGTGGTTTAACATACATTCTGGTTTCGGGCAAGCAGCGGCAGTATTCATCATATCGCCGCAGTGAAAAGGACGCTGGCAGTTAAATCCGACTGGTTCGGTTCAAGTTGAATGAGTTGAGCAACAATCAACTCCTCGTTTTTTTAAAGGAACATCTTGAGCGATCTCCCAATGGTAAACTAAAACTTCGCTTCTTTATTCTTACTGAAATTTGAACCACCAAGAACAATATTGGACTCATCATGAATCGCTATCTCACTTTCTAAGTTCATATCAACCGGTTGCCTGCAATGACCACCGGTGTGCTTATTGCATCGCCGCATGCCAAGAATATCCCCCCGCCTTTCGCCATTGCCGCACATGGTGAACGTCCTCGTAGTCGGTGCCATGCGCTGTTGCAACAACATATATGTAGCTGTGGAAGGGCCTAGCTGCATGGTGTGTACAAGCTGTTTAACTGTGTTCGTGTAATCCGTGGACACCAAAAATGTTATCACCCAGCATATACTTTGAAGAATCTGAATCAACTACTTGCGGAGCAAACGGTATATTTTCATCAACTATGTACGTTTGTGAATGTACTGAATACCGGGCTTCCAGCTGACATTGCGGCAATGCCTTTACATGTGTCTATGTGTCAACACCGCATATCACCAGGAAAACGGGACGGCCGTTCTGCCCGAGGGCACACACCAATTACAGCACTGCATGCTCGATTACTCCACGCCAGGACCAGACGCATCTCTGCGCCCACGATGCGCCTACCTACGCTGCTTCAGCCGATACGCTTACGCGCATCGTTTGAAATAGCGACTTGAGGAGTTGTTAGTCCTTGAGTGGGAGCGATACTGGCATTGGTGTAGGAGTCCTGTTTGTGTTCAGTGTCAGGCGCGACGTGACGTGTATGCTTTACTTGCCACCATCAATGTGCATCTTATTCTTCATAACTTACACGGCCACGTTTTCGTCGCAATCGACGTTGTGCCCAGAAACCACGGTATAAGACCTGAATACATGCATACGAACATAAAAATGGTAATGGTCCCTCCGAAAACTCAGTGGCTATGCACATATTGGAACTTACGCCCACACTATAGCATTCTTACATGAACCGTACGATTGCCTTTAAAACGCGCGCCGGATGGCATCTTACGGAAGGCGCATCGGAAGGGGGGGGGGGCGGATTCCCTCTCCAACATCTCGGAAACTAGACAAGCTAGAAGTACAACATTTGGAGGGTAGATTACGGCTGGGCTGAACTCGTTTCAGAATGCATTTCATGACCCTAGCCTTCAGGGCCACATGAAGTCGAAATCGGCCGCCGCACCAAGCCGCTGCTCCAAGACGGACGGACGGCCGGCGGTCAGTCGACTTTCCACCTCGCAATTCCTATATTTACCAAGGGATTTATTCCTCTATTTTTATTGCATCAGATGCGCTAATCATCTTTTAGGACAGTCACAATATTTATTCACCATATCCCGACCGATGTATGATATATCGTCGTAAACGGTAAGACAGGAAGGGTGAGTGGATTCTACCCCTTCCCGTGTGCGTGCTAGGAATCCTCTTGAAGCACTAGTATGTTCAAACTTACTATGCATTTACTTCGTTTCCTATGTGACCAAAACATCTGCCCCGCAGAGCCGCATGGGCGATGTTCCCTGGTCTCCTTAGTTATTATTGAAGCCATTTTTGGAGGTGAAAGAAGTTCAACCTGTCACCGAGGAAATGCATTCATTGGCAGGCAAGCACCTCATCACTTTTCCTGGTCGCAAGTGCTACAAGAGAGAAAAACTGGCTGCAAGATCATGGTCCTTGGCAATATGGATTGCTTCCAAAGTGGCAAGATAATGAATGCATGAGGAGGGATGAAAAAATTCGTGATGGAGTGTGATGAAATACGGCCATTGATCATCAGGGTTTCGGGAAATACTTCAGTCTGTCGTCCACTTTGGTGGCAATTCGTCAAACTGTCAGCTCTTTAGACATTGGGAAGTTTCACTGACATGAACGTACACTGCTACATTGACGACCGCCACGGGCGTATACTTAGGATCGGCTGCCTAACATAGAGCATAATGGAGACAATGTAGAGCATATCCTCAATAGAGGATTCACCTGGACAGCCCGAGCTTTCACAGCTGGGGAGGGAGAATGCAGGCACGTGAAGATGAAAAAGGTACAACAATATCCAATGTACATTTCATATGATTTGTGGAAACCTAAAATGTGTTCCACAAGCGGAAGATCAACGTGTGATTCGAAGATGGCTGAAAGGAAATGAATAGATGCATAGCCATTTTTTGTCTATCTACCTAGACAAGGAAGATTCCCGAAACCACCAGGTAGAAATATTTTGAAAAATTAATAATCGTGTTCCAAGATTACCATAAAATTGCCTTTTAACATCTTGATACACTTATTTTCTATTCTTTCATTTTGCTTACTATTTTCAGCAGCGAGCACTTTTGGTCATGACTAACCTTTTTCATTCGAGATAAACCTTCCATAATTCTTAAATAAGCTTCCATTATCGGTAAAACATCGGAAGTGCTATATATCTCCTTCCATGGGCCAACATATGGCACTCCCGGAAGGCGTTGGTCCAATAACGAAGCAGCAAGTCGCCACTGGATGAAGAAGATACCAACTTAGACAAATGGGTACCACCGCAATGGAACTCATCTGGAACCAAGGTACAACTCCTTCGGATTCCATGTTCCACTTCCAGGGGCGCAACGTCAACCATGCGCACAGTAAGCCAGTTAATACGGGCAATCGCAAATGCATTGATATCGATGTAAAAACGAGAGCCTTATTTTGCATTGAAATAATGGTTGTGATGGCACTTTGGTGTGCAGAACTTGCCCTGCCTCCTGTAGGGAAAGTTGTAACATCCGGTGTGCAACGCATTTCTTTGGCACTTTCTTTGGCCCAAGGTCTAAATTGAACCGACTTCAATTGTCAGAGAAATGATCTGCATGGTGAGGTTTCAGCTCGTTTGGAGAACACATGGCTTGTCTTAATAGCACATTTAAACATATATCCTTGAGACATACGACGTAGTGTACTCAACCATTACAAAGGTGATGTGCTGGCCATTGAAATGGTTGTGTTGATGATGATTATTGGGGTTTTAGGGTGCGTCAATCCATGTGGAATATATTGCACCCGTAACAAAATTACTTAGACATGCGTCTGATTGTCATGTTCGAACAAAATGTGTCTGGTGGAGTAAGATATCACCTAGGCAGATGCATATGTCACTTGAAATCGTATCTCCGCCAGGAAGCCCAAAATTGCCCTGTTATATATAAATCGTGAATCATTTCCCAATACATCAACTAATCTCAAAGTATTCACATCATATCCGAAGTGTCGCCTGCGTTCTTCTGCATACGCTGGGCACGCCACCAGCACATGGTGCACAGTTAGCGCGGCATTACACTTCACGCATTTCAGCCTGTCGTCTCCGCACAGTATCTATGTGTTGCTAGCGTGTGTCCAATTCTGAGACGACAGATGGCCACTTCGTCATTTCTAGCTCGACTGAATGACGAAGGCCAAAGTGCCAAGTGTGGTTTGATTCGCTTCAATTTGTTTACTTCTATTCTGTCCCAGCTTTCCTGTCACTGTCTGAAAAGAAATGATGATATCGTAGGGTAGTGGTCACTAGCAGGAAGTGGAAGCGCACGACGATATGTCGAGTGTGCTGCACGTCCTGCAGCTTGATCTGCCAGCTCGTTTCCACGGATTCCTACATGTGCTGGGATCCAGCAAAGTGAGACCTGCTTTCCCATACGATGGAGCGAAGTGAGTTGCAATACAATATATCGTACATAGAGACATAAGACATAAAGACATAAAAGATTAGTGCAACTATGAGCCACAAGCGCCCTTCTTGATTGCACTCTGTACACTGAACCAGTCGCCCACCAAATCTGTCAATCAGCCCTCCCTGTAATACTGAAAAGGAAGCCCTCTATTCTTATAATGATTGTCTATGCTGTTTTTAAAGATGTTCAATGTGCTGCTACTGACAATGTTTTCTGGCAGCTGGTTCCAGTGTTCTACTACCCTGTTGGTGAAGGAAGTCTGCCTTAACCTTGTTCTGCTGTGGTTAACTTTAATTTTGAATTTATGACCTCTAATTGCATCATTTCTGTTCAATTCAAATATTTCCCCAAGATATCCCCTCCCCAGACCATGGACAAATATAAAGACCTCGATGAGATCTCCTCTCAGCCTTCTGTATCTGAGTGAAAACATATTCAATTTCTTCGATCTTTCCTCATATGCCAGGTTGCTTATGCCATTAACCATTTTTGTAACCCTCTTTTCTACTCTCTCTAAAAGCTAACAATTTTTTCATAGCTAGGAGACCAAGCTTGGATGCAGTATTCCAAATGTGGCCTGACATATGCACAGTAAAGCTTCCTGATGACTTCCTCACTTCTGTATGATACATTCCTATTTATTGCCCCGAGCATTCTCAGTGCCTTTTTCCTGGCTTCCTTGGTCTGTTCTGATGCCCCCAATTTTGTGTTTAGAATAACACCTAAACCCTTCTCCTGTTGAGTCACTGATAGCACTTGGCCACCCATCAAGTATGGAGCCTTCAGATGCTGTTTACCTACACGCATGATTTTGCACTTATCAAAGTTAAATTTCATTTGCATTCTTCGGACCACTTCAGAAGTTCGTCTAAGTCTTTTTGCAGCGACATATGCTCATCTTGTCCTGTTATTGCCCTCAATACCTTCAAATCATCCGCAAATTTCAAAACCTTACTGCTTAGGCCACTTTCAATGTTATTTGCAAATATGATGAACAGTAGTGGCCCCAGTACTGACCCCTGGGGGACTGCACTAAGAACATTTTGCCATGATGACTTAATGACGTTATGGGGATTAAAACTACGCAATGCCAAGAGACTGCTGAGAGATTCGGTCAGAATTACATGGAAAACCTCGTCGTCAACCTCGATGTATGCCAGTGCTTTGTTGATGACGATCAAATCGGCCGAGAAGACTGTGGCGTGTGGCGGCAGGGAGAAAGATCGCGTGACTGATCCCCTCACGAAGGCACCACCCACTCCTGTGTTTATTTTCGAGCCATCCGTGTAGGTGATGACGCGATTATGATACGTTGTGTATATATGCTCCAGCGAATGTAAGCGTAACTCCTCTTTTGGGACATCTCGCTTTCTCGTGTCCGCGAGGGAAATATCAACAGAGGGAGAGATTAGCTCCCACGGGGAGTAGAAAGTTCTTTATATTGTCGAATTCCTTGTAGTCTTATTTCCATTCGTCCCAGGAGCGTCCTCATTTGAACACAGTAAGGAGTTCCTGTCCTAGTCCGATTACGAAGGATCGCATGCCTGTCATGATCAAAAACCGCCGGATATGACTGGTGTGTTGGGAACTGTCACATTTTGCAGGCGTATCGGAGACCCAGCATGTCGCGTCTCATAGACAGTGGAGGCTCATGCGCATCAACTAGCACGCTAACCGTTGGAGATGCGAAATTCCAATTATTCGTACCGCAGCATGATGTACTGGGTCAGGCGTTCGCTTTGTGGTAGCACACGCACCATCGTATATAAAACAAGCGTAGTCGAGCTTCGAACGGATCAGACTAGGATACAGCAGGTGTAATGCCTTTCTATCAGCACCGCATGACGCACGAGATACACACTTCAATATCGCAAGTGCTTTAAAACATTTGTTTCGGAGTGTTTTGATATGTTCTCTGTATGTAAGACGATGATCAAACTGCACACCAAGGAAACCAGTCACTGGTGCTGTAGGCACATCTTTTCCGTACAATCTCAACGCCATGTCCGGGCAGTTACGTCTACGTCGACAGAAGTGTACTGCAGATGTCTTTGCTATAGAAAACTTGAATCCATTTGTATGTCCCCATTTTTCAAGACGAGAAATTGCAAGCTGCAGCTGTCACTCCATAAGATGGGTTGACGAGCTGTGCGACCAGACAGCAGTCTTCAGCGAAAAGAGACCGTCCGATTGATGAGGGAAGTGAGTCACCGATGTCGTTTGTAATAGGAGAAAAGAGAGTCGTGCTCAAAACGCTGCCCTGAGGAACTCCCTCGACTTGGTGCATCCAACCTGAAGTCTGGTTGCCTACTCGCACACAAAACTGTCTATCTGCCATGAAGTTCTTTAAAGACATGCTTAAAGCTCCACGAAGTCCATACTGGTGGATCTTCAGCAGGATCCCATGTCTCCAGGCAGTATCAAAAGCGCTCTCGATGTCAAAGAACAATGCCCCAAAGTGCTTGTTCTTCGCAAAATCCATACGAATCTCTGTGTCCAGTCTTAAATCGTGGTCTACGGTACTGCGGTTTTTCCGAAAGCCGCACTGGTTGTTGGTTAAAATGTTCTGGGTCTCCAAGAACCAAGTCAGACGAAGACTGACCATTCTCTCCATTACCTTACACAACGATGAGGTGAGCGATATCGGGCGGTAGTGAGTGGGGTCGTCGCCACTTTTACCGAATTTTAATATTGGTATTACGATTGCTCGTCGCCAGGCAGATGGTAAACATCCCCGCGTACACAGTGTTTTAAAAATGGTGAGGAGGCATGTCTTGCGCATGTCGGTAAGTGCTGTAGCATTGCATTGTGCACTCTGTCAGGTCCCTCAGACACACTTCTCAGACCGCTTATGGCGGAGGCAAGCTCAGCTTGAGTAAACGGTAGGTTGTAGTTCAGTTGTTCAGATGTATTAACACTGATCGCATCATTCGGACACCGGGCACGGTGTGGCAGAAAGTTTGGATCGGTATGTTGACTGTTTTTCGCAATAGCATTAGCAATGTGGTTGGCTACCTCGGCTGGGTCAGTTATGTTGTTTTCTCTAATGTTGAGGACCGGCAGTGGGACTGAATCGAACCGACCAGAAATTCTTTTCATGCGCGACCATACCTCGGACGTCGGTGTTGTTCGGGTAATCTTCCCTATATATGATCGCCAAGACGCAAGTTTTGCGGCACGTATAGTTCGTCGAACCAGCGCTCTAGTCTTTTTGAACGCTAACAAGTTAGCCATAGTGCTGTGCTTACTGAACTCTTTGAGAGCCCGCTTGCGGGTGCGGATAGCCTGCTTGCAGTCCTCAGTCCACCAAGGGACTGGAATACGACGTAGAGTTCCAGAGGTGCGTGGAACGCAAATATTAGCACATTGGAGAAGTCGTGATGCAAAATCGTCGACACTTGTACATGGGTTTTCAATGTCTGTTGTAAAAGTCACCGGTGCTCGAGATTCAAAAACAGCCCAATCTGCCTTCCTCAAGATCCAACGTGGCGGCCGTACTCCCAGAACTGTGCCTTTCCGAAGTCAACCATATCGGATAGTGGTCACTTCCGAGGCTATCATCGTGAACTGACCATTCGAACTGCTGGGTCAGTTCGGGGCTGGTTATGCTCAAGTATATTGCTGAAGTCCGGCCTGATGGCAGCACCAGATGGGTGTGAGCTCCTGTGTTTAGGAGGCAGAGTGGCTCATCCAAGATTAAGGCCTCCAGGACTCGACCCCGTGTGCTAATATCTGGGCAGCCCCAACCTGTGTGGTGGGCGTTGAAGTCTCCTAGTAGGAGTACTGGTGGAGGAAGCTATGTCAGTAGCTGTTTGAGCTCTGCGATAGGGAACGATATTCCTGGAGGCAGATATATGGAGCACATATTTATGCAATGGTGGCCAAGAGTCACCTGCGCTGCAACTGTTTGTAAAGATGTTCGGAGGGTAAGCCTACGCGCTTGTATACTGTGGTGGACGGCAAGTAGCACGCCTCTATGCGCAATGTTTCCAGAGTGTACATCTTTACGGAACACAGTGTAACACTTAAATTTCACTGTGTCCTCCGGTGCTAGCTTTGTCTCTTGAATACAAATAGCTGCAGGATTTTGCCGATTTAAAACAGTCACGAGATCAAAGACAGAGGATTTCAAACCCCGGCAGTTCCACTGTATGACGGACGTAAAGGGATCCAGTTAAAACAAGCTAAGGCGATGCAGTGAATCACTCAGTGGTCACTGCAGCGTGGTGGATGCAGAATGGGTCCGAGACATTACCCTAGGGCCTGCTCCATCGGTCGGAGACAGCTGCCATGGTGGAGCTCGTTTCCTGCCTCTGGTCGTTGATGGGGACGCCAGAGTATCGCCCCCTCGCGATGGAATGGGTGGTGGGGTTTGAAAAGTCTCAGCCGCAGCTGAGGAAACTCCAGGTACCGATGTGGGTTGAGCGGCTACCTGGGGGCATGGGCTCTCGGTCGCACGCTCGGAGACGTGTTGCGGCTAGCGCGCCCCACCGGTCCCAGGTCCGGGGCTGCTTGACGAACACTGGTCGTCGGGTCTCGTGCCACTGTTGGAGGCATGACTGGGATGCGTCGCGATGACTCACCGTAGACCGTTGGAGGGGGCGGGGGGCGGGAGAGGGGGAGGGTGAGGGGTGGATTGTGATGATGCGGGGGTGGAATTGGTTACCTTTGATGTGGAAGTAGGGGTGGATGAGGTATTCAAGGATTTGGCGTTTTTCGTGGCACGCTGTACACTAGTCCAATTCTCTCCCTCCTTTTGTGTCTCAGGCCCAGGAACTTCCTCAGAAAGCCGTGGGGGCGCTATGGGTGGCGTTGCTTTGGCCTGTTCCAGCCTAGTCGTTCGGACTGTGGGTGGCACCTCAGGTGTGCCCGACCTCATGGAAAGGGGTGTGCAGACAAAACCAAACGAACGCAACAAAGTACCCAGTTGGGCAAGCAGTTGTGCGTCACTGGTGGGGTGTTGTTGCGCGAAATTGGTCAGGGTACTGCGAGTCATGTCAGCGTAAGACACATTCGGATGGCTTTCCTCGTACACCTCACGTGCTTGACGAAAGGACAGATTTCTTGTACTTTTCAACGACAGTATCTCTTTTTCCTTTATATACCCTGGACATGATCGGTCAGAGGCTGCATGCGGCACCTGTGTCCTATCACAGTTCACGCACCACAATTTCTCCGATTCTCACTTCTCAAGGATGTGATCTTGTGAACCGCATTTTCCACACGCAGGGCGCCCGCGGCAGTATCGAGTTGTGTGACCGTACTGCTGGCATCTGAAACACCGCATAGGATTCGGAACGAATACTCGTACCTTTACTCGTATGGATCCTATTTGCACCGTTGATGGCAGGTCAGTGGAGCTGAAAGTGAGGATGATGTTGTTTGCTTGTTTAAGTTCCATTCCCCTTCACACCTCCATTCTCTGCGCTTCTACAACTCCGTATTCAGTTAATCCATCGACTATCTCGGCCTCCGTGACATCCCTAAGATCATAACAGTTGATCACTCCTTTGCAAAAGTTCTTTGTACTGTGTGCCTCCACTTGTATTGGAACAGCGATATCTCTGGTACCGTCTGGGGTTCGTATCCTGTATACGAACTTCTCTAGTCCTAAAGCCCTCTTTGCGTCCTGTTCATATCTAAACTCCACTTCTATTCCTCCGTCACGTAATTTATCACAGCGAGTAACTGTTCCGAGCCGGTCACATCCTCTCTTACGCTGGAAGGGCGAGAGAGATGATAGTGTCTTATCTGGGTCAATGGGTACAAGTATTAAGATGCGTGGTATGGATCTCCTTGACGTCGAACTCGTGTTCTAGAGTGTCGGTCTCTGTTGGGCGGATTGCCCGGGGAACATTCAGGGCGGTATGCCTCTGCCGGTGTCAGGTCCGTGATTTTACTTCCGCTGTGTATGCCGGTGTTCTGGTCCCCTAGAGGCTCAGGGTGAGTTTTGGGTCGTAAGACTCCATGTGAGTGTGCTTAGTTTCAACTCCTCGGGCGCCCCACCCCTTAGGGGCCCTACTGGGGGACGCCTGGGCTCCGCGGAAGGCAGGTCGCTAGGCGCCCGAGGAGCTATACGGGGCAGTCGGCGCTTTCGCCCGGCCGGGAGAGAGATACTCACCACCCCGACCTAGATTCAGCACCGTCCACCCCTTGACCCCAGCCGGCCTGGCCGGCAGACACTGGGAAGAATCCCAGGTCCCCGGCTCGAGGCGACTAGCCACTTGGCCCGTGTGAGGCCCCACGGGCTTGCCCATCCGAGATATCGGGACCAAAGAGGTGTATTGGTCCCCCATCACAACTAGCACCGTGAGACGGGGGACCTCAACCTCCAGGACTCCGTCAACCCCGGGGGACGGGCCAAGGGGGCGCGGCTACCCCGATAAAACAGAGCTGGTGGGCAGGACCGGGGAAGTTGCCCTTCCTGCTCATAGTAGGGTAGTTGGTGTTGCAGGGCCACATGAAGGACATGGGTGTTGGAATGATATTTGGATTGGAGTGGGAGCGTACGGATGGAAGGACGAGTGAGGCACTCTTGGTCTCACCCCTCGCCGGTATGATGGTCGCCGGGTCTGTGGGGCACTCAATCCCCCCCCCCCCCACCACGAAAAGGTGGTGCCTCGTCGGGGGGAATGGTTGTGTGTGTGTGTGCTGTGCTGTGTGTGATCACATGACCTGACCTACCCGTGGAGGCTACGAGGAAACTAGTGGCAAGTTAGGACCGACGAGTATCCCGGGTCTTTTCGTTGCAACCACACAACCAAGGCACCAACAAACATTTTTGTATTGTAAAATGTTCATATAAGCAATCCGGAACGGTCACCTGTGAGACATGCAAAATATATTTTGAAACAGGATAAATCCCTTAAAAAGCATTACTGCAAGCCCTCTCCGTAGCCGGTATCCATTACCGACTCGGGACGTCAGTTATTCCAAGAATACGTGCTGGCTAAACAGTGACTCGTTTCTTGATACATCGCAGGGATCGAGGTCTAACATTAATGGCCTTATTTAGCGTCTAATTGGTCCCTTGCGTCCTCCTGCAGCTGCAGAGCTACCATGCTGAATAACTGTGGTCCTCAGCGCTATGAGCTACGTTCTCAAACAACGGACCAGTACGCCTTGGTAGTGTCGGCAAAGCACGGTCAAATCCTTGAAGCTCATTGTGGAGTGTGATATGGGTGATAAAGTGAATGAAATGTACGCTGGTTTCTAACCTTTCGGGTTTAATTATTTTTACCCATATTATATTCCTGTATTTTTGTCAAGCGTGAGCAATCACAAACGTAATACTCAAAGCCACACAGTTGGGCATAGCCTGTGGGTGAATGCACATCAGTGGAACTTATCATATCTCGCACAGATTGTCCATTATTATGGTTACTTTCGCGGCCGCAATCAGAACAACGCAACATGTCACTTGGTGTACAATCGGCACATGCTTCACTTCCGATGGGCGGTCATACGTTCAATTACCAGCTGCAATGGGCAGCTGCGATGGGCAGCTGCAATGGGCAGCTGCGATGGCCAGCTGCAACGATCAGCTGTAATAGCTAGCTGCAATGACCAACTGCAATGGTCAGCTGCAATGACCACCAGCAACAGCAAGCTGCAATACCCATCTGCAATGACCAGCAGTAATGAACAACTGCAATGATCAGCTGCAATAGACAACTGTAGTGGCCATCTGCAATGGCCAGCTGCGATTTCCGGCTGCAGTGAACAGAATCATACATGTGACAACGAAAGAACAAGAAAATTCGACTGAACAACAGTGCGGTGGTCTCTTCCTGTAATGTCCCGCCATTCAGCAGTAATGGCCAAGCGAGCACATCACATCGAGTGACCTTGCAGTGAAGCGAGCCCTATTTTGTCCTATCCCCGTCTACTGGCGGACGTGGACACGAATGTTGAACGCATTTTTGCGCCCCGGTGCCTTGGCGCAGCATCGCACAATACGCGGGTTTTTGCATGGACGCGGCAGCCGCCAGCAGAGGTCATCTGCGGTGCGTCTCGGCGGCCAGCCCCCCAGGGCGAGGTGGCCTGCAGCGGGGTTCTGCCGGCACGCAGGCGACCACGCAGCCGGCCGGACCGGCGGTAACGAGGCCAGGCGCCGCCTGGAGCCGCCTGGAGCGGCCTGGCGCGGCCGCCCTGCTCCCGGCGGCGCCCTTTGAAGCGCGGCCAATTTGCAGTGTTGCGTCGCGTCGCGGCCGGTCTCAATTAGACCGGCGGGCGGCGTCGGCGGCCGCCGCCACCAAGTCGACGGTGACGGCGGCGACGCAGAAGGCGCGACGACGTCCGCCCCCGCCCCGTTCGCTCGCGCACCGGCGGCGCCGTGACGGTCGGGCCGCGCCGGTGGCGACGTTTGATGTCGGCACCGGCGAGCCGCTTCAAAGCGCGCGCCACTTTGAAGCGGCGGCGCGGCCGGCGAGCGCGCGCTGCCGCCCGCGCGGGGTCAGAGGTCGCGACCCGGCCGTCGGCGGCGCCGGCCGGCCGGCCGGTCCGGCCGCCGCGGCGCCGCCTGTCTCCGCATGCCACGCGGCGCTGGCGACGCGCTTATGACCCGTAAAGACGGGCGGTGCTTCAGATCTCGTCACATCGGCCGCGCGCGGCACAGGCGCCAGTCGACTTCAAACGGGGCGGGCGTGGCGCACTGGGAACGCTGTCGGTCAGACGCGCACGCCCAGGTCCCGGGTGACCTCGGTGGCAAACGAATGGCGTCAGCTAATTCTCGGTGGTCGACTCACGTCAGATAAAAACAAACAAACAAATGCCGCCAAATAGTCACGGCTTCCCAGCATCATCCATCTCAGTCGAGTCCACTTTGTTGCCATGGACCAGTATAGACCTCCGCCTACCAGCATCGGTAATGCTTGATGCGGGCGAGTCGCCCACATCAAGCTAACGTATCAACAACAAGTACATCGCATATTTGGCACCAAGAAGTGCAACTGTAATGGGTAAGCCAGATCAGCTAGCAGGATAGCAGTCGTGCAAGATGTTTCGCCCGTGATGAACAATTCAAACGATAGCGCACCGCCACAACAGAAGGCACCGAGGAGCCGGAGTAGCACTGCTACAGAGCAACATTGCTCCCACTGCTCTTTCATTCATGGATGTCGGAGCGCCCGGGACCCATATTGGGTCGACGTGACCAATCCAAACCTACTGAATGGGACGGGGGAGGATGGAGGGTGGGGCGTTCCAAAAGCTAAATTGCACTCATTGAACGGAGTCGCAGTTGTTATTCATATATGGATTCAGGGCGCATTACTGCAACGCGCAACCACAACAGAAAGCATAGCTGGGAAAAAGATAGACTGCATCCTTCGCCCAAATAGAAAGAAGCGCCAAGTCGCCTATTTTAAAGACAATATTCCGTTCCTTTGCTTCGTTTTTCTTTAGGAAAACTAAAAAATATGTGAGGTAGAGGGCGGCAGGCACCACTGAACCGGAGACATCAAAAACGATGGGCCAAGCCCTCTGGTGTCGTTTTGTGCACCCATGAATGTATTGGTCCGGAGCTGATGTTAGACCATTTCAATTGGACAAGCATATATACCCCTGTTGAGTGGTACTATCCGGATGGATCTCACGACCTTGTCTTAAGGTGCGTTCTTTGTTGCATTCCGTCCGCGGATTTCTCGAACTTATGTCGTTCTTTGTGCATTCTTCATGAAATCTACGCCTAAATATCGTGGATATCGAAGGAAGGCGTGGACTGTAACCCGGTGTTCGCGCCCTGTCCTGCGTGGTTTCGTACAAGGTGGCGAAAATCATGGGACATGCTGATCGGACCAGATAGGGAAAGTTCACAGGGAACTATGTGAATGTAATACGACTAGGCTGACGTGGACACAAATGTACCCATGGATACTTATGCCACTAACGGTGAGCTTCTTTCAATCTAAGCTCGGAAGGTTAGATTATATATATATATATATATATATATATATATATATATATATATATATATATATATATATATATATATATATATGCACTGCTTTTTTAGCACTATCATTCTCAAGAAAATTCAGTCTAAGGGTCAAGGGAAAAGTGGAGTAATGCACGCTGCACTAAATATTTGCTAATTATCTCGAGCATAGCTGGACGCAACAGAAACTGTATCAGATATCTTGAATGCGGCAGCCTCTGAGGCAAGAAGGATGACTTCTATACCACGTTTGGACGCTTTCAACCAATAGCTATGAGGCGGTGCATGAGGAAAATGACCTTAAAGTGGTCCTGATCCCACTAACTTGGCTCAATGAACCTGCATTTCTATCAAATAACTTCACTCATTTTTACTTACAAGTAAAAAGGGTTTGCTGCTCACATAATTGTGCATTTCATGTGTTTTGAAAACTACTTTATAACCAGCTAAGAAATAACACAAAATAGAGCGTAATAGGAGCAGTATCAGATTGCCCAAGGGAAGCTCATAATCTAGGTGGTCAAAATCCTAGTGCTGTCCACTACTTTGCCTGAAATACTAGCGACAGTGCCACAGCCAAGATAGGGATCGGGGAAACGGTTGTCACCCGCACAAGACCAGCTTCTACACCTTTTGTCATTGCTAGCTGTCAGTAATCAAATCTTCTCTCTCTCTCTCTCTCTCTCTCTCTCTCTCTCTCTCTCTCTCTCTCTCTCTCTCTCTCTCTCTCTCTCTCTCTCTCTCTCTCTCTCTCTCTCTCTCTCTCTCTCTCTCTCTCTGTCTCTCTCTCTCTCTCTCTCTCTCCTCTCTCTCTCTCTCTCTCTCTCTCTCTCTCTCTCTCTCTCTCTCTCTCTCTCTCTCTCTCTCTCTCTCTCTCTCTCTCTCTCTCTCTCTGTCTCTCTCGCTCTCTTATCGTTGGTATGATCCCCGCCGGAAAAAGTGTGATTGCGCGCCTACATGCGACATGCCTCCCTCGCTTAATCGTGCCGGCATCGTACGCAAATCATGCGCAAGCCACCAACTTTAGTTCCCCTGGTGACGTCATTTTGATTCAACGTAAGATGAATCGGAGGTCCATTTTCTCACAAGACATCCTCGGCGACATTTGAATGTACTGGAAGTGCCACTTGGCTGGTTGCGGCGGCTCTGGAGAAATTTCAGAATGCTAGGGAGATATAGACTTGTCCCTCTGGTCGAAAGGTTGAAAAACATCCTATTGTTCTAAAAAAAAGCTTCAGAGAAAACATTCACCATTGAAATGTACCTTGCACATGGACATTTTGAGCACTGTGAGAAGCGAGGCCTTTCCAAGTAAGGAGGAACTGTGGAATCAGCCAAATCGGTTGGGAATGGGGCGTCTCAACCTCGAGCGCAGGGGTTCATCTTCACCCACCACAATGAGCAGCGAGCGAAGCCACAGGTGAGATCTCGTGCCGCACCTACGCACCACTGCGAGCTGCGGCGACCGCCTCGGGCGGCAGCACGCGTCGGCTCTCCAGACACCGCAAGGAGTGGAGACAGCCGCGGGTCGGCGACAGGTGCGGTCGCCATCCAGCACGCCCCAAGTCGACGCGGTCTCATTAGCCGACGGCAACGAGGCGGCGGGCCTGCGGCGGCGGCGCCGCGCTCGTTACGTCTCGCGCCGGCTTCCGTGCGTCGGTCGCGGCGGCTGCCACCGTGACGGCGACGGCGCGTCGGCGCCGACGACCGACCGCGTCGGCGGCGACGACCTGCGCCGCGGCGGCGCCTCTCATGTGGGCCGCGCCGCCCGTTTGCTGCACAAACGTTATGTTTAGAAGACTAATCGCCGCGAAATGAGCGTGGCACGTCGCGAGACAGAGACCGGGCGGAGGGGGGAGGGAGCGAGGGGAGAGGAAGGTAGCGGAGGGGCGTTTGTTGGCGCGAGATGCACCACACGTGACGCAAACACGTACAGCGGTACAAACGGTACAACGCGATACAAGCACAGGCGCAAGTTTGTGTTCTATTGCGGTAGCTTACACGAGTAACATATCATTTCGGTTTCTCTACATATCCTATCTCTCGTTTCTCCGTGCTGAGAAATCCGCTTCGTCGTCCGCCTTTTCAGGAACATTCTGACTTGAAGTATTTTTTCCATCCAGAATATTACCATTCGTAGTGAGATGTATAACTAACGTCTTCCAAGCTGACGAAAGGAAAAACAACTCGACACCGGGTGTGGGGGATACAATATGACAGGTATGGCAAAAATGACATGATGACAGGTATGACAGATATTGCAGCCATAATGCCAACGTCTATGCTTGTGATACCTGCATCCCACCATATCGTTCAGGACGTTCACTCATGTCTCAACTGCAAATGGGCTCTCTTAGCAGTCTCATCAAAACGCGCACCTTATTGCAAGAACGTCGCTTTGTGGAAATAACGGGGAAAGGTAATACATGCATTTTCTGTGAAGCCTCCGAGCATTCAGGGAGGCATTCCATATGGTATCATGGTGAACTAAGACATTGGGAGGCGGAAACAAATCATCCATGGGGGAAATATCCTACTGAACTAAATGTAGTGATATTCCTGTCTCGTGGCGTCCAATTCTGGCAGATCTACACGAATTTCAAAATTGAAAGCAGCCTATCCACAATTTGATACAATGTGATTTGATGCTATTCTGAATACGTGCAACATATTCGGCGAAGGAGCCAAATTTGGATGCAATATCTCCAATTTCGAGCGCATTGAAAGCCAATTTGCTTCAGTCAAAATTGCCCTTATTCTTGCCGAAATGGCATCTCAAACCTAAATGCACCATGATGATATGACTATTACAATAAACACATCTCAAACCCTCAATTTGCTACAAACTTGGGATCTCTATCTCCACATATACACAGTACAGACGCGACAAATACCCCACTCCCCAATACCGCAAAGGAGGTCTCGCAATATACATGAAAACAACATACCACGCATTCACATTCTAAACAACCCACACACTGACATCCAATGCGTGGAATCCCACATACACAATAGCACCGTCATTCTCATAAGTCTATCTTTCCTATCTGACGAAAGTACGCAATACGTCTCGGACATTAATGATACCCTTGCAAAAATGTTCACCTCCATCCTCCTCTTTGAGGACGCCAGCGGATTATGGCGACAACACCGCCCCCACCCGATACTCCACGCAGGGCCCCATGCGAGCTCGTCAGCACTCTCAAATAAACTTGGCTCAACGACTGCAGTCTCGTAGGTGCAACATCTCCGCCGACGAAACACTACACTCGACACGAGTTTCGCATCGTCACTTCTCGGCCTTCACCTCACCTGGACATCAGACCGGTACCGCCTTTTCGCGACCACGCTTCAATCACCATTGCCTTACGCATTACAGCACATAGCCCTCGGTATAGGGTGTGACCCGTTGGAAACTGAAGCGCTGGCTGGATTCTTTTCGCAAAATATCTTGACTACCATTTTCATCGACATGAATGTTTCAGACCAATCCGCTGAAAAACTCATGTCCACAGCAATGCATACCACGCATCTAATCAAGAGTCAGACCAAATCTCCATTCTGCTTCCTGGTGGAACTCGACCTGCTTATCAAAATTAGAAGCTATCAAAGGCTATCAAAGTTAGGAATCTCGCCAGACATGGATACGAAAAGCACCCAACACCACAAACAATCATCTCCTACAAACTCATTAAGACTACATGTTGTCGCACAATCAAAACAGCTCAACAATCCTCCTGCTAACATTTCGCGTCATCTTTCAACCGTTGCCCTCCATTGCCACAAATATGGACATCCATTATATCCTTCGACATCGGACAGCGTCCATCCATCAGATCCATCCTTTTCGTAGACAGCAACATCACCACCCCTCAAGATGGAGCAAACGCCGTAGCTTCCCAGTATCATAACCGTTCTTCGACCCTGTCTGATGACACGCCACCGACCTTTCTCCCACCTTCCCATTTATTTATTTATTTATTTCACAATACATGCCCTCCACGTGCAGTGGCTGTTACGGATGTACCCATGTACCATGTACCATGTACCACGGTCCATGTACCAACCAACGCTCGATTCACACGCCACTGACCATTCTCCCACGTTCTGGGTCATGCAACGCTCCATTCAAACGTCATCGATCATCCCCCACCTTCGCATGCACCACACCACACTCCATTCACACGCCACCAACCATTATCCCACCTTCTCATATACCACTTCGCATACAACGCTCCATTAACATTACAAGAACTGAACCAAGCAATTCAATAATCAGGTAGCGCTACCCCATGTCCAGACGACATCTACTGCTCTCTTTTCAAACACCCTTCAAGCACAGCAAGACAATCCCTAGGCACAGCATTCAATTGCTAATGAAAAAAAAGCCCAACACTTTGACTCATGCACACCTCAGACCAGACCCAGACTACTCCTGAGCTGCCAGCTCATTGCACTTGCTTTGTTTGCATACAACTTTCGAATATATCGTCGAACACCGCTTACTACACTCAACACAACGGCACGCAGTCTCTTCCGACCAGCCTGGCTTCCTCCCAGCCGAGGGACAGTCGACAACCTCACTCACCTCATCACTGTCATCCAACACGTCAGATCTCGCCACAGGGCAGGACCGTCGGCAACCTCACTCACCTCATCACTGTCATCCAACACGTCAGATCACGCCACGAATGCCCAGTAGCCGCATTTCAGACCCCAAGCATGATCATGACACAATCGACATATCCACAATCATCCAGTTTCTTAATGCACTTGGAATTACAGGAGACTTCGCCAATTGCCTAAATATTTTCCTTCATAGCAGAAGATTCCAGGTCAAAATTGGCAGCACCCTCTCTGTTGCCAAGTTTCACACAACTGGCCTCATGCAAGGATTAGTGATTGTCATCTGTTCTTTATCTTAGGCTTCAGCTCAGCACTAACCCCTCACCTACGACCCATATCATTATAGATATATATATACACAGACATCTCCATTTGAACCTCACACAAAACTCTTAGCAACGTACTATGCATACTCCTCAAAACAGCATCCCTAATAGCTTCAGACCACTAAATTCGCACACACACACACACACACACACACACACACACACACACAACACACATATATATATATATATATATATATATATATATATATATATATATATATATATAAATAGCATAAATGGCACTCTCTCCCTCACCATCAACAACATACAAATTGCTTTGACTAAACGGAAAAAATTATCTGGGTTAAATCTCGGCAACATCCCGTCATTCAGACCACACTTTTTGGACCTCCATGTACGCTCCACAAAATACATCACCATTCTAAGAGCCCTTTTCGGTATCTCCTGCGACTACGAGAGACATACCTCCCCAAATTATACGCCATCGCCATCTGACCTATTCTGGAATACTCATTCATTATTTTAGAAAACGCCAGTCCAACAATGTTTAAAATGTTGTATGAAATTCAATATCATTTCCCTGCATAGTCTTTGGTGCCCTATTATACGCTTCATCTGTCGAATTCCTTTACATTAACAGCTATCTCCCCACCCTTCAAAATCGCAGAATTCAAAATTCAAACTCATTAGGCACTACCACATAACACACTGATCTCGAAACACTCCAGCGCACGTTATCTCACCATGCGAACACTTTCCCGCTTCGGCACCCATCATGACAACACCACAATAGGCCATCGCACATACCATCAGCCATGCAGGCTCAACATCGCACATATCATCATTCATTCAGACTCAAAATCGCACATATAATCATCCATGCAGGCTCAACATCACACTCCCAAAGCTCACTCCTATTCACCGTTTCACGGCTGGTGGTAGACAGCCACACCAGAAATCCATTCCCTCATCACAGACAACAAACACTCCTACACCATTGCTGAAATTACTCGACTTTTCCTCAAATTAAAAACAAAACACCCAACACATCATTACACATAAACTTACGGCTTCAAGTAAAACTGGCCACGAGCCAGAACTGTAGCAGTACTAAACGGCGCCAATCACTCCGCCCTCCACTCCCCAGAACTCTTACTATACGTCAGACTCCCAGATATCACCAAAGTACACACGGCAGAACTGCTCGCCATCTTCAGGGCATACCACACCATCCCAAATTATCACCCACAGTCGTCGCATATTCACGATTCGCAACGCAGCCTAAGATCTCACAAATGACACTCACACTCTTCCATTGATGAAATAATCAGCGTCCACAAAACCCTTCCACCCGACCTCTGTCCCACCATTCTCTGGGTCTCATTCATTCCCGGCAACGATCACTCAGACACAACAGCACGTTTCAACTTCACATAGAACGTTCACGCTCACTATCAGAACACCACTGCTCCTCCATACACGCAATAGTCACTGACATTTCAATCTCATTGAGACAACGCCACTACACAGGTGCACAACATACGTCCCACTCACACACCGTAGAACACCTCAACCAACCATCAGACTTCGCGAGGTGACACCCACAAGACTCCGCATATGCTGCACAAAGCTCACGCATAGCTACCTCGTCACAAGCACTCCACGACCCACATGTAATACCTGCAAACGACCATTGACTGTCAAGCAATTACTCATTCACTGCACCAAATGCACAGCACAGCACCATGCACTCACACAGCACTGCATCAGACACAACATTCCCTTCATTCTTTCCGTCATGCACAGCGACTAACACCTCACCCTCCACGAATTTCTTGGAACTTTCTTCTCCTCTTCTTCGCCTTCTTTCCCATGCATTCTCCACGACCTAGAAATATACGACAAAAAGAGGGAAAAAGAAAAGCACAAAGAAGTGAAACCAAATGAAACACAAATCGGACGGCAAATGCAGAGTACAAAAGCCGTATTGTCGTGTTAATCACGCAAAGATCAAGATCACAAAATTCCTGGACTGCAAGGCAAGACATCACATAAAGAACACATATAGCAGGCTAGGGAGAAAAATGCATACAAAACATACTATTTTTGGAAATCGGTGTGGGCAATTTGTTCGCCTTGCAGCATTCCCTCCTTCACATCACATCCGCCTATATACACCAAAATTAAAAGAAGAAAAATAGAGCGACTGACATCACCGCAATGTGTCAAGCCGGTCCGCCCAACACACAACAGCAACAAATTGTCTAATTAGCTTGTGTGATACGCTGTCTCATGGTCCTTTCAATCTCACAGCTTTCCCTCTCAGCTCAGGTCATATACAACCGCTCGGTGCATATGTAAAACATGGCCAATGGGAAGGACGATCGCTGGACTCCGGCCCACACAGCTTAAGTGACATGGCGACATAATCACGTGATCGACGGTGGAATCCACGCCACTATCTGTGTCAGGACGAGGAGACCCGCAAACCCTCGTTTTGAACAGAGATTACGAGTAGTTAGGCGCGCATATTGTGATGAGTGGCTGACAATGTAAATAGAAAGAACAGGCCTAATCTTGAGTGAAGGAATTACATCCTGAAGCGGTGTAAGAAAACAGGTTATTAATGTTTCAAATACGTGACGGTTGGGTCAAGTCAGATCGGGTCGGGTCGGATCGGGTCGGGTCGGGTCGGGTCGGGTCGGGTCGGGTCGGGTCGGGTCGGGTCGGGTCGGGTCGGGTCGGGTCGGGTCGGGTCGGGTCGGGTCGGGTCGGGTCGGGTCGGGTCGGGTCGGGTCGGGTCGGGTCGGGTCGGGTCGGGTCGGGTCGGGTCGGGTCGTCAGGTCGGGTCGGGTCGGGTCGGGTCGGGTCGGGTCGGGTCGGGTCGGGTCGGGTCGGGTCGGGTCGGGTCGGGTCGGGTCGGGCTCGGGGTCGGGTCGGGTTGGGTCCGTTCAGGTCAGGTCGGGTCGGGTCTGGTCGGGTCGATTCAGGTCAGGTTTGGTTGGGTCGGGTCGGATCGGGTCTGGTCTGGTCTGGTCGTGTCTGGTCGTGTCTGGTCGGGTCAGGTCGGGTCGGGTCGGGTCGAGTCGGGTCGGGTCGGGTCGGGTTGAGTCGAGCTGGATCGGGTTGAATATGGTCGGACCTGCTCAAGTCAGGTCGGTTCGGGTCGGCACGAGTCGAGTCGGGTCGGTTCGGATTGGATTGGACTGGATCGGGTCGGATCTGATCAAGTCAAGTCGGATCGAGTGGGGACTGGTCGGATCGGGCCCGATTTGGTCTGGTCGAGTCGAGTCGGTCGAGCAGGGCAGACATATTGATATCCGACAGCGTCGCCCGTATTAATGGTGCATATCGGAAATCATTCTCGGCTTCGTTGTTCTGGAAGATGTTCGGTTGACCTGCCAGATGGTTATGGATTTTGATACCCATAGGCATTAATAGATGTGATATACATGCAGTACTGCACTTCTTTTTGCTCCCTTTGCAATTTGTCCCTTCTGTGTTGGTTATCGTATAATTCTCCGTTAGCAGGTCGATCTGTACGGCTGGGTATGACACTAGAAAGCAAGGGGTTACTCTGACCCACTGTGCGTTCTAGTGCTAAGCCATCATGTGTTCCTGTATCGATGCCGGGTGGACTAATGATGAATTATATCGTAAACGTGAATTATTCATATTGGAGACCCCACATGCACATTATATGGCCGTCAAACACTTTTGCCCATGCCAACCCGCTATTGAATGTATTTTGCAAAATGGCCCACAACTGAACAGTTCCTTTAACACTCGCACGTCCGGTGGTCCGCGCCAACTTCGCATGTCGCGGGTCCAAGATGTCTGCCCCCTAAGATTTCTATAACTATGCTAGCTAGCGACAAACGGAAAACTGCGTTGGATAGCTGGTGACGGGCTCTATCGAAAATGTCCGGTCATTTTTTCGCTCAGGTCAAAATTCAGGTCACTGGGTCATCATAGGTCAAATTCGACCAGATCAGGTAGGACTCAGATATTGACACATATCTCAGGACCTGTAACAGGTAGAAACAAACGGCGAACGCTATTCCACATTCCTTGAAATGCGCTATCGACAATAGGCGGTATAATTTAAGGTCAGGTGAACCGAAACTCAGGTCAATGCCATGAAGTCATGACCTCAGGTCAAGGTCATTAATTCGCCTAGGGAGGTCATGTAATGTATCAATCGACACGTCTTGGCGATACAAGCACAATGACGGCAATTTCAGCATTCTAGCTCAATGCAGTGCGATACAATGCGCAGAAATGTGTAGTGGTCTCGGGTGACCTTAGAGAACTTGGTGAGGTCACTGAGAAAAAATGTCAGCGGTAACATTGAGCATAGCTTCCATCTACATGCCACAACCGTTGTGAGATCATTCCGAGCGCAAATACGTAACCAGGAAACATTTGTATATTTTACCATAGCCCTATAATGGGAAACCATGACTGCGACCTGACCTAAGGTTAATGCTACTAAAAAAACGATATACATATTATGGTCCCTGAAGAGATCATGACATGTTATAAGTTTGAAATAAATCGCCCAATTATTTTGGAAGTTATGCCATCTAAAACGCCGAGTGTAGTTGGATCACTTCGCCTGACCTGGTGACCTGACCTGAGATGACCCAGGATTAAAAATATATGAGAATATGCGGAAAAGGCCAATGAACAGATATGCGAGGTTTGGCCTTGGTAACCCGATTAGTTTGGCGGCAAATGAGGAGGAAAAGCCGGAGGGGGCAGATATCTGCCCCCGGGCGTCCGCGGGTTAAGCGTGATCTTGCCCCAATGTGAATGACCGCAACGGCTGCCTCAAAGTGGAAGTCGAGAGCCATATTTTATTTCAGAACTGGCTTGTGTCTCGTTCTGATGGATCCTCAAAACTTCGCCCAGGCTCTACCGAGTGGGGAATTCGTTCATTGGCTCTGATACTGCCAGCACATCGCCTTTCACTTTTCAGTAATAAGCGGTCGTTTCAGTCAAAGCCAAACCTTTACGGTGTGGAGCCACTCTTCCGTCCGACACCGTCCGACACATGGCACAGGATGCCGTGCCATTTGGAAAGGGCTTTCCAGTAACGAAAGTCCCATCTCCGCAAGCAGGATCCCTGCACCTGAAGACTTCATAGCATTGGTGGACGCCCTTTCCAGAAAGCGGCATCCCATCTCAAGGAGAATAATCTCTTCCGTGATTGGTGCACATCGGAGCATACAGAAGAGCACACAGATGGTGCTACGACCGGACTGGCTAGGTGTAGGCTGGATAATGCTATTGAACAATTGGATTTGAAACATAATTGGATAGATCCGTCTTAGTGAAATACCACTGCACGTTCTTTCGTCTCATGGATATCTTGGCACATATCTGGTAACACATCAGGGCTTTCTCTGAGTTAAGTATACTTAGTTCCAGTAGTGGACACAATCGCCCGCTTCCTCGTCAGTGGACAAGATCCCCCCCCCGTGCAAGGGAGGAGCATAAAATGGCTCCCTTCTAAATGCTTTGAGAGTTGGATGGATAAAAAAGTCCACCGGCAGTGGAAGTTCTCATAAAATGTTCCTCGGTGTTTGTTCTCCGACATATGACGTTACAGGATACGTAATATATTGTTAGTTAGTTATTAGGGTTTTAGGGAGCATCAACTGCAGTGGTTATACAGCGCCCATGATACGTAATATATCAATTGGTTTGTCAAAAGGACGGTATTCCCATAAGACATGAATTTTCCTACTAGCATGGTACTGGATGGTACTGGATGGTACTGGATGGATGGATGGACATGGATCACTCTCCTGCTGCGAAGTCTCACGGCGAAATTCTTCAATAACGCTTTGGATGGGAGGGACATTTCCATAGGCTCCCTTGTCAAGTCTGAGCTCATGGATAACAAACATTGTGATACACGGATGCATCAAATTGCAACGGAACATTAGGCATACATTATATCTGGGATGTAAATAAGTGCATCCATTGGTATATATATATATATATATATATATATATATATATATATATATATATATATATATATATGTGTGTGTGTGTGTGTGTGTGTGTGTGTGTGTGTGTGTGTGTGTGTGTGTGTGTGTGTGCATTGCTGGAAGCACCATGGAGAAGAACTGTATCAGAAGACTTGAATGTAGCAGCCTCTGAGGCAAGAAGGATAACTTCAATGCCACGTTTGGACGCTTTCAACCAAGAACCGTGAGGCGTTGCATGAGGAATATGACTTTAAAGGTGGTCCTGATCCTACTAACTCGCCTCGATTAGCCTGTATTTGTATCAAACAACTTCACTCATTTTGTACTTACAAGTAAAAAAGGGTTTGCTGTTCACATAGTTCTACGTTTCATGTATTTTGAAAACTACTTTATAGAAGATGTCTGGTCTGGCACCTGTATTCCATGCATATGAAAGAAACAGGCATCTAATTTACACACCCTGGTGCAAACCATTTCAATAATTGCCAATAGTAGGCGAATTTCAACGGTACAAACAGAGAATACGTGCACTAATAAATTATTTTCACCTCAAAACTTACATTTTCACTCGGATGCGCTTAGCTGCCCACAACTGATTTTCACTCACCCATTATGGCACATTTCTTTGGTGAGCATGCTTGACTTATGAACGCAATGTGAACATATCGCAGTCATTCATTTGTATGTTCGGTGGAGTGTGGCAATCTTCAGCTTTGTTCCCCAGCCATCGTGCGGGCCATCCTGATTGTGTTGGGTTTTTGCTCAGCGTTGCCGCCCCGGTGGGCTGGCACACTGCGAGTTGCGCAGAGAGCTCAAGGCGGCGCCGCCAAGACAATGTCTCTTCACTAGACGTCGTTGGCGCCTACAGAGCGCATAAAGCTGCCGCCACGCTTATTGCCCGTGATATGCTGAGGGCCGTCGCCATCTGTTTGTGTAAATTGAAATAATTAATACCCAAGGAGTGGCTCGTAAGTCGTGGCCGAGTAAAGAGCCAGTCGCCGGGCCGAGGATTAACGCGTCATAAACGACGGGCCGTCTTTGGCGTTGCAGTCCTGCATACAATCGCCGCCGCCTGCAAGGTGCGCGTCGACTGCGCCGCAATGGTGGCGACTGCGCTTACAGAACAGGCGAGTATCGCCGAAGCGTGACGAGGCGGAGGCGGCCGGCCGGCCGGGCGGCGAATGTCGGCGCGCTCTCGCAGGCATCGCCTCAGGCGAGAGCCGCGACCCCGGTCGGACGCCGTGCGGCCTGATCAATAGCGCGGCTCGCCAGGCCTAATGGAGCGAGCGGCCGACGGCACCGCCACCGACGCGCACGCAGCGCCCAGACCGCGCGGTGCGTGTGGCTCGAGTCAGGCGGACGCCGGCCGTCGCAGTCGTCTCGAATCCCGCCGAGGTCGCGCGCCCGTCGCCGACACGGGCTCGACGCTGTCGACGGGTGTCGGATGCAGCGCGTACCGCGCTAGAATTTCGACACCGTCCGTCGTCGGGGGCGGCTGGCGATTTGTCGGGCGGCGGCGGCGGTGGCGGCCGAACGCTGCCCGGCGCCAGTTAATCAATGAGTCAGCGGCCGTCGCCGCCGCGACGCGCCGAGAGGTGGCGCGCCGAGCGCGAGAATGGCCGCGCCAGGCTCCGCCCCCCGGCGCCGGCGCGCCACTGAGCGCGGCCGGTCACGCCTCCGCGCCGCCTGCGTCACGACACGCACCGCCGGCGCCACACAAACGCCGACGCGAAATCGCAAACAGTCGCGACGCTCGAATTTCGCGCCGGCCGCTATTTTTGGCGCCCCGGGTGACGCGCGCCGCCGGAGGCGCAACGGCCGCGCGGCGGCCGTGCCGGCCGTCGGCTGGCCCCACACCGGACGGTGGCGCCACCGTCGGCCGCCCGCGCCCCGCGGCGACGCCGCTGACACGGGGTCGTGTCACGCGCCGCGAGCGGCGGCCACCGCGGCCGCGTCGCGGTCGCGCCGCGCCAGTGTGACGGCCGGTCGACAGCCGCATGGCGCGCTCGCCCGTCCCGCCGACCGGACGCCTCTCTAGCTGCGCGGCCCACGCCTCGGCGCGCTGCCATTGGTCGGCGGGTGTTACCTCGACCAATCGCGGCGAGTGTCAGCTGATTAGCGCGGCGGCGAGGCCGGCGCACGGCTTTTGACACTCGGTAGTGACTGGAGTGCTGCCTCTGTGTGGGGACGTGTCCGCCGCCGCCGGCCCAGCGCGTGCTACCGCCCCGGATAGCGCCAGCGCCCGCCACGCGACCGGCCCGCCGACGGCTGTTGAACATTGCCGATGCTCGCCGCTTGCCGGCCGCGCCGTCGTCCATGAGATTCGACCAGGCGGACATTCGCGTTCCAGAGATGGCGTACCCACCGTTCATGCGGCACCCGGACTTCTCCTCGGGCTCGTTCCTGACGCCGGGCCAGTACTTCCCGGCGCTGCCGCCGCACGTGCCGTACCCGCCGTCGCTGCTGCCCAAGCTGCCGGCCAGCCTGGGCGGCCAGTTCTCCTCGGACGATGTGCTCGGCCACCAGGCCAGTTTGCGGCCGCCGCGCTGCCTCCAGCCCGAGGACGACGGCGTCACCGACGACCCCAAGGTGACGCTCGAGAGCAAGGACCTGTGGTCGCAGTTCCACAAGTTCGGCACCGAGATGGTCATCACGAAGAGTGGCAGGTGAGCCTTGCGCAACGACCGTCCCGTGTGATGATCGTCATTGGGTGCGTAGGTGAGATCAAATCATATTACTAGATACAATTATAAATAGACACACGTAAGAGCCTTGGAGAAGAACATTGAACGGTAGTGAACTCAGTGAGTTGAGGAAGATCAATTTTGAGTGCTCGTTTCATTTCTTGAGAACAAAAAAAAAACTAGCCACCAACCAGATATGCCAATATTGCAGAGATAATACCACTACAATTTCAGGGATACAACTCAACCCTGATTATGAAATAAGAAAAGAATATCAATCGCTTCGGATCATTTCGTGGAACACATGTGTACCCACGTATATCACATAAGACAGCTTTGCACCTTAGCAGATATTACGTTTGACATGCCATGTCCTCTTCTAACGCCAGTCTGTAATGACATGGTCTACCAAAATTACCCCCGAGCAAGGTGTATCATACATAAATGCACGTTCAATTAATTATACTTACGCCCATGCTGTCTGATATTTTTAGAGTCAACTTCATGCGTATTGACACAGGTCAGTACCAGCCTTATTCATCCATCCATATCTGGCAGTTGATGCATGACAGAACAGCAATACATTGGAGATGATGTACATCATCAGTACATCATCAGTACATCATCGACATAATACACTAAAAACATTATTAAAAGCACAGATGACCACACAGGTACCACTGTTCTCTTCCCAATGTTCGGGCACTCCGCTTGCGGGAAAATATCTCACATTTTGTGATGTCAGTAATTGAAGGCAAAGGATACAGTCCCTATTTGGTTCGCATTGAATCATTGACTACGCAACGAGTTGGATGTATTCAAGAGGAAGTTTTACATGTATTGCATATGTATTTAATACCTGAGATTTAAACAAACACACTCCAGCGAAATATCTCCAACAGTCCAGCACGTCTGCAAATGGAGCACGTCTAGCCGTCGGCAGTAGGCAGGCCTCTGCAATCTCGACACCTCCCCCGGGTACAGGCCACGGCCAACACCCGCCCGACCTCAGCACCAGACGTGCGGTGCAGTGCGGCGCGGCACATCTCGGCTGGCGCGGCCGCGCGGTGCGTCGGTCCGCGCGTTCTGTGGCTGCCGACAGCGGGTCAGCGGCGACAGCGGCCGCCAGCGGGTCGGCCAGCGGCCACCAGCCGGGCGACAGGCATCAGCGGGGTGTGCGTGCGATGCTATCTGCCGGGTCGGTGTCGCCAGTGTGACCCCCGGGTGTCAGATGTGCCGCCCGTGTCGGCCGGCGGCGCCGGCCGGTCGGCGGCCGGGTCGGCGTGACCGGCCCCCGACGGCGCCGGCCGGACGGACCCTGTCGCCGTCCCCCGGCCCCTGCCGCCCGGTGGCCATCCCATATATGTCCGGTGGAAATGAGCCACCGGTCGCGCTCACCTTGTGGGTATGATTTTACGACGGGCGGCAGTCGTTTGGGTCCAGTTGGGAGGCTTTTAATGGTGTCGTCAGCTCGGTATATTTGTTGGCGGATTTGTTCCGGCCCTACTGATTGCACTCAATCGTAGGCGCCTGGCTATTTTCTTATGCACACTGCATCATTTTATGTGGTTTTGTTTATTGGCAGTGGCTGGTCGCATTTTCGCCGAAGCTTTTATGTCTACCGATACTACTGATGGGATGAAACATTCATAAATAAAGTCTGGTACCGGCAACAGCCAGCAACTTCGCTAGCAGTTGTTAGTGGATGATATAATGTCTTTTGCTGCCCTGAACCAGAATTTCACCTGTGAAAATTTACCACAAAAAAACGTGGAGTGACGTGTCATTTGTAGCAAACGCTTAGAAAAAAAAACTTCCTTGCACAAAAACGTTTGGCCTGACTTGGGGCTAACCAAACTTATCTGATTTATGAATGTGCAACTAAGATAAGACCACACCGCACTGAGTTGGCAATGATCGCTGGTAAAGCAGGTGAACAAAATGACTCAATTTGTGACTGGTAGCGCCTCGGTTGTAGCTGGCTTTCAAGTAGACTGCCCCGACGACAGCCGATGCACACATTTGTCGCCGAATCTCTGCGGCGCGCGGCCGCACCACCGGTGTCGGCGATCGTGCTGGCATGGAACATGTCGCCGGGCTCACGATTTGCCGGCGCTACTGCACACGGCCGCCACTTCAGAGTCCTCCAGCTGGACTGTATTGTTCAGAGCATAACATGCCGGCTGTCCCCTCCCCGTCCCCCGTCCCGCTCCCAGGCACAGCGCCGGCTCCATGTCGTGACGGCCAAGCAATGCCTAGCCACTGCGCTGCTGGCAGCTGCTGGCTCGCATTTTAACGTGAATATTCGAGTGGCATGCTGAGTTCGATTTCCGTTGGTACCTAGGCCAGGCACTGGTTGTGTTACCTGCATCTCAGCCTCACACACCAGCCACACTGGCCAGCCACGCACCGGGATGGCTCCGCTTTTGACCGTCTAGTCGAGTGGGATCGAGATGGTGTCTGACCGGCCAACTGGACAGCCCGACCCGAGTGTGACGTGTCCAGTGGCAGCTGACCTGATGGTCCCGGGTCATGGCCGAATGGGGTAACTCAAACTAGCGCACAACTCACCACTAGTTCACCACACACAGCGCGTCCGTCGTCCTCCAGCTGCATTACCACTGAATCATGCCGCCTGTGACAAAGTGGTGCTGCATTCAAAACCACAAATGTGTGAGCGCAACATCAAGCTCATACGATTACATGAGGAAGGAAGGGTTCACATACTGTGAAGGGTCTTCACATACTAGTACTCCAGCCAATCGAGTGTGGTGCTGATTCTTCACAGCACGGTGGCCTATTTTTATATTTGATATCTTGTGTTCAATTGCAGACACCAAAAGATATTCAGACCTGAGCCAACGTTTGTGTGTTTGTTCTTGTTTGCCAATCGCGGCTGGGCATTTCATTGAGATTGGCTGCGGCTTAGATGTTATTGGTCCCAGAATGACTTAATGAGGCATACGAGTACTTCAGGTTGTAAGGCCAGTCGCTTCAGTACCATTCTCCAGATCATTCAAGGTCGTAATGTTGGGGCTAAATACTACAAAGTACTTCACCACTACATTTATAGCTGGCTTCACGAATACACAAGCATACTTCATGTGTTGCCAGATCACGAAAGTAATGCGCATAATGTATATTCCACCTAATTAATAATTATACCAGGATAAATCAGCTTTACTAATGATAGATATACTGAAACTGTATTCCTGATATTCATTGCCTACATCGGCCTAATGCGAAGTATATGTGGGCATGTTTTGCACGAAAACATATATCTTCATGCATAAGCATGTACACACGTACACAACTTACGTACGTCCACACAGGCATATAATTCGTGCAGGTTGTGAGCATATAGATGAGTATTCCAACGATATCGTACAGTTGTAGGCGCAAAATGACCCTGAATGCCAACGCGCCGTTAAGCTCCAATTCACCACCAACGATATCGTGTGGCCAAACAATACAACAACAACAAGAAAACAACAGTGAATAATGAGGACCTGAGTCAGAGTGTCTGATCCCACAAGTATCACACATCAGTTCCGGATACCGCACCTATTTCCTCACTGTACTGATATGCGGGGCTGCACCATGAAATAGTTGGATGAATGTGTGCGAGCGGAGGGTCTCATAAACCAACATTTTTTTCACGGAGAATCAGAATGCCTGAAGATGAGAACTTGCGTTATTGCTGAGGGGCCGCGTACCCGGCCAGCCAGTTTGTGCGGCACTGGCCAGGTGACAGTCGACTTGCACGCGATGAATGGCAGCAAAGCTGACCTTTCGATGTCGACTTCGTCGGATTGTTTACCATATTCAACATTCAACGTTATTATATTCTCTGAAATACATAGTCCAGAAGAGATAACATCCTTCGCTGTATTTAAGAATGAGCCGGTGCTATGTTCCAAGCAATGTGCCCATCCTCTTCCACTGATGCTTGTTCAGCTCATTGTGTGCTATGCTTGACAATAAGTGATGCCTTCACATTCCTGGAGGACTCGGACATAGTGTTATGGAATTGATGATTGGGAAGCACGTTTTAACTCTGAAATTCTAAAGTATGGGGGCAACTCCATGTGGTTCAATACTCAGTGGAAAACATTGGGAAGGCATACTCAATATTGAGGGGCAGTGATCCGTCAGAAACATCATAGACGAAGATACCGCCGCATATATGCATTGTAAGCAGTAGATTTGTCATCGAGATATGCACATGAACAAATAACATACAACATTTCTGCAACCGAAATCGGTTTCCTTTCGAGGTTGATAGCTTTCAACACATTTGCACCGTGAACATTTGTTTCACGTTTATACATGAGCTGGGCTCGCGTATGCCCTGCTTCGCTCACACCGGCTCTTGCCGCCCGTGTGTGTGAGAGCTTCTCGGTGGGCCAACGTCTTCAGGTTTCCCGACATCGCCACACCATCGGGTGTCACAAGTCGACAACGCGCCTGAGTGCCATCCGCGCTGAGTTCCACGAGGCACCTCGCTACCCTGGCAAACACCCACTGCCTTTACACACGCTCACTACCCGGCAACTCCGGCACTACCCGAGCGACCTAAGCCATGTCTGTCACCTGCTGACGGCGTCACACTTCGGCGGAATCGCAGGTGCCACTCGCAATTTTCATCAAGAACAAATCCCTCAATAGCAGAAACCGCTTACAGATACCGTATTCCACAAATGTTATACGGCTGCTCTAGTTCGTGCCCGTGCAGCAGTGTTCGTGGGCTGTCCACAGACTTGTCCTGAGTGCAGCTCAGCACTGAGGGGTATTCGAGTCACGGAAACCCATGACTTTCAGGACTTGGAAGCTCACGCAAGTCGGCTCTGTGTTGCAGCCATGCTGTCCTGGAATATGTCCAGGGACACACGGCCAGACCAATTGAAATTAGCCGTCATTCGTGTCCTATATCGACGCCATCATTCTAAGATACCCGTACGAATGTGAACAATACTGCTAACCTTCAAAGTGCGGGGTGATTTTCTACCCCTCGCAGTGCAGTGGAGGTGGGTGGGGGTGGGAGTTATTTCGCCCCCGCCTACTAACGTTTGTTCTAGGTAAGATAGTGAGAAGCGGTAAACGGTATGATGGAGTTCCATCCTTGAACTTTCAGTGTTACTTGAAACATTATCTGTGTCTCTTCCTCCCCCGCTCTCTCTATCTCTTTCCCTCTCTCTATCTCTCTCTCTCCCTCTTCGTTTTTCTCCTTTCAAGAGACAAGTATTCAAGTTCAAGTGGAATTTGATGACCCAGTGCGATCAGAAACCAAATCCGCGTGAAATGCAACCCCGATTTCGCTAACTGTTTTCTTCGTAGCAGTCGGTATTTTGGGATCCACAGCGCCTGCAAAAGATGCAGCCTCGGGACATTTCAGCTCGTACCTCATTGACCTGACCTGATATTGAGGTGAAACGTGAAATACCTTTAGAGGCCACAATGCTCCACCACACATACTTTGCTTTTCTTCAAAAGTATTAATTGGCCACAAGATTATGTTAAAAAACTTTTTGTCTACATTCAGCTTCCAGTTGATCTGTCATATAGCGCCACATAATTTTTTGGCGATTTTTAAAAATAATTTGCCAATGCACTCATATTGAACTTTTCACTGCACCTTGTGTGGTTTATTTATGGACAATGTTTGTATGTACGTACAAACCGTCTTGAGACGAGATCGGGAGCTGGATTTGACATGCCATACATCCGGTATTTTAAGAGACTTGGACCCAATGATTTTACAATATGTGCTCGTCAATTATCGTACGGATATAAACGGATATAAAGAAACGAACGGTTCAGGAGTTAACTCAGAAAAAGCATTTGCGATGTCAAAATGACTACCACTCCCCCACATTGTGAAGGTTGAGAAAGCAACAAATTGGCTAGGTCTCATTGTCACCAGGGGGACAGCAAAATCCACTTGATAGGCACTCAAGAAGACCGATTCAGTAGTGATGTGTGTGTGGCCGGTTGTGTAGTGTATGGCGATGTGTGTGACCGGGTGCGTGGCCAGTTGTGTGACCGAGTATATGGTGATGTGTGTAGCCGGGTGTGGTGTATGCAGTGGCGTCGCCACGAAATTCTTCCAGGGGGGGCGAGATCGAAAAGGGGCCTCCCACTCCCCGAAAAGGGGCCTCCATTGTGTTAGGGCCTCCTATTGTTTTTAGGCCCTTAGTATGGTTCGGGAATGGGAAACTGAGGGCTGGAGGGCCTCCTTTTCGTCCTGGAGGGCCTCCTTTTCATCCTAGAGGGCATCCTTTTCGTCCTGGAGGGCCTCCTTTCCATCCTGGGGGCCTCATTTTCGTCCTGGGGGCCTCCTTTTAGTCCTGACGTACCTCCTGAGGGCCTCCTTTTCGTCCTGGGGTTTCTTTTTCGTCCTGAGGGCCTCCTTTTCGTCCTGGGGTTTCGCTTTCGTCCTAGGGGCCTCCTTTTCGTCCTGGGGGCCTCCTCAAATTTCAGGGGGGGGGCCCAGTTTCACGGCAGGGGGGGCAATTGCCCCCTCTGCCCCCCCGGTGGCGACGCCCCTGGGTGTATGATAATGTGTGTGGCCGGGTGCGTGGTGATGTGTGTGGCTGAGTGGTCACATGACCTGACCTGCTTAGGAATTAAAGACATGGTATGGAGTAGAAGTGTCGAAATTACTAGTTTGCACTCGTGTCTGGGAATTTTCTCGTTTCGCGCAATACGGGCACCACCAATACTCTGGCAAGCACTGCTTGCATGAGTTTCGGTGCTGTCTACATGGCCTTCCTGGGTCCAAACGAACGCGACGATGGATTCCAAATATCTCCATCGTTTAGTAACTGGAACGTTAGCCCATTTGTCTATGGGCGTCGTATGAAAAGAATAAACACGAAGCTACAAAAGCGCTCAATATTCTTTCCGTGTCGGTGCTCTTGTTTAGGTGATAACAGGCTGAATACACAAGCATCCTTATCTTCAGGCGGGCGAGGTGTTTTCATTTTAACTACCGCGGTCAAATAGCAATATTCGTCACGAAGAAGCATGACATTGCCTACAGACCAAGAGTCCATAGCTTAGTACAGCAAACAAACTACAGCTTTGTGGTACACTTTTACGGCATAAACATGAGACAAAAAGCCATTTACTGCTGGAAGCTAACGGGCCGCGCCTGACTCGACTTGGGTCACATCCATCAAGTTTCCACAGTTCTGTCGATGGTGGCCCGGACCTGACCTGAACGGGCCCGACATGGGCCCAGCCCGTGCCTGATGGGACCGAGAAGTCACCCACCATGATTATATTGCAGCGTACCTCTGATATAAAGGCCGCCTCTCCCGACACCGCTGTCCGATCGCTTTGAGACTTCGCTTTGAGCAGCGGCGGTCGCGGAAGCAACACCGCCACCACCCATCTTCGTGTGCTCCTCGACCCCAGCACTCTGCACCGAAGTCGACCGTGGCGCCGGGCCGGTGGGCCGCGGGGCGCGGACCAGACGGTGTACCGGTCCGGCCAATGGGTGGTCCGTCCGCGCGGACCAGACGGTGTACCGGTCCGGCTGACGGGTGGCGTCAGTGGCCCGTCCACGCGGACCAGACGGTGTACGGTCTGGCTGACGGGCGGCCCGGCCCGTCCACGCGGACCAGACGGTGTACCGGTCCGGCTGACGGGTGGCGTCAGTGGCCCGTCCACGCGGACCAGACTGTGTACCGGTCCGGCTGACGGGTGGCCCATCCACGCGGACCAGACGGTGTACCGGTCCGGCTGACGGGCGGCCCGTCCACGCGGACTAGACGGTGTACCGGTCCGGCTGACGGGTGGCGTCAGTAGCCCGTCCACGCGGACCAGACGGTGTACCGGCCCGGCTGACGGGTGGCGTCAGTAGCCCGTCCACGCGCTGCCGCCGGCCCGCTGACCGGCGAAAACACTCATTTACATGTGCCGGCAGGCGGCGCCGCCGCCGCCACCACCGCCGCCGCCGCCGCCGCCGCCGCCTGTTGTGACTCTCGTCGTGTAAATAGCCCGTGTTCGGGACGCGTCTCGACAGCCCCGAACTGGCCCGACACCTCTCATTACCACCGATCCATCATTGGTAATCACGACAGTGTCAAAACTGGACCGGTGTCGTCGCCCGTCTCCCGTCGTCCGGAGCGCGTTGATAGGCATTTACTTGTGGCCGCCACCAATGTCGCCCTTGTTAACATACCTGGCCTCCCAGGGCGCCGTTTCCACCATATTTGCCGGATCAGCCGGATGGGTAATGTGTATTTTAGACGCGGCTAATGCGCACTTACAGTTCATGTAACCACCTAAAACATCGCGGCCCGCGCGCTTACCACAATTGCTCCTCTTCGAAGCGTGTTATTTCCACGCCAAGCCGTCAATTGACAACACCTTTGAGCTGGGTCCCGGCCGGCGGCGGCCGGCGGCGGCCGCTGACGTGGCGACGCCGCGTATAATTCATTGAGACGTATAATTTGGTCACCTGTGGTAGGCGGCGCTGGACCGCCGCCGGCCGCCGGCTACACCGTTTGGGAGTGCTGGCAGGCTTGACTTACGACTGGCGATGGCGACTCGGTGGCGCGATTTATCGTCGCCGACGTGTTCCGTTGCGCCGACTGCGCACACGGCACGGGCGGGCCGCCGGCCGGCACTGGTGAAACATAATTTAAGCGCAGGCGTTGGTCCGATGGCGCCGAGACCGATTTGTTCTTGCATTGGCGGCGCGCCGGCGCGGTTCGCGTTTGCCGCAGCTGGGCACTTCGCGCCGGGCCAGACGCGCGCGCCCGCACTCAGACGCTCCGACTCTGACGCCGGCTGAACGCGGTGTGCTGGCGATCCGGCCGCGCCACAACGGCCGCCGACGCTATCCTGCCGTGCCCGCGTGCTGCTGTGTCCTCGTCGAATTTGTCTCGTCCGGTGGCGTGCCGTGCTCGTCGCCGGCGCGCCGCCATCGTCGCTGGCGCGCCGCCATCGACGCTGGTGCTCTGCGACAGCCTTTCGCGCCACCCGCTCGCCTCCCGCGCCGACGTGTTTGCCCGTCCGTCCGTCGTGTTAATGCTAATGCTGCTGGGCACGGCTTAATGATGGCTTGTCGGCCGGCGACTGCGAGAATGGGCCGATTTGAATGAGGCGCCGACTGGGCGGCGCGGACAGTGCGACGCCACCGTCACGTGCCGAGTCGCCCTTCCACACAGTCGCCTTCTGCTCCGCGGCAACGCTCGTGCCGAGATGGCGCCACTTCGCGCTCTGCTTCGCGCCGGGATTACAATGTCAAATAAACACTGTTGGAAAGGCCGGTGGGTGGCGTGCGCCTGCCGTCCTCGCGTCCTGTGCAAACACGGCTAATAAGTCGCCTGCTCGTGTTTACCTTAGGTCTGGCGGCAATTATTAGGTAACTCTTTCTGCCTGGAACCGCGAATTCCTTGGGTGGTCCCCTTTTTGTGCATCTTTACTTTATGGGGATGCATTGTTGTGCATTACTGTACATGATAATTGTTCTGATGAATTCAAACTGTCGAATATGTAAACAAGATAACACCCAATTGCTCTGTCGGTGTGTTGCAGGGTATTCGGAGAGAGTGGAAAGCATATTTGAGCGATCCAGCACTATATTTAGCAGAAGCTTCACATATGCATTTTAAATGTTCGCATGTGCAAAGATTACTCTATATTTGGAATGCAATGTAAGCTTCCTATGTCATCATAGCTCCTGGTGGAATGTTCATGTCCGGAAATAGAGCATGATGATGCCAAGTTTAGACATTGATTTCGATGAATAACTTACCCACGCGGCTGCAAGTTTATTTTCGTGAACCTGCATTTATCCCCGGAATATTTGCTTAGCATTCCCTTAAAAATTGCACTCCCACTCATTATTTCAACGTCCCAACGCTCTTTGTTATGGAGGCTTAGAATGTTCTGGAGGTCTGATCTCTGTATATATCGCAGTGTTTGCGGATACTTCGGTCCGACGATCTATTAATAAAAGCGTTTCCTATGTCAAACAAGAATGAATCGTAGTTTAACACTTCAGAAGTCCATGCTATCAAAAGCAGCCCTACGTCTGATCCAACATAACTTCTCAAACGTCTTCAAATGATGTAAATGCGTGATTCGTGAAACTTGGCTGGAAAGCTTGATGCACCAAAAACACGTCCGTGGTAGTTGCACAACTGGGCATCCAAGGTCCTATAAGAGAGGAGAATGACGATATCAGCAGAACGAAGAGGAAATCTGCATACTGTTCTTTTAACTTGTCTTGCGTTTCTTAACTTCAATTTATCGTGTGGTTCCAGCAGCTCCTGCGCTGCAACCACATATAGTTGCGATGGGATGTTCTCCTCCTTCAACGTTCGTGTTGGAGATACGTGCTGAGTGACGTAACGGCAACTAATCAAAATAATCAAACGAAACAAATCAAAAGAGATGCAAGCCATGTTGGAATGATCGCTACGTGATGAATGTAGTCGATGCGCCCTAAAGCCCTCATAACTAACTAGGCCATGCTGGATTGCACAGGACATAGCAGTGCTGTGCAATACGCCCATGCCATGCGTCTAGGAACGCGAGAGATGGTCCATGGACGCCTCCACTTCTCGTGATGTCAACCATTAGCCCTATGGGGCAAAATGGCCCATCCCTTTTTCTGCGGGGTTCCTACACACCTGGTCATAGTTGCATGATTAATCACCATTTCTATCCCAAATATCATTATAAATCTACATGCAAATTGGAAGGGACTCGTTATGTCTGTGGTGAGCCATTACGTTCCGCATGGATAAAAATAAGCACATGATCTCGCTTGGTCTTCTGCTTTTCATCACGGTCAGTGCGATATCCTGTTCTCCTGCATGGCAATTGCTTTGGTAATTGCTTATTCCATAAGCTACTATCTCTTAAGTGTTGGAGAACAGTGATTCCCAGAAGTGGGGAGGGGACTAAGTCCGTTAGTTCATATTTACACTTCCTTGGCGATTTGCAATCCAGATATATATGATGGAAAATGCACCAGCGGGCATTAGACGTGCCGTTGTCACCATGACAACGGCACGTAAAACACAAGTCTGTGGGCTCCAAACTCGTCGAGCGGGCTGCTTGAGGGTGGCGAATGGCGAGATTCGTTATAATAATGCCCTATAATAACAACGTTTTCCTTTCACTCGAACGGCTTGTGCAGCGGACACAATTGATCGGGTGCTGCGATCGTTCACAGCCCACGTTTGACCTTTTCGTCGGATTCAAATTGGACGATAAACAGGCGGGGGTCGGCGCGTTCCGGCCGGAGCAAAACAACACCAACACTAGCCGGCCGGGCCGAGGCGCGAGCCTCGCTGCGGGACATTCTGCTCGTGAGCCGAGAACCACCGGCAGCAAAAAGTGCACATCATGCTCGCATTTTGGCCACTCAACAAGCTAACACCGCCGTTGCCAGCGCATTGCGTGTAAAAAGTCGGCTCGTTGACCCGGCCTCCCAGCGCGGTCTCGGCCCCACCCCCGCCGCGACTGTACACATCCGTCTGCGCATCAGTACGCCGACATCATTCGGAAGCCAGGTTGTGATTTCTCAGCTGGCGGTTGCCGGAGTGTTTGTCGATTTTCCCGCCATATTCGTATTCTGACAAATGCGCGTGCGCTGTCTGACGCGCGATCCATTACACGCGCGACTGGCCAGCAGCGGCGGCGGCGCGCCTCTATTATGCATGCTCCCGAAGTTCGTCTCGGACGGCGCTTCTCTGATGAAGATATTCGGCGCGCGCTCCGGAGCGGTTGCCGCGTCTCGCCCAGGGTGGCGCCTCCGTTCGAATGTACTCTGCTCCGCCGACGGTGCGCGGCCGTAATTTCTGAACGCGCGCCGAACGCCGGATGGAAGCGGACCGGCCATAAAAATGGATGGATTGTTTTAGCAGAGCCGGCCGGAGCACAACAACGGCTCGGCCGTTGGCCACACTTCTGACAAAGCGTCGCCACACATGATTTATTCCCCAGAAAGCGCGCGGCCGAATTATCTGTTTGCACGGCGCGTATTTGCGCCGGACACGACGAAAATATGGCCGTCGTATAGTCGGAGCGCATTGGGGGGCGGCTGAGCTGATGGCAAACGGCCTGCCCCATCAGAAAACAATACGACACACGTAGCCGCCCGCGGCTCAATGTCCAATTGGCGCTGGCGTGTTTGCTGCCTGCGTCGCCGGGCGTGTATTCGCCGGTGCCCGTCGGCCACGTTATGCCGCTGCAGGGTCTAATTTCATTTGGGGCCGGCCGACGGTCGGCCGGCCGAGCTGGCGGACGGGGCCAATGGCTGTCGATACGGCTGGCTGCCCCGACAGCTGCGCCGGCCACCGGCCCGCCCGGCCGGCCTTCCGCGCCGGCAAATGACGTGTTTTGAGGCGCGCGGCGCGGCCATATTTCCCCGATTGGAATCGGCCGGAATCGACGGCTCATTACCGGCGACCGCGCCGGCCACTTCCGACTGCCGACGACCGCAGAGTGACGCCATTCTCACGTCAGCGGAGCCGTTTGACGCCCGGTGACGACGCGGCGACCACAGACCGTGTTGTCGGACCGCACCACTGGAGCTGTACGGACGCACCACTGGTGCTGTCGAACGGACCACTGGTGCTGCCGAACGGACCACTGGTGCTGTCCAACCGGACCACTGGTGCTGTCCGGAGCGGACCGCTGGTGCTGTCCGGAGCGGACCACTGATGCTGTCCGGGCGGACCACTGGTGCTGTCCGGAGCGGACCACCGGTGCTGTCGGCCGGACTACTCGCCCGCCGACGACAGGCCGCCATTACACAAACAAACAACGCATAACACACTAATCAATACCGACCGAGACCAGGGGGCAGGGCCGCGCCGGCTCCATCAATCTGTCTGGTGGGCCGCGCCGCCGGCTGCGGAAACGCCACCGCCGCCGCCGCCGCCGCCCGCCTGGGAACTCGCCACACCTCTGATCGGCGCGATCGCGGTGCACGCCGATCGCCGTGTCGCGCTGTCGCGCCGCCTCCGCCGACGGCGCCAACGGCCATCGTCGTGTCGCGCCCGATCGTGGTGCTGCGAGCGCGCGGCTGGCCACGGCTGGCAGTGGCGCAGCCAGGAGTATTCAAAGGATGGTCCAATGAAGAAAGAGAGAAGCCTCTCGGCGCGTTGAACATTTGAAGTTTTGCCTGGTGAAAATTTTGCAATTTATAGTTTGGTCTAGTGCACGTTTGATTGCCAAGGGGAGGGGGGTCCCGCCACATTCACCGTGATTCTGATGGCTGACCATGGCTGACCACGGCTGGCCACGGCTGACCACGGCTGGCCACGGCTGACCACGGCTGGCCACGGCTGACCACGGCTGACCACGGCAGACCACGGCTGAATATGACTGACCATGGCTGGCCACGGCTGACCACGGCTGACCACGGCTGGCCACGGCTGACCACAGCTGGCCACGGCAGCCAGGTGCGACACCCGTCCCAGCGGCCGAGCGCCCGCCACCGGCGTCCAACTGCAGTTCCCGTAGTTAGAGCGCAGTCATTAAATTCAATTACGCTAAGTATGCGAGTGGTGAATTGGGCGGCCGCGTCGTGGCGGCGCGCTCTCTCCGTGCGCGTCGACGCCTGGCCGTCCGGCGGCGGCCGAGACAATGGCCAGATTAGCGCAGTCGCAGTCGGCGCCGAGAGTCACGCGACGGGACGCGCTGCGGGCGCGCGACGACATCCCGGCCGGCGGCGTCTTGCCGGCCGGGCGCGTCGGCGGCAGTAATCGCCCGCCAGCGTGCGACGCGTCCGTTGCCGGCTGCGCCCGGCCTTCACCAGGCTCCGGGGACGTCTTCGGCGGCGGCCCGGCGGCCGCCGACCGGCCACCGACGGCGCGGCGCGCCCAGAGCGCCGCCATGTTTGCGTTTTTGTTCCCCTTAATGACGAAAATTCGGCGATATTGAAAGAAGGGCTCGTCCAATGGCGCCCGCGCGCCCAAACACAAACACAAAGGCGAGACGCCCTGCCTGTCGGCGCTAATCGCCGCGCCGCAATGCAGCCGCTTTTGTCGGCGAATAAAACAAGACCGGCGTAATTCTATTAATTTGGTGCGCCGCATAAAAAGCGGCAGCGATGCGCAGGTGGCGGCGGCGGGGCCGGCGCCGTCTGCCGCCAAAATGGAGTCTGCGCGGCGGCGGTGGCGGCGCAGTGCGTGAGCGCGCGACGACGCCTCGTCACGCGACGGTGGTGCAGGTCCGGACCGACGGCGGCTCTTCCACGGCTGGCGCCGCCGCCGTCGCGCCGCTTGTTGGCCGTTGGTGCGGCCGTCCGACCAGCTCGCGAGGCGGCCGCGCGACGGCAGCTGCGCCAGTCGCGCCGGCTCCGATCATGCGCGAACGGCTGAGCCATTGTTTTGCGCGCGCTGAGCCCGGCCGCCGGCCGCGTGCCCCCCCCCCCCGACGTCCCCCGTCGCCCCCGTGCGTGGCCGCCTATTGGCGGGCGGGGCGGCCCGACTCGTCTCATTATCTCCATTCTGGGCAGATTAATCCGGGAAGAGTTGGCGCACAATGGGCCGGCGGCTGAGCCGTTTGCGCGCGGCCGCCGACAAAGTGGGCCGCCGAGGTGTGCGCATTATCGCTATCAGCGATACCCGAAATACGGCGGCGCCGCGCCGGCCGACCGTGTGATGCGCGCACACGGGGATGACACCGGGCCGGCCGAGTTGGCGCGGCCGGCCGCCGCCTGTTTGTCGCCTCGGGAGGACCTCCGGTGGCGGCGTCCGGCGGCGGCGCCGCGCCGCGGGAGATCCGCCAGGCAAATCCGCCGCGGGAGATCCGCCAGGTGCTGGCGGATCTGCTGACGAGCGCACGGTGTGGCGATGGCAGCTGAACACGAGGACTTGCACCCCCTCCCCCGCGCCACCTCAATCCCCTGAGAGACGAGTTGCATATGTCACTCACAAACGCTCCCTCCCTCCCACCTCGGCTCCCGCCTACCTGACAAGCTGGCGACGCTTTTGGCTGGAGATTCACCCCCGGACATGGCGGTCAAACAACCCAGCTTCACTTTAAAGCCATGAGCGGAACTTGTGGCTAAATGACAGAAAACACTCCTTTTCGGTCGGTTTTCTGTGTAGGCACTAGGTTAATCGTATTTACCTTAGAGCTTACTCTAAGGGGCGCTTCAAATGTGATCATACCTTCCAAGTCGACTTCCAACAATGATTCGAGTAGCAGTGCTGTGCAGCAGAATCAGCAGCCCACCCCACCCAGTCAGTCGTCCAGTCGCATGGTGTGACCAGAGTTACCGCAGCCACCAGAGGCGCTTGCGGTCGCAGCTGCCGTCTGCCCCGAGGCGATCAGGGCGGGCCGATCAGCCAGTCACGTGGTGAGAGCGGACGCCTCACCAATGGCGGCCGCACCTCCGCCTCATTATCGCCAGCAGGCGCTGCGCACAGGATGCGTGAAACGTTTACTCTAATGGACCGCCGAGTGGCGGCTTTTTGTGGCCGTTTTTCGTGGCGCGGCGTAACTGCCGCGGCGCGGCGTTCTCGGCGCATTCCAACGTCGTCGGCTGCCGTGTGCGGCGATGGCGGCGCGGAAGCGATTTACGAGCGGCCGCGCCGGCCGATTTATGGCACCCACTCGTCGTCGCCAGGTGTCGCTCACGCCTGAGCTGCCACACATCACGCCAGAGCTGCCACACATCACGCCGGAGCTGCCACACATCACGCCGGAGCTGCCACACATCACGCCGGAGCTGCCGCACATCACGCCGGAGCTGCCACACATCACGTCGCCAGAGCTGCCACACATCACGCCGGAGCTGCCGCACATCACACCGGAGCTGCCACACATCACGCCGGAGCTGCCCACATCACGCCGAGCTGCCGCACATCACGCCGGAGCTGCCACACATCACGCCGAGCTGCCGCACATCCGCCGGAGCGCCCACATCACGCCGGAGCTGCCACACATCACGCCGAGCGCCACCCGCTGCCACACATCACGCCGGAGCTGCCGCACATCACGCCGGAGCTGCCACACATCACGCCGGAGCTGCCACACATCACGCCGGAGCTGCCGCACATCACGCCGGAGCTGCCGCACATCACGCCGGAGCTGCCGCACATCACGCCGGAGCTGCCACACATCACGCCGGAGCTGCCACACATCATGTCATACATCAGTCAAACCGGAGCATGGCATACTGGAGGTTCCCGAAATCACCCAAAGCTCCTGCATATTACACGGGAGTTTCCGCATATCACATCACGCACCAATCACACCTGAGCTGCTGTATATCACACTGGAGGTGCCGAACACCACCAAAAGCTGCTGCATATTACACCGGAGCTGCCGCATATCACATCGGATCTGCCGCACATTGGCCTGGAGATGCCGCAGACCTCACCCGAGGTGCCGCGTATTCCACTGCACATACCACGGACGCTGTCACTATCACAGCATACATATCGAGACAATGTAACAAATGAGATTACTGTATATCTGTAGAGGTCCGCTATAATGACCAGAGATCTCTCACCAAGCTAGTGCTTCCACGCCCTTGTTTTCAGGAGGTATTTGCAAGTTGAATAGGGAAGATGACAACTTGATATCAACAAGGTATCAAACCAGTGGTCGGGGTTGAACAACCCCACCTCCTGATCCACCCGAGCTCTCCATACTTCCTCCAGATGTAACGCTGTAGTTAGTCATGATCACACCACAGCTGCTGAGGCTGCATCATAGTCTGCATCATGCCTGTACAGGGGTGTTGTTTACGTAGTTTTAAGTAGGCAAGCACCACCACAATTTTGGATTAACCTCCCCCATAACTTCAACTTTTAACATAGAACCATACGGAGTGTGCCCAATCCATTTTGGCCTGCCCATTCCTTCTTGTATTTTCCCACCTCCCCCCCCCACAATATTTAAAGAAATCAACATCCGTGTGACTATGTCCTTGGTTGTGTTCTTTTATAGTATCCAGGCGGACAGTGCTAAATTGGGTTGATTGAGCCTCAGTAAACGTTATCAACATCCCCAACAATGTGGCATTCTCCACCAAAACAAAGAAAGAGAAACGATTGGCTAATTGATTATATCGGTGCTGCAATGTGTCAAATTGCTGTAGTTGAGCCGAGCAGCACGAGCGATCTCCTGTGGTGGCAGACGGACATGTCATGTCTTCGTGCTCCCGGAGCCACCGAGATCAACCGCCGATATCTCTCACTGGCTGATATCGCGCACCACCCCGGATCACATCTCCCACGTTCAAAAACTCGCACTGGCCCTCCGCAGCTCGTTACCGGCCACCGGTCAGGTGGTCGTGTCGCGCAGCTCGCCCCTCCCCCTCCGACAGAAGCGCGCTCATGTGGTCGGACGCACCCCATCTAAACGGCATCTAAACACCGGATAGAGTGTCGTCCAGCGGCGCTATCGGCAGATCGTCGACGCGCCACATCCTCTCCCCGGCGCGACGGCGAGCCGCCACGGCCGGCCGGTTTTACAGCCCGGCTGACGATGCATCTGCCGCCCGCCGCTGACGCCGCCGTCCCCCGTCCGCAGGCAGATGTTCCCGCAGATGAAGTTCCGCATGTCGGGGCTCGACCCCAAGTCCAAGTACATCCTGCTGCTGGACATCGTGGCCGCCGACGATTGTCGCTACAAGTTCCACAACAGGTGAGCCGCCGCGGCACATCTCAGCGGGCCGCCGACGCTACACGCGAGGGCTCGCGGCATCCTGGTGTTTGGACTCCCTCTGGCATGGTGCACGATCTCCTCTCTCGTGGTGTCTGATCCCCTCTGTTCGGCTGTTTGATCCTTGCTCTTGCTGTCTGGCCTGGCGCTCGGTCTCGCTCTCACTATTTGTCCTGGTTCCTGATCAGTGTTGAACTTTCCATGCTTTTGGTGGGGCTCCTGCCCCAATGCTACTGAATCTTAAATTGGGACCGATGAACAATGACTGCAAGGAATGGCAAAATCCTATTCTTCGCCTCTCCCCAAACCCATCATTTCGAAAGCTTAACCTCGTACCCGATCCACATTCTGAATATGATTCTGAACATCCATATTCTGGATAAACCTGGTGCATGAGCCTCCCTCTTTCTCTTGCAGTCTATCGTGGCGCCTGATCCTCTCTCTCTCCATGTCTGTCATGTTGCATGATACCCGCGCTCACTGTCTGTCCTGGGTCCTGATCCGTGTTCCTGCTACCGCCATGATGTCTGACCACGCTCTAGTTTGTCATGACATCTGATCCACACTCTTGTCTGTCCAGCTGCCTGATACCCATTCTCACCGTCTGCCACGACATCCCGTTCCCGCTGTCGTTTAGCCAGGTGTCTGTCCCATTCTCGCCGTCTGCTGTAGCACTTGACCACTCGCTGTCCGTGATGACGACCGATGCACACCCCCTCCCCATGGTGGCTAGCGTTCGCTTCGGCCTGATCATGGTTTCCGTACTCACCTAACACCTAATCCATTTTGCGCCCATCCTGCAAGGCTAGTTCTCCTCACCACGGCGCGGACAGCATTACACTCTGTTTTATTGCCCTATCACAGCGTGATAAGCTCCATTGGTAACTTTACAGCTCATTTAAGTAACTTGGCTACCAAAAACGTAATCCTGCTCCGACATCAAAGGCAATTCGCCGAATCTGAAGAGCGATCCAATCTAGACGAATCTCTGAACATGTTCCTTCTGAAGTGTAAAAAAATATCTGTAAAATATTATTACCCGCTTTGAAACAATCTGCCGTGGCAGTACATCATCGTGTCGCCTAAGCGAAGATAACGGCACTTCAGTACAAGGCCGTATTCAAGCAAGGGTACAGCTTTGTGCAGTTTATTGAAACCAGTGAGAAGCGGCCTGCGCCCGCACTTATCCTCTCGAATTCCAGCGCCTCTATTGACATCCAGCCAGTAAATCTCCAGAGTCCTTGGCGTTATATCAGCTGGTCTCTGACCTGCCTTGCAGTTGTTCAGCACAATTGAGTTGAGTTGTAATCGCAATTGTTGGAACTGTTGGCTGCCAAACCTTGTGTGAACTAAACTGAACTCACTCAAATTGGACGCTGATCCAATTAAATCTTTGCTGAGTTGGTTAGTTCGGACTTTTTTCCCAACGGATGGTCCGGCCATACGGACCACGATTTGATACTATCTTATCGACAAGCATAACTGGATCTCCCCTCCTCTACTGGCTCGAAAAGTCCTCTATCCAGAAAAGTATCCTCTTCTATCCCGAAGCAACTTCACCTGGCCTGTGTTCATCGTTGTATTATTATCTAGCCTCTCGTTGCCCACATTTTACAGATTTCTATTTTTCATCTTTATCGAAGTGGATTCATACTGCAGGAGCGGTCCGACAACCACTCGACAAATCGGATCTGCTTTGACCTGACCAGACCTTTCCGACACAGTCGCTGGATGGTGGCCGGAAAGGCGGATCCAGAGATGCCGAAGCGGATGTACATCCATCCGGACAGCCCAGCCACCGGCGAGCAGTGGATGCAGAAGGTCGTCTCCTTCCACAAGCTCAAGTTGACCAACAACATCAGCGACAAGCACGGATTTGTGAGTACCACCGGCTGCTGGAAACCGGGCGACGCCGCACGACACCCGGCCCTGTCCAAAACAATCCGATTCCGATCCAAGAGCGTCGCCCACATCAAGGTTCTCACTTTACAGTCGGCGGATCGGGCCGAGCAGTCGGTCCATGCCTGGCGCGACTCGCGCGCCCACGTCGCGAGCGTCGCCGCACTGCTGCCAGCCGACGGTACGTGTATACAGAGCAGAGGCCGCGCTGACCTGACTCGACACACCGCCACGAAATTGTCCAGAAAACGCCATCGCCGGCTGCTAGCGGCCGCTGTGCCAATCGCCATGTCTGCTGTGACACGGCGCCGCGCGGCGGCCGGCCGTTGTATACGGCGCCGGCGATAGGCTGCCGCGGCGCCGCGTCCCGACTGCGTCTGGTGCTGGTGCGGCCTTTGCGGCGCGTCCGCCGGCCCGATACAGGGCGGCGTCTGGTCGCCAATTAGTGCAGGGCGGCGGCGGCCGCGCCGCCACTGCAGCCGCTGCAGCCGCTGCAGGCGGCCGTCTGTTTGGGCAGCGCTGCAGCGGTCGGTAGCGGCCGGCGGCCGGCCCGCCACGGCCGGCCGGCCGACACTCGGGTAAACAGCGCCGCTTTGAGTCGCCGCCGCTGATGCGTTTTACATGTTGTGCGGCGTGTCGCGGCGACCGGCTTAGCGCGCGCGTGAGAGAGGCGGTCGCCGCCTTTCTCCTTCGGCCGGCCATGGCTGATTGGACACGGGACCCTGGACGTTACGGTCGGGGACGCGACGGGGTCAGCGGCTCGTGATCGCGCCGCCGTCGCTGCGGCCGCGGCCGCTGGTCGGCTGTAAAACTGCGCGCCGGCCGGCCGGCGTCCCGCGCGCACGGCGACGGCAGCTCGCCACTCGATCTGGCCCATCTTATCGCACCATCTGGGCGCCGCTCCATCGGCGGCGCGGCCGGCGCCGCGCCATGCGGCCGGAGCGGTCGCTTTGGAGTGAATTACTTTGTTAGTCGGCGCGGCATGATTTGACACCTGACCGGTGCGACGGCGGCGACGGCGGCGCGGCGGCCGGCAGTCGGCGACGCCGTGTCCTCGGTCGGGTCGCCGCTGCAGTCGACAGCTCGTCCGTTACGTGCCGACGCCCGCCGCTAAGTCAAACAGATAAATCTCGCCGGCTGCCTGGACGCCGACCGCCGGCGGCTCGGCAATGGCGGCCGATATATTGCCCGGTGTCGCCTCCTGTCGATATTTCATCCGGCGCGGCCCGTCCGACCGGCCGGCTTTCTTATGGCCGTGTTTTACGCGCGGTCCCGCGGCGCCGCGTTTGTCGGGCATGATCGCGCTGTCGTGCTCGCTCGCCGCAGGGGCACCGGCAGGAGCGGGTGACTGAGACGCCGACAGGGCGCTGTCACAAGCCGCGGACGCCTGTGCGATCTTAATGCGACCTGGAGAAACTGATATGGTTTTGTCACGGCCCGACGAGGTCGACGTGGGGCCGATTCGATCTGATGCCGCCTGGACGGCCCGGCGCGCCGAAGATGCCGGCGGCGGCGCTTCGCGACAGGGGAAAATCGACCGCTCCCCGGTTCTCGGCGGCGAGCGACGAGAATATCGCCGCGCCTGTAGCAGCGTGTGTGTGCAACAGCGTGCAATTCGAACACTGCGCGCGGCCTCGCCGCTCGACCCCCACCTGACCCGGAGGCCCACACGTGGCGATGCCGCTGATGCGGCGCCCACCTATCGCTGCGCGAAGAATGTCTGCGTGCAATCCGCCCGTCGTCGTTCATCTGCGCCGCGCCCACGTCCAATTGCCGTTTCCAGCGGGCAGGGCGGGGCCGGAGCCGGCGCGTTGGCCACGGTCCGGCCTCGCTCCTCGCTCCTCGCTGGCTCGTCGCCGCTTCACAGCGCGTCAGACGCGCCGGGTCGGGCCGACTCTTTCGGCCGGCACGTCCCGGCGCCGCTGCGCTGCCCGTGACGCGGCCGTGACAAGGTGGGCCGGTTGCTGGGCCACTTCATTACCGGCCGGCGGCGGTGTCACCTGTGTTTGCGCTCGCCGAGAGAGACGAGCCGGATCAGAGGCGCCGCCGCCGCCGACAATAGCGCGCCCCGGTGGCGGCTCGGCGCGCACAATGGCGCCGATCGGGACGGGCGTCGGCGCGTCGGCCGCGCGCCGCGGCGGGGTACCATTAGCCGGCGCGGCCGGCCGGTCAGCCGGCCAGAGCGCACACAAAGCGGCGATGAGTGGGCGTATTGTAGGCACCACAGTGTCGCACCCTTTGTGCAGCCGGCCCACCGCACAGAGCGAGCGGGCTCGGCCCGCGCGGTGGATCAGAGCCGCGCCCGAGACCCGACCTGCGACACTGACCTGGCCTGCGACACTGACCGGACCTGTGGCGGCCACCCGACCTGCCGAGCTGGCACGCATCACGACGCCGACCCTGTCCGCACGCCCCGGCCCAGCCGGACGCCCCCAGAAGTCACGATCGACTGCCGCTGAATACAGGAAATCGGTCCCCCTCTGCGACGCTGGCTAATTAGTGAATTACCTATGCCAACCGACGCACTCCTGGCAGCGAGCTGACACGTGTAATTGGCCCTCGGAGGCAGGAGAGAGGGTCTCAAGTGAAAAACTCGCCGTGAGAGCCCTCCACTGGGCTCTCGGTAGGTATGATTAGCTGCACCGAGAGGTCTCACAACTGCTGTGAGTTTGGTAGTCGGAAGGGAGAGTTTTACACCAAGCTGATCCGTCCTCTAAAATAAAACTGAATGCAGTTGAAACTTTGTTCGTGTACATTGTAGATAAGGAATGGGACTTGCGACGTCCAATGTTTCAAATAAAAGGTACAATGGCCACCAACTTTCTGGGAAGACCTCAGCTTTAAACTTTTATGTTTTGATTCTTCAGTACTCGATGGAAAGTATTCAATGTCTTTTGTTTTAACTTCAAGCTCTCTTATCTATGGCTGTATCACGGATTTATTAGCATGACTAGCGTCATTGGATTTCCATCATTCTCCGAACACTCCACTTGACATAAGTGCAGTATCTTCTCAGGTATCTAAGTTGGCAGCGTGTGCTCTCACCCTCTCCCCTTGACCCACACCGCCATCAATAGCAAGCCATTGTACAACATGTACTTTAAATGAACATAGGTGATTAACCCTCACTGCACTGTTGCATTCATCTCTGCATGCATATTTTGCACTCCCCTTTTCTTCCCTCTCCTTTCTTTCTCGCTCTCTCTCTCTCTCTCTCTCTCTCTCTCTCTCTCTCTCTCTCTCTCTCTCTCTCTCTCTCTCTCTCTCTCTCTCTCTCTCTCTCTCTCTCTCTCTCTCTCTCTCTCTCTCTCCCCCTCTCCATCTTCTCCATGTACACCGACGTGCTCTGACACTCGTCGCAGTCCCACGAAACAATACCGCTGGGAACCAATGCGACGTATAAATGCATCACGCTCTTGTCGAGCCGCGCCGGCGCGCCACGGCCTGGAAGCGCTGCGCCACTGTCGCCGCTCGCCGCTGCGCCACTGTCGCCGCTGCGCCGCTGGCACCGCCCGCGCCACTGTCTCGCCGCTGCGCCACTGTCGCCGCTCGCCGCTGCCGTGTTTGCCTCCCGCGCCACACACAGATGCAAACACGGCGCGGCCGTGTGCGCGCTTTTGTCGCGCCCGGCGTCGTCCCAAACAAGGCAGCGTCCACACCACCCACGGCGACCAGCGGCGAAATTGAGACGTGCACGTTTTCGGCCGGCTCATTGTTGCCAGATGAAAAGAGGAGGATGCTGCGAGATAGCGACGCGAGGTGTAGTTACTGGTAAGCTGGCCTTTGTTAGGCATGTTTGCGCAATTTATGTCTCTCCACCACACAAGGAGCCGCTGGTGTGCCGCTGCCGGCGCTTCCATTACTCTTGACTAATTTCACAGTTGGGCAATTCGCCATGCGTGGAGAGGTAGATCACCTCCACGACCCGAGGTTTCTTCTTCGGCTAATGCTTGGCCCTGTCACATACCGCAAATGGTGCAACGGCTAGGTTATCGCGCTTACCTCATCGCGCCGAAAATGGAAGCATGGGCAAAAGCATCCTGGGACTATTCCTGTCTTAATTTCGCCTACCGCGTGAAAAATCACCAAGCCATTCATTTTGAGCGCGGCTAGTACGCCTGTCCACGCCGAGGATAAAAATGAAGAGGGATAATTGCCACATATGTTATAAAAAGTGGACCTGTGTTTACATAGCGCGGCTGCGGGTCGGACGGCGCCACAAAAAAGCGGGGTGCTGTTTTTAAATTGATTCTTTCCATATATCTGCCGGGTAATGAAATGCTGGCCGGTCGGCCCTCCGTAGCGCGCCGGCGTCCGATCCCATTAGCGGGCGACAATGGAATGCGTGCCGGCCGCGGCCAGCAGCAATGAATGGACGACTGCATTAGCACAATGATGGCGCATACCGAGATGGCGGATAGTCGGCCGGCCGCGCCGCCTGCGATCCGGCTGTTTACACACATTCTGAATCAATGGACGGCCGGGCGGTGATCGACGCCGAGGTTCCGGCGCGGCCGTCTGCCGCCTCACTCTCCGTCAGGTGACGCGGTGAGGTGTCCTCCGCTGGCCAGCCTCTCCACCGCTGGCCAGCCTCTCCACCGCTGGCCAACCTCTCCACCGCTGGCCAGCCTCTCCACCGCTGGCCAGCCTCTCCACCGCTGGCCAGCCTCTCCACCGCTGGCCAACCTCTCCACCGCTGGCCAGCCTCTCCACCGCTGGCCAACCTCTCCACCGCTGGCCAGCCTCTCCACCGCTGGCCAACCTCTCCACCGCTGGCCAGCCTCTCCACCGCTGGCCAGCCTCTCCACCGCCCCTGGTCACCAGCACGCGACTCCCTGCCGTGGGTGTGCCGCCTCACACTACCAGGTGCCGCGGTGAAGTGCCCCCAGACTCCCGTCCCCGTTCATCAGCACGCGACTCCCCACCATCAGTTGGCGCCTCACACTACCAGGTGCCGCGGTGAGGTGCCCCCTGACTCCCGTCCCCGGTTATCAGCACGCGACTCCCCACCATCAGTTGGCGCCTCACACTACCAGGTGCCGCGGTGAGGTGCCCCCTGACTCCCGTCCCCGGTCATCAGCACGCGACTCCCCACCATCAGTTGCCGCCTCACACTACCAGGTGCCGCGGTGAGGTGCCCCCTGACTCCCGTCCCCAGTTATCAGCACGCGACTCCCCGCCGTCGTCTGGCCGCCTCGGCCGACCCGCCGACCATACGTCACTCATTGATCACTGGCCAATCGCCAGCCAGCCGCACCTCTCTTACTGTAGCTCCTCACTAGCTGTACTTTACCGACTGTAGCTTCACACCAGCCATACACCGCTGACTGTAGCTCAACACCAGCCATACCACACTGACTGTAGCTCCTCACTACCCGTACCCCACTGACTGTAGCTCCTCACCAGCCGCACCTTACTGTCTTTATCTTCTTACCAGCCATACCACACTGACTGTAGCTCCTCACTACCCGTACCACACTGACTGTAGCTCCTCACCAGCCGAACCACACTGACTAGTACCTCACCAGCCGCACCACACTGACTGTAGCTCCTCACCAGCCGCACCACACTGACTGTAGCTCCTCACCAGCCGCACCACACTGACTGTAGCTCCTCACCAGCCGTACCACACTGACTGTAGCACCTCACCAGCCGTACCACACTGAGTGTAGCTCCTAACCAGCCGTACCACACTATCTGTAGCACCTCACCAGCCGTACCACACTGACTGTAGTTCAACACCAGCCGTACCACACTGACTGTAGCTCCTCACCAGCCGTACCACACTGACTGTAGCTCCTCACCAGCCGTACCACACTGACTGGTACCTCAACAGCCGCACCACACTGACTGTAGCTCCTCACCCCCTCTCTTTTTCTTCTCACCAATCTATCCCTTCTGTACAAGCCGTACCACACTGACTGTAGCTCCTCACCAGCCGTACCACACTGACTGTAGCACCTCACCAGCCGTACCTTACTGTCTGTATCTTCTCACCAGCCGCATCACACTGTCTGTAGCACTACCCCAGCCTTACCACGCTGGCTGTAGCTCCTCACCAGCTGCACCTTACTGGCGTTATCTTCTCACCAGTCGTACCACACTGACTGTAACTCAACACCAGCCGCACTAATCAGCACGAATCGGCGGTGCCGGAGCTACTCTCTAATCACTTTCCCCTCATGCAAAGAGCCATGGCTAACGCTAAAATAGCAAAAATAGAACAGCAGTCATGCCTGCCGCACCTATGCTGCCTCGTGGCCCGACCCCTAACCACCGACGGGCGCCCTGTCCAGCGACCGTTGACCGCCGACCACCGCCTGATGATGTGGGCCCGACTGGCTGGCTCCAGACGCGCGACGCCCACACCTGAGTATCGCACGGGCCTGGCGCCAGCGCTAACAGGCCCTGTAAAACCAACACGCCACCGGCGGGGGGTGGCCGGACCCAACACTTCTTCCACTTGTTCATTGTTTTAGTAATAAGCCCCTCGCTGAGCGGTCCGGCGCCGGCCTCCCCACCTTGCCAATTACACAGACACCTTGGCAAATCATCAGACCGTACGGCTCACACGCCGCCGGCCCAAGGCACAAAAGTGGGCCTTACGGCGGCGGTAAGCACCCGGCGATGACCGGCGTTTCGGCATTCCTCGAAATTACACGGGCCTCGAGACGTGTCAGTCAGAGGCGCCTGCATCGGCCAGCGGGCTGCGCTGTTGATACAGTCGCGGCCGCCGCGTTTTTGCCCGCCCGCTACCAGCCGGTGCCGCGACGCGACCTGCGCGAGCGCGCGCGACTCGCGCTCCGAAAACGGGTGGCGCAGCCCCCGCCGACGCCGTGTTGAACAGGCGGCGGCGGCGGCGGCGGCAGCGGCCGAGCACTCGTAATCCGCGCCGGCAAGACACGACAAGGCCACTGGCGGTGCGGCGCGGCTTGTCGCCGCCACGTCGGCCGCCGCCTGTCATGTCGCATCTGCGGCCGCTGGCGCCTCCGGGAGCCGGCAACTGACGTGGGGCGGCACGACACCGCAGTGCATGTCAGGTGGGGTACTGGGGACGCGCATGGCCGCTACGCAGCCCCAATGCGCGCCAGGTGTGTGCTACGCCGGCTCATGACAGTTGTTGACCGGAGTGAACAGCAGGCGACCACCGGCAGTCCGACAGGTAGACAGACATGTCGACCGTGGAACCACGGTTCGGACTCGGCACGTACAGATGTATGCAAACACTCGCGCGAGCCAAAGAAGACGATTAGTCGCGTCACGCCTTGTTGAGCCGCAGTCGAGTCGGACGCTTGTCGGGAAAACAGCGCTGGCATCGGTCAGACACGGCCGACATCTGCGCGCAGATTCCTCTCCTCTGAGCGGTCGAGAGAGATCAGTCAGCCAGGTCACGCCTCACGCGGCCGCTCGTCATCTCACGCTGCGGCGGCCCAACCATCTGGTGACGTCACGAGGATCACGCTCAATCATTAGCCGACAAGAAAAAGATCCGATAAAAAGATTAGCTAATGGCTTGAAGTGGGCAAATAAACTGGGCCGGCTCCGACGGCCGCAGGTCGGCTTTGTTTTCGCTGTCATCGCCAGTCATTGCCTGGGCAGCGGCGGTCATCAATCAGACAGTAATCGGCTGTCAGCCAGCTCACGCCGGCCGGTATCCGCCTCTGACCTCGCCGGCCAGCTCGGCCCGCCCGGGGTCAGCCCAGCCCGCCCGGGGTCATCTCGCTGGTCAGCCCGGGACCAGCGTGGTCAGCCTGAGAGGCAGTCCCTAGCTGTCTGGTCCGTCTGACCTCACCCGGCGGTGCCGCCCCGAGTCCTGGATCTGGATCCTGGCCCTGGTCAGGGACCTGTCCCGCTCGCGGTCAGCCAGGCGTCCGTGCCTGCATTCCACTGACGATACCTCAGCAGCCGCCTATCGGCCAGTCCCGATCTGACCTCGCCAACGGTCAGCTATGTCGCTCTAGTGACCCGTCCCTGGCCGCTCGCCACCCCCGCCGGGTCACCTCATTTCCGCCGGGCGAGCGTAGGCTGGAATGCCGTAACTGGGACCAGTGATAACCAGGTGACCGCCACAACGCCTTAAGGCCACCCAGGTGGTCGCCACAACACTCTGGATTACCCAGACAACCGCCATAGCGCATGGAGCTTATTCCTGCCCGTTGCAAGTGAAATGACTTCAGCTACCAGGAACGACCCGTGATATCATTGCAACGACACCGATCGTGTGAGTCTGGACACAGGATATTACCATGCGGCGGCAGCTTATTGCACGGCATGTGAGCAGATGCGGCTGCTACCGGGGTAGCTCGCGACGCTCCCCGGCCGCCCTTCCGATCGAACAAATCAGCTACGCCAGTTCGGAGATCGCCGATAGCGGCGGCTCGGAATCAAGTCTTCCCGGGAACACCTGCTGCCGCGCTCGACGTTATTGTCCGCTGGTGGGACTCGATTTGTCTTCACGGCATACGGAATACGGCCGGCGCCTGTCGAAGACGGAGTGGCGGCAGCAGCTCCTACGGTGTAGATGCCTCCCTGTGTGTGGTCCGACAAGCGGAGCGACGTCCGAGAACGAACGAGCGAGGCAGAGACAGCATTCGACACGCTGGGAGAGGTCAAAGGCGAGGCCGCCGTGTGTCAGCGCGCGGTCCGACACGGAGCGACGCGCGGTGTCACTGTGGCAGGCTCCGGCCGGCGCCCGTCGAGGTGCCGCGGAGTCTCGCGCCTCGCCGTCGCACCGACCTCCGTGCTGGCGGCCGCCCAGAAACCATTACCCGAGTGTGTTTTACTAATGGCGCTGCTCTCGGCAGCGACCGCCCTCAGCGAGTCGCCGGCCCGCCGATAACTTATGGGGCCGATCCATAGACTATAATAAGCACGTAATTGATGTAATGCTAAGTGTTGCAGGGCACGCCGGCGGTCGGTAAACGATGATGGACCACACACCGTGCAGCCTCTGCTGGTTGCACGATATTATGCCGATAGTGGCAGATAACTTGTCATGCCCCATCGGCCGCGATTACCGGCCGACAATCGTTCACGATCCGCCGGCGGCGTCTGGCGGCGCCGCTCGCGGCCGTGCAAGAACACACCCTCGCAGCATCAACAAGTTTCAATTACGCTCGAACAGTCGGCCGAATGGATTGGTCCGCCCCGGCGCGGCTCTTAACGAGCCATCGCGCCGCACCGGGTGCCGGCCGCTTGCGTGCCGGCCGACGTACGTGGGGTCCTCGTTGGCACAGCCTCGATACCTATAATTATGGGTTTTCAATCAGTGCTGGAATGCAACGCCGTGCCGGCGGCCGGCCGCGTGAGTCCGGGGCGGCGGCCGGCGCCGCGGCTCGCCACCGACACCCGACCGTCCGGCGGCCGCCGCTCGGTCCTGTTTAGCGCCGCGTCGCCGCCGTGTCGGCTGAGTTGTGTGTGGCCGCCGGCCGGCCGGCCAGCGTGTTGCACTGGTGGACCGGGCGCGCCAGCCGGGCCGGGCTGGCAGAGCCGGCCGGGCTGGCAGAGCCGGGCCGGGCTGGCAGAGCCGGGCCGGGCTGGCAGAGCCGGCCGGGCTGGCAGGGCCGGCCGGGCTGGCAGAGCCGGCCGGGCTGGCAGAGCCGGCCGGGCTGGCAGAGCCGGCCGGGCTGGCAGGGCCGGCCGGGCTGGCAGGGCCGGCCGGGCTGGCAGAGCCGGCCGGGCTGGCAGGGCCGGCCGGGCCGCGCGCGAGAGGTGTCGACGGACGGGCGCGCCGGCAAAAACGGCCGCCGCAAAAACGCCCACAAAAACCGGCATAATTATATGGATGAGAATGATTAAACAAACAATGGCGTCAGCCTATACGGACATTAGGGTTTTTGCGTTTTCCGCTTTAATAATTCGCCAGCTTGTTCGTGGACGGGCGAGTGGGTTGAGAGGAGGGCATCAAGTCGACCCACGCGTGGCGCGGATCCGACCTGCCGGCGCCACGGGGGTGCGGGTGCCTGTGCAGGGTATCGGGTGTCGGGTGTTCATGGATCACTCCGGAAGGATGTAGAATTTCCGCTAGCAGCGTCACCTGAACTTGTGTTGATGCAATTGCAACGCCAGTACTGTCACTGATCCTCAGGCCTGCTGAGGAGAAAGAGCAATTGCTTGGCAGAATTTATGGTTTCATGCATGAAGCTACTCTACATATGCATATCTATTACATAGACATTACATAAAATTACTCATCAGAAGTTGTGAAGTTCGGTTGTGCAAGGTAAACAATGGCGTCATGTCTGATTTTTTTTTTCACAGAGAGAAGATCTTGAAGGCATCATGGTAAGTACTAAATACCACTGGGATGTGCTTTGTGTTATCCTGGCCCACCACGCGGTGCAGGACTGGTTAAGCAATGCTAGTCACAGCATGTCACAAAAAGCTGGAACGTTCGACATGCCAACGAAAACCATGAAATTCCGCACGGTGGTGAAATCGATGGTTTCCTTAACTCCATGCCGACGCAGACGACATTCCGCCACACAACGGTATCCCGCCAATGGCACGGCCGCACTGCAAACACTCGGCCCAAGAAGTCGCCAAGACACAGGACAGCAGCGGGGTATCGACTGTCGAGCTGCGGCGGCGGCCACCTCGGCGCGGCCGGGCGTCGCCCGTTCCCAGGCGACGGTCGGGCGCGCTGACGCGGCGGCAGTTCGCGGCCGGCGCTGGCGCAGCTCCGCCCTATTAACGGCACCTGACGCAGCGCCAACGGCACCTGACGCAGCGCCAACGGCCGCCAAACGACAGATTCGCCGACAGTCGCAGTGGCGCGCCGATGAATTCGCCATTACCAGGTGCCGACGATTGACAGCACGCTGTCCGCCGGCTCCTTGCCGCGCCGCCCCGCCGAGCGAATTAATTTACATACAGCCTTCACATAGTTAATGGACAATAATGGCCTCGTAAATCCTTGCTAGCCGTTCGTTTCCTGGTCCGGGTAACATAAAATGTTTGTGCTCCAAGTTGAGCCCGGACCCCGTTAATTCCAAGTTGTTATCTTCGAGGTGGGTGGCAATGGCGGTTGATGGGCGCGGGGAATTGCAGTGCTGTGTGATGCTGGAGTCAAGCGATGCGACCTGTGGCGCGCCCCAGGGCTTGGACTAAATTGACGGGCCAGGAGAGACCGACATGAGCTCTCGAAGCGGGTGAAGCCGTGCAGACTGTGACCGAAACCCTGCAGCATGTGCAGACTGTGACCGAAGCAATCTAAACTGTGACCGAAGCCGTCCAGACTGTGACCGAAGCCGTGGTGATCACGACCGAAGCCGTGCAGACCGTGACCGAAGCCGTCCAGACTGTGACCGAAGCCGTCCAGACTGTGACCGAAGCCGTGCAGACTGTGACCGAAGCCGTGCAGACTGTGACCGAAGCCGTGCAGACCGTGACCGAAGCCGTGCAGACCGTGACCGAAGCCGGTCAGACCGTGACCGAAGCCGCCCAGGTCACGACCCGTGACCGCGGCCGGCCCGGTGGCAGCCACAGCGGGCCGGCGTGGGCGCCGCCGGCGGCAGTGCGCCGGCGCGCGCTAACGACTGCCGTCGGCGCCGGACGGCTCGTGAGAACGCGCCGCCCGACCGGACGGCCGCGGCCGCCCACCACTGGCATGCACACCTCCCGCCCGCCTGGCCGTGTGTGTGTGTGTGTTTAAGCTGGCGTCGGTGCAGGCCGTCTGCAGTGGGCTGCCGCCGACCCCTGCTGGGAGACTGCGGTGCGGTGCGGCACGGCCCGGCTTGACGTCGGTGGACCGCAGACGCCGTTCCACAGCACACACCGGTGACCGCGTGCACCACGTGATAGCCCGCAGACGCGTGCCGCCTCCACCGCCCGTGTCGCGCGGAGGTCAAGCGCCGCGCCCGGCCGTCGTCGGAGCGGCCGACTGAATGAAAACGGCGCCGGATGTCATCTCGGCGGCGTATAAATTCGACATGCACGGCTCATTAATTAACAATCCTCCCATTCGGTGTCGGCCGACTTTTTGGGTGGCGAGGTGTGCCCTTTAACGGTCGACACGGAGAGACGCATGGAACGATTATGTAAATGCCGGCAGCGGCGCGGCGGTCGCCGGCTCGCCGCTCTGAATTCGCCGCCGTCGCCGCTCCAACTAGACAGTCTCCCCCGGGATGCCTGATGGTCGCCGAGAATAATTGAGCCACTATCAGTCCGGCCGGGCATTTAAATGGAAATGAATTCCCGGGATAACAGGGAGACTCTGGCTGAAAACGACGCCGTTGCCGTCTCAATTCGCGGCGTCAAATGGCCAAAGACGCGCCGTCGTCACGCGCATTTGTTGCGCCCGTTACCCCCAGTTCGAGTCAAGCTCGCGTAAAAATGTAAGTCTGCTATAAAAGCTGCATTAGCGCGAATCGCGTGATTTATTTCAGCCATTACTGCCGCGTCGAATTGAATCGACGGTGTCCGAGCCGTTCTGCTCCCTCCCAATTTGTCCCCGTCGTATTGCGGTTGTCACAGCACATAAAGATAGCGGGGATAAAAAATGACAGCACAAATCAAGGGGGAGCTGTGGGGATTAATTATTGATTCTCCTCGGCGCGCGCGGACGATAGCCGACGACGACAATGGGGCTGATTTGCCGAGATGAGACCGTGTTTATACGCACACGATCGATGCAAATTAGCTTTTGCCGGGCGGCGGCGGCGGCGGCGGCGGCGGCGGCGGCGGGCGCGGCGGGTCTCAGCTGCTGGCGCCCGAGCCGCGCCGAGCCGTGTTTGCCGCCGGCGCGTCAGGAGGCGCCGCCAGAGCCGTCGCTACACGCTGTTTGCCGGCGCTGTTTGCTCCACACACGGGCCGGATCAGAAGCGGCTAGCGTTACCGGGCCGCGCCGACCTTACCGGGCCGCGCCGACCACTTAGATTGGGACAACAGCGCCGGATCGCGACCGGCCGGCCGCCGTCGCTGTTTGAGCTACTGATTCAGCTGTTTGGCCAGCGGCCGCTTGAAAGCCGCCTGAGTAAATTACGGGCAATTAAAAGTCATTGTTTGGCTGGAGTGGCGAGCCGCGCAGGTGGCAGACACAGATGACATGGGCTTCTGCGCGGCTGCCGTTGGCCCGACCGGCGACCGGCGCAAACAGATTGATGGATGACGCCGGGTCACGCCGCCAGGTGAGGGCGCCGCCACCGGCGCATCGCGCGGGGAGAGAGATGTCGCCGGCGGCCGGCCACGCGCAGGATCCATCACGGCCGTCGCTGTCGGCGTCGACAGCTGGCGGCCGCCGCGCCAGGCCGCCTGCCGTCGCTGCCGCGCGGCGGCGCTGCGATCGCGGCGCGAGTCGCGCCGTGGCGGGGGTCGCGCAGCGGCCGACCGTCGCGCGCTCCGTTGGAAATGAGTCCCCGGCAAGCACTTGGTATTCCAAGTGCATTCTATTAGATTCGGGTCGAAGGGCTTTTTACCAGCCGTGTTCCGTGTGTTTTATTACCCGCCTTCAGTGTCGTTACGCCACCCGGCATGCCACCGGTTCGAGCCGTTTGTTTTGTTCAGGCCGCCGTCCAGTCTTGTGTCTTTACTGTTCCAATCCGGAGTCTTGTTTACTCGATGGCGCCATGACGTCATCGCTGTCGGAGACTGAAGACGCTCCGTAGCTCGTCGGGCCCTTTTACCATCAGGCCTGTCGCAACACTCGCTGCACACATCTCCATACGCACGTGGCCGGCGTCCAGGCTGCATTTGCCCCGGCAGCACTGAGCCGGACTGGCCGTAATCCGGCATCCATTTCCATCCTCAGTCGTAATCCAAGCCGCCATAAATGGCGCAAGCGGTCGACACCACAGAGCCGTCGCGCTGTCGGTGAGTGCTGTGCGGCTCAGTCAACAGTGGGCTCTGTTGTCGACTGCATTACCCGAGTGTCCGACCGGCCACGGCCAGGCGTCGGCCGGAAATCTGATCACTCTCGAGCACCTCCGGCGTCCGACTGGGTCAATATTTTGCGAGGAGGCGTCGCGTTTCTGTTATTCGCCGCCTCTCGACGTCGTGTTGACCTGCAGTGTGTGGTCGGCAGCCGGCGTGTTTTGCGAGGCGCCCGGTGGCGGCGCGGCGCCGTCGAGGCTCGGATCGGCTTCCAGTCCGCCGCCGCCGGCCGTCCCCGGAGACGCATTAGAGCCGGTCGCGCCAATCGGCAAATCTAGGGGGCGAATTGGCGAAATTCCCGGCGACATATTGCACTCGCGGGCCGATGATATCGTCGGCCGGCGCTGGGCCGGTCGCCGCCGCCGCCGCCGGCTCGTCGTAACGGCAGATTAAAGATGACCAGTGTCTCCGGCGGCCGGCCATAAAGCCAGCCTATCGGACGGCATCCGGCCGGCAGACGCACCGACATAAAGATAAACGCAGATACAGTGGTAATAGAGCCGGCCGCCGCCGCCGCGCGCTAATGGACAGGCGCGCGCGGCGCCGCGCCGCTGCCGCCGCCGCTGCCGCCGCCGCTGCCGTCTTGTCGGTGTCGGCCGGATCGATGTCCTGTCCGGATGCGCGCCAGCCCGGGCGCGTGCCGAGAAGCGTCGCGTGATGGCGCCCGAGGCGACGAAGACAGAGGTATCAGGGGCGCGTGCGGCCGCGGCGGCAACTCATTACGGCGCGCGGCGCCCGCCGACACGCCACCGCCGCCGCCGGCCGCGACCTATGATAACACGATTAGGCGGTGGCCGGCCGCGGCGCGTCACGTGACGGTGCGCCGCGTCACGTGACGGCGCGCCGCGTCACGCCGCCGCCGCCGCCGCGCCCGCCGATCGCCACCGTATCGACCCGGCCCGACACGTCTGGAGCAGCCGTGTTGATTGCCGTCGCAGCCTGCAGCCAGTGCGGCGGCCTTGGCGACTGATGTGGTCCGTAGGTGACCCATGGCTGGCCGCAGCTGACCTCTGAGTGTCAGCAGGTGGTCTGCTATAGCTTCAAGTCATCTATAAACGTCTCAGCTGACCTGTGACACCTCGGCTAACTTGAACCAGCCTCGACTGACCTGTGCCACCCTCACCTGGCCTGTGGCACTCCCCACCTCCGTCCTGTGGCACTCCGAGCTGACCTGTGCCATCCCCACCTCCGTCCTGTGGCACTCCCAGGTGACCCGTGACACCCACAGCTGACCTGTGCCATTCCCAGCCGACCTGCGCCATTCTCAGCCGACCTGAGCCGTCTTCAGCCGACCTGCGCCAGCTATGCTATGCTGGACGGCGTGACGGCTGCGCCACGTCACGTCGCGCCCGGACGCCCCGCCGACAATAACTGTCCCGGCCGGCGTATTTCCCCATCGTCGGCGGCGACGGCGGCGGCGGCGGCGCTCCGTCGCCGCTGACGCAGCCGTCTGGTCAGCGCGACCGGCCGGCGCGCCCGTGATTTCAACCCCAACGAGGTGAAATTGAGCTGAAGCCGGCGTGAGGTGGTTACGCGGCGGCTCGGCCGCTCCCCTCGCCGAGCCGTCTGGGCAGGGGAGACGGCGCGCGGAGCTGCCGTCGCATTCCCCAGACAACAGCGCCACAGTCGGTCTGCAGCCTCTGTGTCAACCTTCGCAATCAGAGGCTCCGCCGTCCGAGGCGAGCGACGTTGCCCTCAGCATAGCTGGCACGACTCCACCGGTCGTTGGGTCGGCATCGGCAGCTTGGCGAACTCGTGCGGCACCAACTTCGCCCGCCTCCTCCCCTACCCGGTCAACACCTGCCAATTGGGCTGCTCCCGTGCCTGCACGACACAGAATGGAACACATAGTGGCGTCCTATCAGACTTTGTATGCAAAGTTTCCGGTCATGCATCTTGAAATTGGTCGCTTACGATGCTGCTTCGAACTATCCAATTCTACCACACGCAGCACGTATCCGATAAACATGCAATTACTGAAATATTCATGACAGTTTGCAAGGTTCATCATAGACCCACTCCGTACACCACCACCGGAGCTGTTATCAGTTCTCACAACTGAGGTTCGGAACACTTGGCGGTGCCACGTTGTTAAATACCTTGCCGGGAAATACGTGCTTCAGGAAACTGACTTCAAGCGCGCTGCACACAAATCACCGCATCGTCACTCGCTGACCTCTGGAGGTGACCTCTGGAACTGATTGTGCCCGCTCCATTGTCTGCTGCACATGCTTGAAATACCAGAACCATTTGTCAAAATGGCATTGTGAATACAATGTTTGGGCTTCGGGTACTTGGCTTCAAATTTGAATGATTGTTTTGACAGTGTTCTCGGATTGTATGCATGTCACTGGATGCTTCCATCTTCAGTTCTGCCAGTTTGCATCGCTACAACATAACATCGACTATTTGTGCCTGGACCTTGCCCAACGAGGTGCCTGCATTTGTTGATATGCGACTGATATGTGTTTGCAGCAAACCATTCTGAACTCGATGCACAAGTACCAGCCGAGGTTCCACCTGGTACGAGCCAACGACATCCTGAAGCTGCCCTACAGCACCTTCCGCACCTACGTCTTCAAGGAGACCCAGTTCATCGGTGTCACTGCCTACCAAAACGAAAAGGTACGTCTGCCAAGTTTTGTCCGCCGATGAAATCTTCACACATACTTGTATGCATCTCATAATTGCTGAGAGTGAGCTTTCTTTGTTAATGGCTGGATAAAATTTGGCCTCGATATTGCATTCGAAGATGACTATTAGCAGATTAACATTAGGTGCCGTCGTATGAAAGGAGCTTAATCTACACTTTTGATGGCGGTGTGTGCTACGTGCATGAATAGATTGTGTGGAAAGAGAGCTATACAATACTGGCATTATCCAACAAATAAAATTAAAACGGCTCGAAAATTCCTCCAAATTATTCCGTCTTGCGTCCATAGTTGTTTAATCAAAGAGTAGTTATTGACCTGAGACATTGGGTAGCGTTTACGCCGGATGCAAATCGATTATCTCCAAGCATGCACAAGTAGTGAGCCGCATCCATCCATTCTCTCAAAACAGAAGTTAAGGATATTTAAAGGGCTGGTGTGCGCAACTAGAACACCAACAACGAATGAAAGGTTCTGTCAGTAGCTTGCCGAGCCGAAGTTGAATTTTTGTTGAATGAAGCAAAGAATCTCAGTCTTGTACTAGTAAACAGAGTTCGGACTTTGCTCACGTCTGCGGTAAGCACAAGCTCATGAAGCTCATGGCATTTGCGTGCCTTCAAAGAAGCTAAGTCGTCATTAGACACAAGGCTCCACGTGGAAGATCTCAGCTGGGATTTGCCTTAGATATCATCGCCAGGCTGCCATGGACATGGACGTTGTCTGTCTTTCTGGGATGCACACCGTTCCCTTCATGCACTGGATTTCAGTCCACTTCGTTTCCTCCAGACTGTATTTTGACGTCAACTTGTTTGTGGTGCGCAACCGAGCGGCCAAAGGCAAGACCGCCTTTGGTCACTCGTCAGACCCGTCTTGGGGTCAGAGCGATGATAGAATGGCAAGTTCAGATCCCCGAGTCTTCGAGACTATTCTCGGTAGAAGCACATCGCCAGGACTACCCCGACAGACATTGGTTTAGTGATGGCATGGCTACCTAATGAGCAATCCCACTGAACTTTCGACCAAGGTCGACACTAGCTTCATTTATTCACTAAGAAAAACATCGACTGCTCCCAGACTCATACGACGGTTGGTGCCGAAAGGTTGCTCCACTGCAGTCGATGTACCACAGGGCTCCAATAATCGATAGCTGCAGAGCGGGTGACCCGTCGTGCCCGTTGCAATGTCACAACACTTTCGGCTGAATGTCAACCTGCTGTGGTCCTCATAACAATGTATGGAAAAAAGCATGAATGAACACGGCCAAGACATGTGCTAACTGTTATCTGCAGCACATGTTCTTGCAGTCGAAAAACTCCGAGAATGGTCTGGGCTTTTGTAGCCGAGGGTCGCCGAGGGGCAAGCAGAGTCTGGGCTTCTGCAAACGATGGCATCCGAGGGGAGTGGGTGGGCAGTCTGTAGCCGAAGTTTCTGTAGCCGAAAGCCCGAGGGATAGGCTGGGCCGAGGCTACTGTGGCTGACAGTGACCGGGTGTGTGCGTGTGTACGGGCTTGGGGAAAATTCAGGCTTTTGACGCAATAGTCATCAATATGAATGGATCTGGGTTTTCGGGGCGATGGTGCCGAGGTTGAGCTAGCCCGGGTTATCCCGCGATAGCCGCCGAGGATGGGCCGGCCTAGGTTATCCTGCGATAGCCGAGGTGGGGCTGGCTCGGATTACCTGGCGATAGCCGCCGAGGTTGGGCAGGCCCGGGTTATCCTGCGATAGCCGAGGTGGGCCGGTCCGGGTTATCCTGCGATAGCCGAGGTTGGGCCGGTCCGGGTTATCCTGCGATAGCCGAGGTGGGCCGGGCTGAGCCTGGCTCGCCGCACGATGGGCCGATGCGAGCGAGCTCACGCGAGCCGGCGCCGTGCCGCTCATCGGCACGGCGCCGTTTTTGCCGCCACCGCCAGATTAGCATAATTATTTCACCGTGACGGACAGCTGCCAACGCGATCCGCCGCTGCAGACGAGAACTAAGACGGCCGATCGCGCAGCCAGGCGTTAAAGTCACCGAGAGGTGTGGCGGCGCCACCTGAGCCGGCGGACCGGTCAGCGCGGCTCCCGCGTCGTCGGGCGACGGGTCGGGCGACGGGTCGGGCGGCGGGCCGGGCGGGGGTCGGGCGACGGGTCGGGCGACGGTCGGGCGACGGGTCGGGCGGCGGGCCGGGCGGCGGGTCGGGCGGCGGGTCGGGCGGCGGGTCGGGCGCGGGCACGGGTCGGCGACGGGTCGGGCGGCGGGTCGGGCGGCGGGTCCGGGCGGCGGGTCGGGCGGCGGGTCGGGCGGCGGGTCGGGCGGCGGGTCGGGCGGCGGTCGGGCGGCGGGTCGGGCGACGGGTCGGGCGACGGGTCGGGCGACGGGTCGGGCGACGCGGGTCGGGCGACGGGTCGGGCGACGGGCGGGCGGCGGGTCGGGCGGCGGGTCGGGCGGCGGGTCGGGCGACGGGCCGGGCGGCGGGTCGGGCGGCGGGTCGGGCGGCGGGTCGGGCGGCGGGCCGGGCGGCGGGTCGGGCGGCGGGTCGGGCGGCGGCGGGTCGGGCGGCGGGTCGGGCGGCGGGCCGGGCGGCGGGCCGGGCGGCGGGCCGGGCGGCGGGCCGGGCGGCGGGCCGGGCGGCGGGTCGGGCGGCGGGTCGGGCAGCGGGCCGGGCGGCGGCGGGCGGCGGGCCGGGCGGCGGGCCGGGCGACGGGTCGGGCGACGGGTCGGGCGACGGGTCGGGCGGCGGGTCGGGCGACGGGTCGGGCGACGGGTCGGGCGACGGGTCGGGCGACGGGTCGGGCGGCGGGGGCGGGTCGGGCCGGGCCGGGCGGCGGGTCGGGCGGCGGGTCGGGCGGCGGGTCGGGCGGCGGGTCGGGCGGCGGGTCGGGCGGCGGGTCGGGCGACGGGCCGGGCGGCGGGTCGGGCGGCGGGTCGGGCGGCGGGCCGGGCGGCAGCAGAGCTCGTGAGCCACGCCTGCTGGGAGCCGTCGGAAATGCTCTGTGAGCGCGCCGAATGTGATAGCCGCGATGATGGCCAGATAGCGGCGGCTCTTCCGGTGCGGAGACGCCCGCCGGGCGCGAGTTCGTTTGGCCAGCCTTCGAGATCGCGCCGATGGAGCGGCCGCCGCCGCGGAGGGGAGGCGGCCGCCGGTTTCGAGCGCGCCACCGCCGGCGAATATGAGTCGGCGCGCGTTTTCCGGCCGGTGCGTTTCCGGCGCGGTAATTGATCAGACAGTCGGCGGGTGTTTACTGGTCAGGTAAGCGTCAGCTGGAGTCGGTGTCGGTCACGGCCGCGCCACCCGCCGCCCGGCGCCCGGCAGAGCCTCTCCCCGCCACCGCCGCCACTGCTCCATGCCCGGCGCAGGCAGCAGTGGAGGCTCCGTCGGGTGATGATAGCCGGTGAAAGTGATAGCCCATCCGACCAGTCGGTTACCACCCATTCATATGCCAGCCAACCGCGGCGCGATATCACACCGCACGCCAAACGAGTAATTACATAAATTGCACACTTTCGGCGCTCTCTGCGACGTTACAGCTTTATAAATAGCACATTCCTCGACGAAAGGCCGCTTTTCCCGGTGCCTTGAATTAAGTGTTAATTTGTGACGTCACAATAAACAGCGGGGAGTGGCCGCAAATTACAACTGGCCGCCGCAAATTTTACACCACGCTTCCTACCCGGCGTGGGCCATGATTACGGTGGCCGAGAAAGCCTGACGGGCCGTCAGCGCGTCTGCCCGACTAAATCAATTGTGTAACAAGGCAATTGGCACGCTGGAAACTGGCCGGCGCGGTAATTCTCACGTAGTGGCGAGCATACCACATGACACGGCGTGCCCATTAGCTGGCGAGTTGTGCAGGGCTCCGGGTGTAAATGGCATGCCTGCCGCTGGATGCACGGCCTGCAGTGGACCGACCTGCACGGCGCCGGCAGGTGGGCCGCATTGTTCGCGAACTTTTGGCGCTGGGCAGCCGTGCGGCGGTCGTGTGGTTATGCAAGGCGTCTGTCACAGTTGTCGGAACGCCGGTCTCGGTGCAGCCGGTCGGAGCGTTTTGTCGGGAAAGTGTTGTGGGAACGGACGGCTCGGCGACTCTGCCTTCACCAGTGCGGTCCACCGGCCCTCTGGCCAGCTCGGTCCGCGCGTGGTGGTCTGCCCGCCTGGACGGACAGCACCGGCCCGACACAGCTAACAGAGCCTCCGTACCTACCACAGCCAGCAGCCGGCTCAGCCCCGCTCGACACAACTGATACATAGCACTACCCGCCCGACACAGCCGACACACAGCACTGCCAGCCAGACACAGCCGACACACAGCACTACCCGCCCGACACAGCCGACACACAGCACTGCCCGCCCGACACAGCCGACACACAGCACTTCCCGCCAGACACAACTGACACATAGCACTACCCGCCCGACACAGCCGACACACAGCACTGCGCCAGACACAGCCGACACACAGCACTGCCCGCCAGACACAGCCGACACACAGCACTGCCCGCCAGACACAGCCGACACACAGCACTGCCCGCCAGACACAGCCGACACACAGCACTGCCCGCCCGACACAGCCGACACATAGCACTACCCGCCCGACACAGCTGACACCTCGCTCTGCCCGCCAGACACAGCCGACACACAGCACTGCCCGCCCGACACAGCCGACACACAGCACTGCCCGCCAGACACAGCTGACACATATCACTACCCGCCCGACACAGCTGACACCTAGCCCTGCCCGCCAAACACAGTCCATTCGGACTACACCAGCTGCCGCGCCACAATGCACAGCGGCGGACGGTACCTCCCACGGCAGCGCATTGTTTCCGAGGTGTGCAGCACGGTCCTGTGCTACTCTGACCTGCGCGCTGCAGCGCATCACGCCGGCACGGTGTGCTGCACCCGGGCGTGGGCAGAGCCGACCTCCAGACCAGCCCCCAGCCACCAGCCACCGCCTCCCCTCGCCGACACTGCACCCATCCTTGCACGCACTCACTCAAAGTGGACCTGCAAAGATTGGCACTTACCGAATTACGCGAGCCACGCGTTGTCAGCTCTGGGGATTACCAGGCGAGAGCCGCAATGTTCCAGCAGCACTAATCACACTGATCGGTCCGATTAGCCTTGCAGTAAGACGCTTATTTTCGTCTGTGATTGCAGAGCAAACAATGTCGCCCTTGCTGCCGGTATTTCACGGTGGACCTGTTCACCGGCGATTAAGAGGGTCGTCTTCAGGTTGTATTTACATAAATCTGATTAAGACGCGCCTTAATGGTGTCCGCGAATTGCGGCCACGTCATCTCGTGCGCGATAAAGGAGCATAGTTTATGTGGACGGCGGCCAGGTGTACACCTTGTTGCGCCATAAACCGACCCTGAGGCGGCTACCTGCGACGTCTCATATATATTTCATCGGCAGCTGGGGTGGCGCCGGACGCGCCACTGTCGCGCCACCGCCACTAATGTGTTGTTTTCCCACACGCGGGCGGCCATTTCGGCGGCGGCGCGCGCCGACCGGCCGCCGGTCCCAGGGCGGCCGTGTTTCCGACGGTCAGTGCGCGCTGCCCGATCACTGTGTCGGCGATGGCGTGCGTTAATCAGGCGCTGGCAGTGGCGCCCGTCGTCGGCGGCGGCGGTGGCGGCGGCGGCAGACCAGCCCGTGCGCCCGTACGCCATCCGAAACACAGGCGCCCCGACGCCATATACGGCCGCACCTCGACGCGACGAAGCGGTCGCCGACGCGGCGAGCACCGGAATTGCTCGGTCGGCATGGGGCGGCGCGCTTTACCCGCCTTGTTAGGACGAGACCGATGGGGGTCGCTCACGCGAGCTGTGTGCGTGCCGGCGGCGGCGGCGGCGAGTGCGCCGTCCGTCGGCACCCGACCGCTGCCAGGACTGATCGTCCCCGGAAAACCCGCACAAGCGCGGTGTCGCGTGCGGCCAGTACGCGAGGTGAATGTTGCCGCGCTGCCCGTCACAGTCCCCCCCCCCCGCTGCGCCGCCTCTCTCACTCTGTCCTCCTTTACAGATCACGCAGCTGAAGATTGACCACAACCCGTTCGCCAAGGGCTTCCGGGACGCCGGCGCCGGCAAACGCGAGAAAAAGTGAGTATTTTTTGCCGACGAGCATCCGCCGCGGTCGGCGCGGCGCACAAAAAGGTCGCACTCGAGTACACCGTGGCGCGCGGCGCACGGCGCGCCCGCGTTCCCGGCGGTACAGTTCACGCGGCTCGAGGGCTCTCCACAGTCGGGCCGAGCTTTTGTCGCCTGGCCGCCGCCCGGTGTTGGATGACGCGGTCTGACGGTGCTAATGGCCGGCCGGGGTGGCTACACAGTGTCGGTCGGAGAAAGGGGTGTGATCACGGACGAGCGGCTCGCCTGAATCGACACAATGCCGCCGTTTGGATACGCTGTAATCGGCCGGGGCCCGCGCCGAGGGGCGAGACTCAAGCGGCTGGAAGGAGGCTGATAGCGACTGGAGTGGCGCCGCTGCCGCCGCCGCGGCGGCTACGAGGTGGCAGGAGCCGTGCCGAGCCGACCAGAGGTGGCGAGAGCCGTGCCGAGCCGACCAGAGGTGGCGGGAGCCGTGCCGAGCCGACCAGAGGTGGCGGGAGCCGTGCCGAGCCGACCAGAGGTGGCGGGAGCCGTGCCGAGCCGACCAGAGGTGGCGGGAGCCGTGCCGAGCCGACCAGAGGTGGCGGGAGCCGTGCCGAGCCGACCAGAGGTGGCGGGAGCCGTGCCGAGCCGACCAGAGGTGGCGGGAGCCGTGCCGAGCCGACCAGAGGTGGCGGAGCCGTGCCGAGCCGACCAGAGGTGGCGGGAGCCGTGCCGAGCCGACCAGAGGTGGCGGAGCCGTGCCGAGCCGACCAGAGGTGGCGGGAGCCGTGCCGAGCCGACCAGAGGTGGCGGGAGCCGTGCCGAGCCGACCAGAGGTGGCGGGAGCCGTGCCGAGCCGACCAGAGGTGGCGGGAGCCGTGCCGAGCCGACCAGAGGTGGCGGGAGCCGTGCCGAGCCGACCAGAGGTGGCGGGAGCCGTGCCGAGCCGACCAGAGGTGGCGGGAGCCGTACCGAGCCGACCAGAGGTGGCGAGAGCCGTGCCGAGCCGACCAGAGGTGGCGGGAGCCGTGCCGAGCCGACCAGAGGTGGCGGGAGCAGTGCTGAGCCGACCAGAGGTGGCGGGAGCCGTGCCGAGCCGACCAGAGGTGGCGGGAGCCGTGCTGAGCCGACCAGAGGTGGTCGGCAAGTGTCGGTGTTTGGTCGGCAAGTGTCGGTGCTGGGCCGGCTAGTGTTGGTGCTGGGCCGGCTAGTGTTGGTGCTGGGCCGGCTAGTGTTGGTGCTGGGTCGGCTAGTGTTGGTGTCGGGTCGGCAAGTGTCGGTGCTTGGGCGGCAAGTGTCGGTGTTGGGTCTGTTAGTGTCGGTGTTTGGTCGGCAAGTGTCGGTGCTGTGTCGGCAAGCGTCTGTATTGTGTCGGCTAGTGTCGGTGCTGGGTCGGCTAGTGTTGGTGTTGCGCCGGCTAGTGTCAGTATCGGGCCGGTTAATGTCGGCGCTCGGCGCGATAGCCATCGATCCGTCCTGGCCATGGGACCACCTGTCCATCAGGACATCCGGCCGACGGGCGGGGCTGACAGCGCCTTTGTTCCCGTGCTCACCGATTAATGTCCTCCTATCTGACGGCCTGGCCTCAGCAGACGCTAAGGCTAACACCGCGCCATACAGACACCTGTCACCTAGTACCCAGCCACTTATCACCTAGCATACAGCCATCTATTACCCAACATACAGCCACCTATCGCCTAGCACCCAGCCACCTATCACCTAAAACACAGCCATCTATTACTTAGCATTCAGCCATCTATTACCTAACATACAGCCACCTATCACCTAACACACAGCCACCTACCACCTAAGGACAACCATCTACCACCTAGCATACAGCCACTTATCACAAACGCATCTGACCTCAAAATAATTCGTGGTCTCCCGCAAAAGAAAATCTTTGACGTCGGATACCATTCCAAACAGCAATAAAAGATGCACAAACGTGCACTACGGATGCGTTAGGTGGTTCTCAGGTATACCGCAAGGGTTCGTGAGAGCAACAGGTGGACAGCATGGATGTGGCTGTTAATCTGTCGCCAGACGATCCTGCGGTCCACTCTCAGTGTTGTACATAGCTCTGCCACGGCTGATTATTTGGGAGTTCTTGTGTGCTACAAGTGGCACATCAAATCGCACCTGGATGCTCCCGCATGCATAGTGGAAACGAAACGCTGCTGCATACAGAAACATTGATGTTTTGTTATCAGGCAGAGCGGCTGAATCAATAGGCGGTACCCATCACTCCCTCATATTTCACTAGGTGTTTTACGTTGTTAGTTCAGTTTCTCTGTCGTCGATCGGCTGCTTTGTATCGGGACACGTCGACACGATGGCGCTAATCCTCCAGCGAGCAGTCGAGATGACTAGGGCCGAGAAGATCGTGCGCGGCGCTTGCCGCCGAGACCAGCGCGGAGTCCGCCGGCGGCGAGTCGTCCCGACTTTCGAGACATTCGAAGGGACTCGGCGTTGTCGGTACACGTGCTGGCCGGCGAGGCGAGCCGGCCCGACCGGCGCCGCGAGACCCACGCACCGCGTCTCGTCGGTCGAGCCGGTCACACCGGACGGCACAATGCCTCTGCTCGACCCGCCGAGTCGGAACTGTCGCCCTCGAATTACCCTCCACAATGGACGCGGCGGCTAATCCCGGCGGCAGCGGCGGCGGCGGCGACCACCTCCAACGTGACGCCTTCGCGTGACGCTCGTCGCATCGGGTGTCGCCCGGCCGGACTCGCGGCTGTCTCGGCGAGCGCCGGCGCGCCGCGACAGCCGCGCCCGACTCAGACGAGCCAGCCGCCTGTTTGGAGTAGCTGCACGTAAAAACGGCCCGATAACCGTGTCCATTGTGGGGCCGCTCTCGGAGGCTGGTCGCGCCGTATAACTGTCGCGGCTGATTGATTGACGACAAGGTCTGATGTGGCCCTGTCATGGCTCCTAATCGCCGCAAAAAACGCGTCCGTCGTCGGCGCGGGCCCCGTGCAAGAGTCTGACCTCGACGCCGGATCAAAGCGCGCCGCCAACCACACCTCCGTCCTGACGTCACCCAGTGACGTCATAATCGGATGACAGCGCCGGTGGATCACTGTCTGCCGCCCAAACCAGTGGCAGCCGCAGCTCGCGCTGGGCAGGGGCTGATCGCAGGCACGGCTGGCATCGTGCGCGGAGACAGGCAACGCTCTGTTCATACACCCGAAAGGATATTCTTGGAACGCGTTTTCTACCGGCTGACCTCAGCGATTACCAACAAATGAAAACGAAAAAATGGCGTGTCTGAGGTCTCGAGCCGGCTAGAGAAAAACTGGGCGTTCTCTGCCGCTCCACCACTGGTCATTCATCCCGCCACTCCAGCCAATTAGGCACCCCTACCCCACTCGAGTATCGCGGTGTAAGGACCTGCTTTACCATACAGCGTGCTGCAGGCGACTTCTGAGGAGACAATCTGACTTCGTCTCTGGTCTGGCACCTTGCGCTCCTCAGAGACTTACTTGGAGATGACGTCACAGAAGGATCATCTCCCACCTCAGAAAGTGGGGGATGATCAAGTGGCGTCACGGGAAGACATTTTCTGAAGTGGTGTTAAAACATCACTTCCAAGGGACGTGGTGTAGAGTGGCGGAACGTCGACAGCGGAGATGTATGCATTGTGGAGACACATTCATGCGGTAGACATCCATAGACTCAATCGTTTAGCTCAATACCGGTCGTGTATGCCAAAGCACCCGTGATGGGTGTTAAGCATAGTGCTCAAAAATTTGGATACTTTTAGCAGCATGCAGAGTTGCATCGAAGGAAGTAAATTCAATACAACTTTCGTTCTTCCTCCATCGGAGATGGTTCCCACGCCTAGGTGTTGATACCTGTGATGTGTCACCGAGCTGAAGCGGAATTACGATCGCTGAAGCATGCATTGCTGGAGGGCAAGTCACACCCATAGATGCTGACACAGCTGAACGGCTATTTTCGTCCGTGCGACCAAAGTCAGACCGACACGATCGCCTGATGGATTCTTCAGCGGGTGACTGCTCACAGTCGGACAAAGGGCTCCCGGGGAATGCTGTCGCAATTAGTTTGTTACATTGATGGACGTGTCAAGTATGAGCGAGGTCATGAGCGGTGGAAGGTAATGAGACACTGACGCGCTGCGCCGTCCCCTAAGTGACAAAGTGTAATGTTGCTGTGGTGTTGGTGTAAGGAAACGGCTCTGTGTGGCCTGCGAGGCCCCATTTGAGCCGGAATGTTCCACCATAAGTGGAAGCACAGGAAGCAAACCAGCGTGATGAGGCACCGGGTTAATTTCCACAGGTCTGATCGCATGTGCTTAATTCTGCACTGAATTTTACGGAGAGGGATCAAATGCTATATATGTATATGGCATGTATACCCTCTTCCATGCACAATAATAGACATGTGATACATTAAATACATGTCAGCGAATTAACTTCAGCTTACTGGTACGTGTGTTTCCTTCCTCTCTATCAAAATACCACGTTCACGTGCCGCACTAAATAGTATTCTCAAACGATCCCATAATTTTGGTCTTCTTCATACATCCAAAATGTCATCAACTCTTGTCTGAATTGCTCTACGTGCAAGCCATGTCCGTTCCCGTGCCACCTACGTCTGTATGCTACCGTCGATGCCCGCTGGCGTGAGCTCCGCATGGCCGCCGACTCTGTGGCCCACCAGACAGCACGTGATTGTCGTGACACGGTCAGGCCGTCGGACGTCGCCGTGGCCCGCCGCCCGCTCACCGGCCGTCCTCCGCAGGGGCTCCAACTCGCTGACCTCGCCGGGCGGCGCCGAGCAGAGCAACCCGACCAGCGACCAGGCGCGCTCGTCCGACGAACGCGACGACGACGAGGACGACCGGATGCTGGACGTGGTGGGCGACCGCGGCTCGCCGGCGGTGGCGCTGCCGCCCACCGCCGGCAGCCCGGCGCGCTGCGACTCACCGCTCATCAAGCAGGGTGAGTGCCGCCGCCGCCGCCGCCGCCGCTCCCGCCGCTCCCGGCCGCCACCGGCCGGGCCGCAGCGAGCTGACGACGGGGCACAGGGCAGCCAGGGGGTCAGGGCACCCGGCAGACGGAGCTGGACGACCAGACACATGACGCAGAGACGGACTAAAGTGTGGAGGTGGCTAGTGACTGAGAAAAGAGTTGGATAGGAACAGAAATGGACAGAAGAAGAGTGGGTGAAATGCAGAAATAAGGAAGAGATGAAAGGACGAGGTGAAGGATAAGAAGAGGGATGTAAGAAATTGTACATACATGAATACATATATATATATCCATACATATATATATATATATATATATATATATATATATATATATATATATATATATATATATATATATATATATATATATATATACGTATGTGTGTGTTCGTGTATAAAATGTATGTAGATATCAGACGTCAAAGGTATTTTAATCACTAATACACATTACTAGTGATTAAAATACCAAAAATGGAACAGAAAGAAGACAGGCGAACAACATACCCTGGGATATAAAGAGGGAGGTGAAGGAAGAGAAAGACAAACTGAAAGTAAATGTTAACACGAAATTAACGACGTAAGCTAACAGCGAGTCTCACGAAATCAATGGTATTGCCTGCCAGTGTCCACTTAGGATGCTCAACATTTGTGTAATCGACTACAAGCATGCAAATTAAAGGTAACTGGGTGTCATATTATGCACTATGTAATAAGTTGGGCGTAACTAGAATGCGAGTGAAATTGTCTTTCATGAGCGGCTAGGAACGATTTCTGGAATGAATTAGGCACGACAAGAAGAGAGTACATGTTCTCAGTATTGCCGTTCGTGGGGTTACTGCCATTACTGGCGTTGCTAACTGCGCTAGGCCACTTATTATTTTCAAACGCATCGAATTTCACCGAATCGTTGTTCGTCCCGATTACCGATTAAGCTAATGTTTGTTATGTATAAGGCCTCATTACAGCTGAACATTTACATCGTCGACACGCACTTATACAACATAATTTGTTTATGTCAATCACAATGGGAAGGCATGCTGATCTGAGAGACTTCCCATGCCAACCGTGTGCTATCGTGCGTCTATCTCCCGAGATCATGTGATAGCATTAGCCATTAAACCTGGCCGAGGGAGAGAGAGCTGCGTTAACAGTAATATGTCACTGTCATTAACTACCGAGATAACTCGACACAACAGAAACCAGAAGTTGTGTGTGGTCTCACATGTAAAGAGCATCTGTGTATAAAAATGGCGCTGTCCAGACCTTCCGCGTAGCTGGAAACCTGTTCGGCCGAGATTGGTCTAAAATACCGGAGTGTGAATGTCAGGTGTGGGGTCCGGGCCGGACGGACGGACGCACACCTTGGCAGGCCAGCCCTCGCCTCCCATCCATCACGTGTCGCGAGCCATTCGGCTTTTACGCTCGCCGTTACAGCCGCATCATGCACAAGCGTACAACCGATCAGCAAGTTCGCTGTGATGTTCTAAGTAGAGAATGGCCATCAAAGCTCATCCCACAGACTGCAAGTGTGCCGACGATAGCTGCGGCCACGCTCTACACGTGACCGATGCCGCAGTGTTGTCAGGTCGCGCTGCTGTGACCCGCAGACACGAGCACCGATTCACCGCGATCGCTTGTCTCTTGCAGAGCCAGGAGGAGTCTGCAAGGATGAGTCGAAGCCGGAGCGGCTGCCGACCCTGTCGTTCCGGCCGTACGAGGACAGCCCGAGCAAGAAGCGGTGCGCCGGGCCGGAGCCGGAGCCGGAGCCGGAGCCGGAGCCGGAGCAGCGTCGGTTGGACAGTGAGCGCAGCAGTGACAGTGAGCGGGACGCCAGTGACGGAGAGTGCGCCAGCGCGTTCCGCAGCGTGCGCGGCGAAGCGGCGTGCACACCCGACCAGGACGACCGGCTCAGCACGCAGCCCAACGTGTCGCTGGGCCCGCCCATGCAGCCGCCGCACCTGCTGCCCTACCTGTACTCGCCCGGCCTGTACCCGCACCCGGGCATGGGCCTGCCCGGGCTCGGCCACTTGCTGCAGCAGAACGCAGCGGCTGCGGCGGCGGCCGCTGCCGCCGCCGCCGCCGTCACGCAGACGTCGCTGCCGCTCAACCTGCTGGGCCAGTCCGCGTCGCCGCTCACGTCGCAGGCGGGCCACCTGGGCCTGAGCGCGGCGCAGCTCAACCCCAACCTGCTGTTCAACGCGCACCTGGCGCTGGCCGCGTCCGGCCACTCGCTGTTCGCTCCGGCCGGCTACGCGGGCCTGGCCGGCCTGGGCGCCGGCTCGCCGCCGGGCGCCACGCACGTCGACCGGCTCAAGGCGGCGCGCTTCTCGCCATACAGCGCGCCCGTCACCACCACCACCAGCAGCGCGGCCAGCTCGCCGCTGGAGGCCGCCTCCCAGCTGCTGGCCGGCCGGCCGTCCGCCTTCGAGACGGTGACGCGCTGCGCCGGCGGCTCGGCGTCGCCGCCGACGCCGCCGGCGCACGCGGCCGTCGCCTCCCAGCTGAAGAACATCGAGAACATGGTGAACGGGCTGCAGCGGCGCGCCGCCGCCGAGAAGTGAGCGGCCGACGCCCGACGCGCCGCCCCCCGGCGACGTCGACGGGCCGCGCCGGCCACACCGCTGCAATATAGATAGGATTTCCATCGAGTGTTACAGGGTACGTTACGTTCGTTCATCTCATCGCGCGTCGACAGGCGACGCGCCCGCGCCGACAGCCGCCAGCACTTGCAACGGAACATGCACACGTGGTTTGCGTGTTCCGAATGCAGATTGACCATAGATATACACACTCACACATTCACTCCACACACAGAACACGCACACACACACACACACACATACACACACATAAGCACAGAGAAGCTGGGGCGTAGGAGCTGTCCGAGATTTGGGTGGGTGAGCAAGTAATTTTGGCGCTGTCCGATTCCATGCATCACCCACAGGGCTGATCTGAAAACTCACTCAAAGTTCGGGGGGACTGCCGCTCTGTCCACCCCCGCCTCCATCACGCTTCCTACGCCTCCGCGGTCAAGGAAGCAGACACACGCGAATTGCTGAGTGGTCTGCAGACAGGAGCGAAGCATTCCTTCGCGTCTTCAGGGCACCCAACCGAGTCAAATCTGCGGCCGTACGTAGCTTACGGAACTGCTCTCGAGTAGGGAAACGAGCGGCGTTGTGGACGAGATTTGTCCTCCGTAGTCTACTTAATCGGATTAATATTTATTGCAATGTGTTTCTGCATTGCCTGCGCGTCATGATACCTGTCTGGCTGGCTGTCAACGTATACTGTGTGTAGTTTGCGCCCGACATAGCCTGACTTGCTTTCAAGCGCTGAGAAGTCATATTTGTGTTGCCAGGTTCGGCCATTGTGTTTCTGTGTGCCGAGCTGGCTGGTCTCTAAGTCTCTCTCAAGCCGCTGTTGTTTTCTTTCTGGAACTGCTCCGACAAGGGAAAGAACTGCAGCCACTGCTGGTGAGCCTTCAAGGAGTGAACATACAGTTTGTTCAGGCTGCAGGGTCTTAGAGAAAACGTATTTCATATAACCTGTAAATATGCACAATGTTTCGCTGTTGAATGTCCATGTAGAAACCAAAGATATATAGGTATATATAGCGTCAATACCATGTGGCCATTACACTTCATGATGATATACATATATGTATCCCTGTTTAGGGCGAAAGTCCCTTGTACCGAGGGATTCTTGCCGCAACTTCTTTGGTCATTAATGTGCGTGTATTTGTGATCGGGTAAAGGCCTGTTTTCTTCGTGTCGCATAATTTTGCCCGCGTTGGAGCAAGTCTTGGGAGACGCGTTGGAGCACGTCTTGGGAGGCGCGTTGGAGCACGTCTTGGGAGGCGCGTTGGAGCACGTCTTGGGAGGCGCGTTGGAGCACGTCTTGGGAGGCGCGTTGGAGCGCGCCTTTTCGGACGGGTCTTCACCTCACCCACACTAATGTGTAACGCTATAGTGTTCAAATGTGATACCGCTCCTGAAAACTCGAAAATAAAACATTGAAATATATATGAACGGTGGGTTTGGTGGAGACAGCCGAAGAAGGCTATCTGTCGAAGAATGTAGCCCAAGAACGAAACATGGAAAATGATCAGCAAAACACCTGACACCCTTGGCAAAGGAAGCCTCACTTCTAGAAATGTCTTCCTAGTGCCAGTTGCGCCGCTCGTTCAACACACGAACGCTACTGGGGCCTTCAGCCTTGCATGGCGCATGAGCGTCGGCCGCTTCGCAGTCCACAGTCAGCTACCAGTCAGTTGCAGGCCAGTTACCAGTCGGTTACCAGCCAGTCACCTAGCCTGTTCCGGACACCGTAGCCGGCAGCCGGCTTCCATGGGACTCGGGTAGTCAGTCGGCTGTCGGACAAGGGCGACGAATGAGGTTTGGCTGTCGAACCCGTGCAACACGCAGTACTCAGCTGCCGAACCCGTGCAACACGCACTCAGCTGCCGAACCCGTGCAACACGCATTACTCAGGTGTCGAATTCGTGCAACACGCAGTGCTCAGTTTCCAAACCCGTGCAACACGATGTACTCATCAACTTCTGTCAACATGATGACTATTGCAAAACGCTCAGAAACAAACAAGATGTTTAAAATGACAGGACGGGAGTTGCATCTTCCCCTCGCATGCCGTCTGACGCAGTAGTACTAAGCGGTACTGGTGACGCTTTGCCACATTTATTTGTGGCAGGTGGAGTGGGGGAGAGTGGCTGAAGCAGCTTCAAGCTTAATTCGACTCGTAGTCCCAAGGGCCAAGTGGTTAGAAGTGAACAGCATTGGGGGGGGGGGGGTAACTTGAGACTCCAAATATCCGGGTAAGTCCATCCCTGATAGGTATGTCACATGTATGTGCAATGTGCATATACTTTGAAGCAAAGTCCATTACGGAAGTGCAAGCTACAAGTAAAAGTACTGAGATATAGTTATCGTTGTAAGTCATTATTTTAGCTGTTGTAATTTTCATAATTATTGCGATATATTATTGTTACCAACTGGAGATTACTACGGCACCTTACCCAACGAATATATACGATGTTTTTACAGGATTAGGAAAAATAGGCGTTTCATTGGACTTTTATCGCCTGATCCAAAGGTTTCAAAATTCAATTACCTTTCGATGTTGTCTGTAATGCAAACGGCATACATAACCCGAAATAAAAAAAAGGAAAAACCTAGCAATTAGATAAGCACTACTAAGTAAAATGACAGCAATTTATGAGAATCAAAGATCAATCAAAGACCAGCTGAGAAGTCTTCCGAACTCCAAGGAAGCCCTGGCATACCTGCCAGTGCCAACCAAGGGATAATCAGCCGCTCGAACTTCACCTCTGCCGGCAAAGAGACATCGAATGGCTGTATATCCATATAATCGAACATCACGTCATTTTATATCATTCAGCATGCTCTCCGATAATTCAAGCCGTCAGTTTCAAGAAACACTGGGAAGTAACGCACCTAGGTAATTATCAAATGGGCGAATGGAAATTATCAAGGTCATGCATATTTCGTGGTATGTTCCCTCAACATACTATACTTTCCTTAGAGCTAAAAGCATTCATACTTGCAAGACTTCGTTCATGGACGGATAGTAATGATCTATTGAAAATTACACCAGAACTAGCCTAATTATACCGTCTTTATGCTACCTTCCGACGACAATCATATTGATTCATTAGCCCGTCTGTATAGCACGAAAACTCAAGCTTATTCAGTTGGTTGGGGACTACCCGCCATTGTGGGGATGCTGTGTGGTATGGTCCTCAAAAGGTACACCTGAACCGTCTTCCTCTCAGGTTTAGCGACAGGTGGCATACAGTTACAGTCCATATTTGAGCCCCTCGCCTGAGCTTGCTTGGCTGCAATAATAATACTTGTAATACACCCTTGCACATAGCCAATATATGACAAAAGAGATACGTGTAGTACAAAAGAATCACATACGCGACTAAATGAGCCGCATGACATAACGGAGAACCACCAAATATGCTACCGAGATAATAGTGTAGTATGGAAACATGCCGCGGATAAGTGCTGTGTGTTCTCTAACCCAACAACCAGGCCAATTAAATGGATGAAAATATTGCACTTTCAGTCTGCTTTCTGAAAACACCCAGATATCAATATGCAAAAGCCACCAATAGGCCAGTCGCATTCCTGCATACAACAAAAATGTAGTTCTCTTTCATCAATAAGCATGCATTAGTGTCGATTTAGGTACATGTTGAAGGGCCTCGCCTTCTCCCTCAATACTGTTCTTCATCCTCCAATCATTTCTATTTTTCACATGGGGCCTATGGGCGCTCTCTTGGGCGCTTCATTCGATTTCGTCTCCCATGTTTCCTCCATGTATCCCCTAAATGATTTTCAGAACGTGACACCAGCGATCATGCGACTTCTTTTCTTCAAGTCAAAACGCAACACATGGCAGTTGCTGAACTTGCAACTAGCTGCTCAGTCGGAAAATTTATCTAATTTTATATGTTCGGGCATCCCATATACCCCCTCTCGCCGTCGGCACGAAAGACCGCGATGTTTGCCGACAATGCTGGTGGTGGAGGTGTCCCCGAGAGGTGTCTCCGAGCGGCGTCTCCGAGCGGTGTATCCGGGCGGTGTCTCTGAGCGGTGTCTCCGGGCGGCGTCTCCGTGCGGTGTCTCCGGACGGCGTCTCCGAGCGAGCGTCTCGCCCAGCTGCACTGGTTCGCGATTGCAAAAACCCGGCCGGCACGAGATGACCGTCACAGCTTGGCTCCGCCCCCGGTCAGCGGCGACGCCCGCGCGCGCGGCCGGCAAACGAGCGGCGGCCGGCCGCGGCGCCACTCGTCTCCGCCGGCCGCACGTCTGAAACGTGTCGTTTGGTGGGTGGCCAACCGCCGGGCGCGGTGTAGCCGTATGTGAAACGAGCCGCTGCGACGACGACCGTGATCGTCTCGTTTCAGTTTTGCCGCTCAGATGCACGCTCCGTGCCACCGAACGCGACTTCCGGTACGGACGCGTGTTTGTTGATCAGAGAAAAGAGACAGCGAAAATGGGAGTGGTGTTGTCAGTTTGTAAAGCAAGCTTGATGCCTTCACATTTGAACCAGCACCTGACGCGAAGCCCTCATGGATGCTGTTTCAGATCAACTCAGATCGATATAACTTTATACTGATATTGTACATTTCATTCTGTGTGGAGATGTGCTCAAATTACAATTTTAAGGGATTTAGTGTTTCCCTCGACATCATAAAATTACAGAAAGAAAGGGGACAGCTTACAAATACGAGTTATAGGTGGTGATCTGTGCTAATTGAACATCCACACACCGATACAACCAGGATAGTAACTTTGCATGCTTTTTGGAGAGCACTCCTCCCACCAAATAATTTCGACTTTGAACATGTGATCCAATGTGGTATGCCCCCACCCTCAATCTATTTGGGCGCGCCCATTGCCTTCATGTATTGTGTCGTCCCAATAATCTTCAGGAACCAACACCCATGGGCACAAGTGCAGCAAATAGTGCCGTTCTGAGTGGCGCGGACTCTGTTCTCGTTCTGCTATATCCTCAGGAGTGCTTAGAAGCTATCTCGGGCGGGGCAAGCCAGTTTTGGGGGTCGTTATATTCCACGTGCCAATAATAGATTTATCGCTACGACTTAACCAAAGTGAGAAGGGATATCCGTGCACACCTGTTTTCCTACGCCAGGGTGGAGTAGGAAAATAGTGAAATCCCCTATGGCTATAGATTTGTGTGTGTCCGATGCTCAGACGCCGTCTGTAGAACGGCTTCATTAAGCAAGATGATACATCGGTGCGCCTGAAAAAGACCATGTGTTTAGATGGTCACATGCATGAGCCCTTAGACTACATGCACGACTTCCTTGCCTCTGCTTCTCGATAAACGATATGACCGCTGACGGATCCAGGTGACATTGCATTATTTCCTGTGTGGTTTTCAGAGTGAAAAATAGCAGAGAGAACATTATCTTTCGTTGCATTCGATCACGGTTGCCGCACGCAAACGTCATGGGAAGGAATACCTTACAACTCTCTGCTAAAGCATAACCAAAACAGGACACTCACGAGGAAGTACAGACAGAATGGAAAACGCACGGAGTTAGTGAAGCTGTTGAGATTAGTGAAGTTGGTGAAGTGAGTAGGTTGGTGAAGTTCGTGAAGTGAGGAAGTTGGTGAAGTGTGGAAATTGGTGAAGTGAGGGGATTGGTGGAATTCATATTAATGTTTGTGACTACTGTGTATATAACATTTTTATCACGGTTCAAGTGCTAACAGGTGCATGAACGCACCGCACCGGAGTCACCACCTACCGCCACAAAAACGCACCGCAATACAGGCGCTCGTACGAGCACTGACTCGCTCGGCCGCTGCCAATGCACGATATTCAGAATTTCAATACATCAGAGCAATGTTCAAATACGATGACTATCCCACTTCACTAGCAAATATAGTAGTGAGGGACGCGACTGACAGACATACGGCGGACACCAATTATCAGGTCACAAGTTCTTGGGACGACAGGAACGCGACAGTCAACACAAATAGGACGGAGAGGACAGTACAGGTGGGACCAACAGAAACATTACTGGAACCACAGAACGACAGAGGATAATGGTTTTACCATATGTAGAGGGTATATCACAAGCTCTTCGACGAATTAACGTCAAATACATAACAAAGACTACTTTAAGCCACAGAAAGCAATACGAAACCTGCTCGTTCATACAAAAGACAAAGTCCATGGCCGCATTCACAGTAGAACTTTATATATTTATAAATGTCATTAAATTTGAGCAACAGCACCAACATCCCCACAGTAGGCTTCGCTTTTCTTCTCGTTTTGACGTCGGTCTTTCTTTCGGTCTCTGGCTCTGTCTCATTTCCTTTTTTTCTTTCTCTCCAACTTCTCTCTCTCTCTCTCTTTCCCTCTCTATCTCCCCCCCCCCCCCTCTCTCTCTCTCTCTCTCTCTCTCTCTCTCTCGCTTTCTCTCTCTCTCTCTCTCTCTATGTATATATGTATACATGTATATATATATGTATATATCTTCCAAATATAAGTGAATATTTTCAAACTGGTTAAAATAAGTGGAGATACTACCGTCAATTTCTTTGATAATGGCTTTATAAGTTGCGTAACAACTAAGTTACTGCACTTCATATATTTCTTGCTCAGATACATGTGTGTGTGTGTGTGTGTGTGTGTGTGTGTGTGTGTGTGTGTGTGTGTGTGTGTGTGTGTGTGTGTGTGTGTGTGTGTGTGTGTGTGTGTGTGTGAGAGAGAGAGAGAGAGAGAGAGAGAGAGAGAGAGAGAGAGAGAGAGAGAGAGAGAGAGAGAGAGAGAGAGAGAGAGAGAGAGAGAGAGAGAGAGAGAGAGAGAGAGAGAGAGAGAGAGAGAGAGAGAGAGAGAGAGAGAGAGAAGAGAGAGAGAGAGAAAAAAAAAAAAAAAAAAAAAAAAAAAAAAAAAAAAAAAAAAAAAAAAAAAAAAAAAAAAAAAAAAAAAAAAAAAAAAAAAGAGAGAGAGAGAGAGAGAGAGAGAGAGAGAGAGAGAGAGAGAGAGAGAGAGAGAGAGAGAGAGAGAGAGAGAGAGAGAGAGAGAGAGAGAGAGAGAGAGAGAGAGAGAGAGAGAGAGAGAGAGAGAGAGAGAGAGAGAGAGAGAGAGAGAGAGAGAGAGAGAGAGAGAGAGAGAGAGGGAGAGAATTTAACCAGCCTGCCACAGTGTTGGTGATGTCGGGTGTTGCTGTGTGTATGCAGGTACGAACACAAATGGCGAACACTTTCGGAGAATGCATCGCTATAAAAGCTGATGAAATCAAAATTTAAAGAGTAGGCAAGTTCCATTTGGAATTAATAACGATGCAGATGCAGATTCCAGTCGTTGTAGCGAATAATTAGTTGCATATCCCAAAAGCGTGACGCTCTGGTCTGGTTGCATCATGTGGAGTCAGGTCGAGTTGTTCGCATGCATGGTTTGTTACATGCTAAGATGAGACCGGGTTCGCCTGGGTGTCGGCATTACTCGCAATAATATAACATTAAGCCCCATGCAAAAGGAAAAACAGCATACTCGTGAAAACAAAATCATCATAAAAAACAATCGCAACGAAGCACCTTTGCACAGGTGATAAGAAACTAATCAGAATTGCACCTCACGATAATGGATTTTGGTTTACTATTTCTTGTTAATCGGTCAGTCCGTTAAAGAGGTAAGAGTGGTAGAGATGGCTCGTTGTGTACGACAGTAACTTATTTTCAAAAACCAAACCATGAACGCAAATATGCAGTGAGAAGGTAATGAAAAGTTGCTTTCCTAGCCTTAATAGTGTGGCGTAAGATAAAAACTAGGTGAGACACCCTTCATCAGTGGGTATATTTAAATAAAGAACGATCTATATATACCGTACCATTATTCCGGAAGCCTGCTGGTTGGTTACATATTCAAATTGCGCTACTACACATTTAACAGAAACTACAAAACTAGGTAGTTAAAAAACCATTATCCCGTTCATGGCTTTTGGCTTTCTTTCCTCTTCTCCACTTTAACACACCGCAGACGTACTCTGATGAACGATAGATCCCTAAAGGTTTTATGGAGCATTCAATAAAATGCCGCCGGACGCTGCCGATTAGTTCAGATTTTTCAGCCCGCCGACCATCGCCGGCCGGAGCTGGACCTTCTGGAAGTAGGCAACGCTCCTCCACAGCAGGATGTGACCCTGCTGTCAAATAGAGCACCCGAGGCACCGCAGCCGGATGACGTCGTACAGCTGCAGGACCATGCCAGCCAGCCACAGTCGATGCAAACAAACCGTGTAAATATGTGGAAAGATATTGGCGCGGACCACGTCAGCTGTTCCATATCGACCTAGGGCGTGCTGAATGAGCTGGATGTACCGGATACAAGATTCTCTGAAAATATTATTTTCAATGCAAGCAAACCGTATTTAGCCATATTATACACGGAATCTCATCGATGTTGAGCAACAACACCCAGACCTTCTCCACCAACGTTTTGACTATATCTATGGCACCAAGCCAACAGCAGCACTGCAGCCAGCACTCAACTGACACCCACTACATGTCCACGCAACAAGCCTATAGTAGTGACGTAAATAGCCGCACACGAATGGCATCGGACATGCATGAGCCGATTTGCTTTGCCACTTGAAATAAACGGCTATTAAGCGGTGCCGTCGGACGTACCTGAGCTAACTGGCAATACAATTAGCATGCAACGTAGATGGTTACCTAACAGTACCATATCACGTAGATGAGACGATTCGCACTTGCCAAGCACCGTACTAACCTTATACACCGCCACACCTGATCCCTCCTCTCACCTGTAAACTGCATGCTTTTAAGACTCGGCGGCCGGCGTAAAAGGTTATGTGGAGAAGGGTCTCCTTGCCCACACGGCGCAGATCCAATCGTGCTTCTAGTAGTAACTTACTGCTTCTAGCCAGTAACTTACTGATAAGAGTGGACAACCAATCCAAGTCGAATTAGCTCAGTATTATTCGGGCAAATAATTAGCTCAACTTAAATGAATGGACCCGTCGATTTTCCACTAGGATCAAAAATTGATTCCCCAATGTTTTTAAGTGTTGGGGCGTTTTTATTCAGAAGTATTTCAAGCAATTTTCATCTTCGGGTTTGAGTAAATCACGCCTCGACGGAAAACGACCGCCATGTTGCTATGTCACATGATGGATACCAGGCGGTTGCTCGAGAGCACTGCAATTCTCAAGGACGAAGCGGTGGACATGTGGTCGGTTATCCTTGTTTGCTATCTGTGTTGCCGCACTGAAGTTGGTGGCTTGGGGGATGGGGGTTGGGGGCTGTTCGGAGTGGTCCACAGGAAAAGGATGAGTTGCCAAGTATGTTCAAACGACTTCGGCGTTTGCACGCGTCAGCGGGCATACCATTGCATTCCACCACGTATCAGTTTGCATACCACCGATACTGAAACTCGAAATCGCATTGCTTTTACGACCAGAGTATGAAAACTATGGAGAAGCTCGGACGACTGACCACATCGCGACGTCAACCTGCTCTACCTGACGTGGAAGGTCAAACAGAGGAGGCAGAGCAAAATAGCTCAGGCAACTCTGAAAGCTAAAAAAGTGGAGCTATATTGTGCAGTTTAGCGCATCTCTATATACTGCTTGGAACAAATGCTGCTGCTTGAGGAGGGTGTGTCGGATTGATCCCCGCACTGTGAGTGGTAGGACACTCTGTCCTACTGTGAGGGTCAATCATCTAAGCTCCGCCTGAAAGATTAGACTTTACGGTGGCTTGGCTCTCCCACAACTTTTTGGAATACTCCTTTGGCCAGTCCTGCACACAGCATTGAAGGAGTTGCTTTGATATCCATTCCATTCATAGTGTAGACCTTGTCGCACCTGAATGAAAGCTACTATTTGTCGTCCGTGTTTGTTCGCATTCATACTATCGTCTTGCATACCTTTGAAGTGACATGTGCCCTCCAATGCTGAACCGTACAAAAGTATTGTCTTGTGTACCTTTAGAGTTATATGCGCCCTCCAATCTTAAAACATGCATGAGTGTCGTCTTGTGTACTTTTGGAGTTATATGTGCTCCCAATACTGAACCGTGCCCCTCGATTGACAAATCGTGCGCAGGCAAATTTCAGTCCGGAAAGTTGAACAGCACCAACAAGATCTTCTAACACACGGATTCAAACTGTTTTTCTTAAGAGAACATGCCGTGTTCATTCAATCGTTTTCATAAAGGATACTCATGTGCACTAATGGCATATCCGTGCATGGTTTTCTGTATGGGAAGTTTTTAAACACATACATTCATGTGCAAAAACAAATAGCACCGCCCAGTACTGCCCCAGAGTTACCTGACTGTATGCACCCCGAACATCGACTGGTCACGCAGAAGTCCAACTTTTTCAGAAGTCCATCTTCTTCAGAAGTCTGCTTCCAGAAGCCATCTTCATCTTCGGAATACCGACGAACACCAGCCGCGTCGCGAGCTCGGCATGCAGCCGGCCGGCGACATGCAGCCGATCGCACAAGTGCATTCCTCTCATTTGCCCGGCTTACATGTTTACGGTAAGATTCACTAACAATCGTCGTTAATCATTCACGAGTTGATACCCCTGTCTGCGGCCGGCCACCGGCTGCAGACCGCCGCAATCGCCTTATCTTCGTTAAGCCGGGAAAAAGTGCGCTGCCGCCGCGGCTCTGGGCTGGCGGCGACCGCAGCGGCCGCCTGCCAGCCGGCGCCGCCTTTGATGTCCGCGCACGGCCGCTGACTCATAATAATGCAATGTCGCATGTGTCGCGCCGAGGAAAGGCGGCGCCCTTTATGGAGCGCATCGAGGTCATGATGCAAAATTGGGCGGCCATGACGGCGGCTGGCCTGCTGGCTGCCGGGGGTGCAGGGGCGGTCTGTAGCGTCGGGGTGCGAGGTAGGGGGTCTGTTGTGGGAGGGTGCGAGGTAGGCGGCCTGTTGTGGGAGGGTGGGAGGTAGGCGGCCTGTTGTGAGAGGGTGCGAGGTAGGCGGTCTGTTGTGGGAGGGTGGGAGGTAGGCGGTCTGTTGTGAGAGGGTGCGAGGTAGGCGGCCTGTTGTGAGAGGGTGTGAGGTAGGCGGCCTGTTGTGAGAGGGTGCGAGGTAGGCGGCCTGTTGTAGGAGGGTGCGAGGTAGGCGGCCTGTTGTGAGAGGGTGTGAGGTAGGCGGCCTGTTGTGAGAGGGTGCGAGGTAGGCGGCCTGTTGTGGGAGGGTGGGAGGTAGGCGGCCTGTTGTGGGAGGATGCGAGGTAGGCGGTCTGTTGTGGGAGGGTGGGAGGTAGGCGGCCTGTTGTGAGAGGGTGTGAGGTAGGCGGCCTGTTGTGAGAGGGTGTGAGGTAGGCGGCCTGTTGTGGGAGGGTGGGAGGTAGGCGGCCTGTTGTGAGATGGTGTGAGGTAGGCGGCCTGTTGTGAGAGGGTGCGAGGTAGGCGGCCTGTTGTGGGAGGGTGGGAGGTAGGCGGTCTGTTGTGGGAGGGTGCGAGGTAGGCGGCCTGTTGTGGGAGGGTGCGAGGTAGGCGGTCTGTTGTGAGAGGGTGCGAGGTAGGCGGCCTGTTGTGAGAGGGTGTGAGGTAGGCGGCCTGTTGTGAGAGGGTGCGAGGTAGGCGGCCTGTTGGCGGCAGCAAAGTGGATGGTGGAGGAGGAGCAAGGGGCGGGAAGGAGGGGAGCGGAAGGCAGCCCGCAACAGGAGCGAAGGCGAGGTATGGGAGGCTGCCCCCGGCATACGGGAATGCGGAAGATGGCCCGCGGCAGGCGGGAAGGCGGTCACGGCGGGTGGGGAAGTGGAAGGTGAGAGCCGGGCATCGGCTGACTCGGGGGGAGGGGGAGGTCGAAACTTCAGCGCAAAGGAGCCGGGCGGCTGTCAGAAGAGAGGAAGCCGGGTGGACCCGGACAAATGTTGGCGGGCTTTCGTGGGCACGCTTCTAGTCGGTGTCTATCACATCCCGTAACAGCGTCATGTTACCACGTGACCGCACAGCCACGACCATGGGTTGGTGCACGTGGAAACTGATGGCAGCAACACAATACCAATTTTGCATGCGCGTTTACGCGAGTCACGCTCGTGGTAGCTGGGCGCCACGCGCGTGCATTTTACGTCGCCGCAAACTGGCACTGTGCAACATAGCATGCGGTTCAGTCGCTTTAGCGCCTATGTGTTTAGTGGTGGCTGTAATGCTAAATATAAAAAAATCAAATGAAACCAGAAGTGACCAAATGAAAATAAAACGTTTTCACGGAGCGCATATTCTTGAATGGTGCCAATGACAGTGTGTGATATTTTCCAACCTTGACTCCACATACCTGCACGCTTCACGTCGCCTACCAAATACGCGAAGGTGGCACGCATACGTTATGCTAAGTCAACACTTGTCACTGCTCCTTAAGACCCAAAGCAATCGCCCATCCCGACTATCACCTGTATACTTTATCACGACTCTTAAGACACAAGGGAAGGATGACTTCAATCCGCGAATATATTCACATACTCCCAGGCGCCGAAAGTTTCACCTGCTACTGGTCGTAATTCGGACGTCAGTGCAAGAACGAAAAACAAATGTTATGGAAAAAGTAGACACACCTGTAACCTTCACCTTCGTTTCTGGTAGATTCCCTTCAAATCCCTTGTTGACGTTTTACCGAAAAAAAGAGTTGTCCTGCTAACTTGCGTAGTTAGGAAGGGACACTTCAGATGTCGAGGTTCGAGGTGAAGTTGAGAACAAAATGCTAGAACATAACTGAAAGCGCCATTCAGAGATTCGAAACAATAATTATTTGTACATCTTAAGGTACTTGGTACTCATCTTGAGCAGTGTGCTACCATACTCGCCACATTGCATTCTGAAAACCAATGCGAATCTCTATTTCCCTACTTTTCACCACGACTGTTTTTGTGACACCCTCCTCATCTCAAAATTTACAGGTACAGGTGCGACCAGCACCTGTTCCCTTTGCATATGACGTGAATGTGCCCACGAAATAAGAATGGTGCACCATTGTCACCGTAAGATGAAAGGAATAATAAGATAATGCACACCGTACGAAAAAATACATGAGACGATCCGCGTGATTGTGTTTTGTCTCCAGTTTTCATTGGGATAAGAAGCCGTGATGTAATTTTAACAGCCATAATGTGGCACAAATACTATAGACAAACATAAATATATTGCCACAAAAAGGGCAATGTGTGTATTTGTCTTGTATTGAAGTACAAATTAAGTGATTAAAATACCGTCCCGCAACCGCTAAGGTTGTCCGCTGGAAAAAATCCACGGATTGTCTGGCGTATTCGATACCAACTTTAGCCTGTTTGGATTGTTTTAGACTGAATGTTTCCGTGGTGAGATTTCAGCTTGTCTGGAGCACATAATGTACATATGCGAATAATCGCTTTATGAATAAAAAAAACATTGTTCGGCTTGTTCAAGGATGTAGTCACCTGTTAAACTACTTCTATGCATTAACCCTCGCCAGTGTGCGGCACTTAATCACCTTCGGGTATGGAGGGGCGGAGTGCACACCCTGGTGTTTCCGCTAACAAAAACAACTTTTCACAATTTGCCCGCAATCATCTCATAAACAGCAAACAATCATATACGCTTCGAATTATTGCCAGGATTACTTATTACCAGGATACCTCGGTGCTTTACGGATGTACTTGCATATATCAAGCTCTATTTGAGGCATAGGTCACGGGTCCGGCTAAGGGCCGACCCCGACTTTGAAGACTTGATGAAATGCTGATCGAAAACAGTGCATTCATCCGCCTCAGGGTAAAAATTGACGGCGAATCGGGTTAATGACCCAAGTAAACCCAGATTAACCACAAACACAAAAAAGATCACTGAAGGTCAACCTATGTCGGAGACCTTGAATGGCCTTGGAAGGGCATAGGCATAATATCCTCATGTGAATCAAGTCATCTATTAGCCTAAGCTGTGCACAAGGTATCGCTTTAGGTCACAATGTGATGTCAATATACGACAATCCGCGACTTCGTTCAAAAATATGGTCGGAGGTGTTCCCCTGTATGCCACCATAGCTCTGTGAATTGACCGGACCTAATAAAACACGAAAAGCGGCAGCTTTTCGTATTTAAGAAGACACGCCAGAGGTTACAGTGGGGGAGGGGCTCCCCCAATGGCGAGGGCTCACCCAGGGCAATCATCCAGCAAGTCTTCAGTGTTGTCATTACACATATGTGAAATCATTATATATATTCTCATCCTAAGTGAAGCAAAATGCTTTTACAAAAGGTATCTAAATTCCCCAGATCTTGTCGCCCAAGTCGGCGCAGAATGGTCTTCCTTGAGGTCTCTTCTTAATCCCGACGTCTCTATCTTATGTAATGGGCTTTTATGAGCGACATCATGTGTGCAAAATTGCCAAAATCCTGGCGTTTGAACCTTGTATATTAGGCCAGGGTGTGCAACTTTTACTGAAGTGGGAAGAATAAATGCCAACTAACAATGTTTAAGAGGGAGAGGGTGCTTCACAGATTCTTCGGCCGATTGTTTTTGGGAGGGGGCACGCACAGGCTTAGCTTGTGGGTTGTAGCTACGCCCCTGGATATTGGCCTGGCACGAGGAGCACCAAGCCCGTGCGCTGCATGTTATCCGGCATTGGCGATCCACCCCACTGACGATCTACTCGGCCGCGTATTTGCGAGCTAGCATTGAAGATCCACCCCTGCTCCGCCGCCTACCTGCGAATGAGCAATGGCGAATCCTCCTTGCTCCGCCGCGTATCTGCGAGGGGAAATTTGCGGTCCACCCCCGCGCCGCCGCCTATCTGCGGGCGGGCATTGAAGATCCACCCCTGCTCTGCCGCCTATCTGCGGGCGGGCATCGAAGACCCTCTCTCTTTTCTCTCCTCTCTCTCCCTCTCCCTCTCTCTCTCTCTCTCTCTCTTTCTCTATCTCTATCTCTATCTCTAGCTCTATCTATATCTCTATCTCTCTCCCTCTCTCTCTCTCTCTCTATTTATCTCCCTCTCACACACTCTCTCTCTCTCTCTCTCTTACTCACTCTCAATCTTGGCAACGCCAATCTTGCAACAACAGGAATTTTGCGAAGCATTGATGCCACGAAAAGAGTTGACTTGAAAGTTTCGCACAAGGTGATACAAGAAAATGGTTTTCAAAAACGTTTAACGAGAAGAAAGTCATCATTAGACAATAGGATGTATTTGTGCTTCGCTTTGGTTGACGCGTTCCGCACGCAAGGCGATACAAGTAGGAACCGGTCTTACTTTCAAGCAGCCTTGCGTTGCCATCGCACGCGTCGCTGTTAGCTGCTCACACATGCCGGAATTTCCTCAATCCGGATTACAACCGGCCACCCATATACCTCCAGCCAGGCATGCCAACCAGGGCTAGAAACGGCACCAATTGTCTGAGCCCGTCCCGAGCCATACCCGCACCGCACCTATGAGGCCCAAGCGATACCCGTACCCATGAGGCCCGAGCCATACCCGTACCCATGAGGCCCCAGCCATACCCGTATCCACGAAACCCGAACGATCCCCGTACCCATGAGGCCCGAGCCATACCCGTACCCATGAGGCTCGAGCCATGACTGTACCCATGAGGCCCAAGAGATGCCCGTACCAATGAGGCCCGAGCGATTCCCGTACCCATGAGGCCCGAGCCATACCAGTAGCCATGAGGGCCGAGCGATATCCGTAGCCCGTCCCGAGCCATACCCGTACCTGTGAGGCTCGAGCCATACCAGTACCCATGAGGCCTGAGCCATACCCGTATCCACGAGACCCGAACAATGCCAACGATGCCTGTACCCATGAGGCCCGAGCCATACCCGTACATATGAGGCTCGAGCCATATCCGTAACCATGAGGACCGAGCCATATCCGTACCCATGAGGCCCGAGCCATACTCGATCCCATGAGACCCGAGTCATGACTGTCAATCTTGCTATAGACGCAACCTGTATCCAGGTCGACCTGGTCACATGTGAGATGCTACAAATAATTGTGTATCCTTCACCCAGTTCTGTAAGCAAATGTACTTGGTCCTAAAATATTCGTGAAGTGATGCTTGCATACCATACAGCAACACCATTCGTTGGAGTACTTCCCTCTCTTCATTTTCGAAGACGTAGAAATTAGAATTATTCATACCAGAATAGTCCAGACAGGTGAGAGGTGGGTAGGCTAAATCCTACCTATATCCATCTCTTACAAATATTATATAAGAAGGTATAACACGAAGTAAAACTGGCACAACTTATAAGATAAGCTGATCTACACAAGCCTAACCCAAACAAGCGTACTTACCCGTACCATGCTGAGAGTATGTTCCACATATCTATGGATTCTCATAAATAAGGTGTAATATGTGCTCAGGTATAGTACAAGTTGCCGTTACCCCTCCCTCCCGGCCTAAATTCCGACTTTTTTAACCATAATTTTCAAAGATATCACAAACTAATCAACCACATTAGCTGATCTAAGACCTATGTCATCCTAGCCATCTTATACCCTGCTAGCTACGTATACTCTAGCTATATATACCCTGTCAGGGAAGCTCTCCACAGATGTATGTATCCTTAGGTCGGTCCACATTTGGTCAGAGCTCTTGCGTCTGCTTGGACGATGTTTCTGCCGATCGATTGCCCTTCCACCTGCCACCCGACTACTTAACATACCTAAATGACGCAGCTTGAAGGCATCATTTAATCATTTTCCAAAAAGGGTTACATTTATGACAAAATTATTGTTTTCGAACTGTCATCAGGGAAATTGTTCGGGCAACGTTCATGTTATGTATGTACTTCATCAAAATCCAAAACCTGTTGGACTTTGATTTGACAAACCATCGTGATACGGCTGGTTGTTTTTCGCTAATCATTCAACAACGACATGAAAAACAAGCTATTCAAAAATCGGATATTTTGATTTTCGGTCTTCCAAAGCTGATAGTTCGATCTTCCTGAGCTGAGAGTTGTGCGACTCAAGACCAAAGGGCAGCCCTTACCTGACGTCCACATCAATTTGGGGTGGCTTGCATGCTACTGTGCGCTAGTTTTTGGACTTTGTTATCATTTAGCCACTAATATTTGAAGCTCTTGAACAATTTTGAACCCTGGAAAGGGACACAGCCTAACCTACGACAGTAAGTACAGTAGCGCAATCTAATAGTAGTAACATGCAATAGTGCAAAAGAAATTACTTCACTTTTGTTGGATAAGAATAGCGAGGTCAGTTTGTAGTTATGGAGGCAGGCAGGCAGGTAGCCAGGCAGGCAGGCATGCAAGGAAGGAAGCAAGCAAGCAAACAAGTAAGCAAATAAAGAAGCAGGCAAGCCCTGCCTACCTACGTATTTAGGTGCACATCGTGCCGACATGCAGAGCATAAGGTTACCCTGAAGCTTGTTGTTACAATTTACACCACAATCGACGGATCACAACATAAAGCAGATCACATGAAAACAAGAGCAGAGATCTCACATCGACAAATCGTTGTCACAAATTGTTGTGCCGATGTTTTTTTGTAACTAAACGCAACCCCACCTAACCTGCCCACATATAACCCCGATATCTCAGGATCACCTTTAAGAACTTCGGATTTTGCTTCATAAGTGTAAGTTATCAAAGATGGTAAAATATGCAGTCTGTATACGTCTGTGATATTCATAGTTATGATACCCGTCATGAATACCATTGGAACACCAGAAAACACCACTGGGACGTGCATGATATGTTGTAGTATATCACACGTTGCAGTATTTGTCTGTGTTGCTGAGATAAAAAATGTGTCTTAAGCTTGGAAGTTATTTGTTGAAGTAATTTCTAGAGTATTGTGGTTATAGCTGCAAGTTTACTTGATTTGCATACACCATATCCATATTCCAATCAAAGGAAAGATACCAGTGAAAAGAAAGAAAATGGGACATTCTGCCCAGCCAGGCCAAGGCCCATTCACTTATGCAAAGTGTGAGCCTTTTCTGGATCAAGGTCTAGCTCCAAGCTGATAGGGCCTTTCCGGACCAGTTCTGGCTCTGACGCTGACTATACCACGACGGGCACCGCCACCGACCGTGCTAGGTGCAGGTGCTATGCTTGTGGCGTCATTATTTTGAGTAATTTTGAGGACTTGATGAGTGACGCACCGTCTTGCCATCGATGGCCTTATAACTGAGTAGCTTTAGTTTATGGGACGTATTAATTCCGGAACTATGGGCTAATCAGAACTCGATACGGCATTCCCAGTGCTCGCGTTCGGCTCTCGCAGGGAACGCAAATGAAAGTGGAGCAGGCGACATCCGATCGTTCGCGTGCTCTTTGGTCACATGCGATATCCCACAGGCGCTGTGCTTAAAATGACGCGTGCACGCAAGCTACGCAAGTGCAACTGGCGCCGAGGGGCCGGCCCGAGCTGGCAGCTGGTGAAGCTGGCAGCTGACAGCGGCCGGCCCGAGCTGGCAGCTGAGGAAGCTGGCAGCTGACGGCGGCCGGCCCGAGCTGGCAGCTGGTGAAGCTGGCAGCTGGCAGCGGCCGGCCCGAGCTGGCGGCTGGTGACCCGCAGACGGCACAAACGTGTCGCGATGCAGCCATTCGCCGGCTGACCGATGTCACTGCCTGAAATGGAGCGCTCGTGCAGACGGCATTCATGGCTTGTGGGTGGGCTCAGACGGGCTCATAGCCTTCAAATGGCTGGTAGTAACACTAAATGCCAGGGATGAACGTTTCTGCTCGAGTGGCCCATCACTCGGACAATTCGGCGGCGGAGACTGCTGCTGGAGAGACACACCCTGCCGCGGCTCTCTGAGCATCCATCCAGACACCAGTGCAGAAAAACGCACTAACATACGAGAAAAAATGTTCACATCAATTGCACAACTTTTGAACACTGTTGTCAGCAGTAATGGGCTATAATTTATATCCGATGTGACGAGAACGTGGTACTTTAACGGGAGAAGAGACCTTGAGACCTCAAGGGAACTAGAGACAACGCAAAACAGGTCGCTTGGCCGTTTGACGAACTTAAGGACGATGTTGAGAATGCATTTGGAAAACAAACACGGTGCATATTTCCAGCTACTAATTCTCAATTACTAATATGAACTCCAGTCAAGGTCCTACTGCAATATGAGCGGTATGCTATTGTTTCCGGAAGGGACTTCTTGTCATCAAACAGTGCGAAGGACGGAAGTGGTTATTACCTCCTAAAATTGTGAGCAAAACAACCAAAAAATGACCAAATCTATCACGAAGTTCTAAGACGATGCTTTGAGCCATTCAAAGCGCAAAAGCACGGTTCAAATACCATACCATATGAGCCCATGAACTGATGACGAAGACTTGCATATGCTTCTGAGTAATTGGGTGTTTGAAACATGTTCATATAATGCCTGGTTTGTCTGAAAATATATCCTGTCTGAAATGTACATGTCTGAAAATATATTCTAGATAGGTGCGTACAAATCGGTTTAGGTAGCAAATGACTTGCAATGCATATAGTTAGCATCATAGCGCTAGCAATTTCTTCGATTATAGTACGTGAATATCAAGAAGCTTTCAAGACGACATCAAACCAATGCTTAATGAGATAAAGAGCAAAGAAGGAAGGAAGATTTAGTTCCTTTTCGAGATGAAGTTGGCACCAACGAGGTTCTGATGATGCCAACGAGGAACTGAATAACGCTTGATAACCCAGAGTCATCCTCCATGTGATATCACATACATTGTAACCAATTTAAGACGCTATCAGGAGCGCTGGACGAGCAAGGATAAGAGATGGGTAGGGTTTTGTGTGTGATGTCATCGAACACGATTCCCCCTACTGCAGGCACAGGACTCGGCACCATACCGCGACAAAATACGCATGAATCGACTGCAACCTCCTTGGCAACATGTAGAGGCGTGCACCTTATGCTGTCCAATGTTTGCGGAAGTGTAAGAATTTTGCAAATAAGCGAAACCTATTTCGGCCATGCAGCACAGTGTGTTTCACAATTCTGGACTTATGTTGACATTTCTCAAAGGAACCCGATTGAGAAAATAGTTCCTTCAATTTTGGCATATACACATTTTGGTATATGAAGAGTTCTTGTCTGGTTCAGATGCTTATGAAATGTGGGGAGTGTCAAAAGGTAAAGTTGTTTCACGGTCAGGATAGGCTCATTTCCAATAGGCAAATTAGATTGAACAAGGTTAAGCACCCTTCATGGCTGACCAAGGAAGCAAAGCATTTACTGAGGTAAAAAAGCAAGCACATATTTAACTAAAATATGTCAATTCTAAGGCGATCCTAGAAGCATATATCCTAGAAAGAAAGCTAGAAGGTGTGTCAGGGCATCTAAAAGACGGGCTGAAAGAAAATTAGCTAGAGACCGTTCAGCAAGGAATGCTAAGTGTTCATTAGCATCTATAAATTTAGATGTAAAGCTATAGTGAAGGGCCACTGTATGTAGTTGGTGAAATGGCGGTTCATGATTGCAATATAGTCGAGTCCCAGAGCAATCAATTCTCATCAGTTTTTACTAAAGAAAACTCAGGTACAATTGAGACCACTGAAGGTTATGTTATGACAGGAGATAAGTTGAAAGACCGTGCAATAACTTCAGAAGTTGTAGAAAAACAGTCGCAGAAAATAAAACCTAATAAAGCTACAGGATTTTATATATGTGCTGGTATCTTAGCAATGTGCACTCGGGTTTTAGCGATTTATCTAAGTATCATTTGTACGCGGTCCTTGGAGTATCCTGAAGCACCCGAAGATCGACGTAATACATATGCAACAACGATTTTAAAAAGGGAAATATAAATGTACATGGAATTACAAGCCTGTCAGGCCAACCTCGCTAGTTAGCGACACCTAAAAAGATAGCGTGTGGCCGCCATATTAGTAATTAATGGCGAAGCACAAACATTTAAATTTTACTTTCGCCCTAGACCTGTGTCACTTTCTCACTATTCCGCAGCCGCGGCTCGAAAGGACTTCCTCTTGTTTTTGCCACGAGAAGAGGGTGCCAGCAGCAGCATTTGTAGTAGTGATGGCAGCCGCCTTCATGTTTTTTTTATATATAAAAATGCAGTTGTATTGACCAACACGTGTATCCACTAGCTCCGGTCTCCCCTATCACTCTCATCGAATAAATTAGGACATCAATCACTGCAACAAAAGCCAGTAGGGCTTGACAAGAATGACGGTCGATCCAGGCCGGGTCGTTCTGATGAACTTCTGTCGTGTGTAAATTGTATACGGGAGCACACTGTGTCGGGTTTCGCCGTTGCTTCTTCCATCTTGATCTCCCATATGCCTCGCACATTGATGCTTTCTCATCTGCCCCTCGTACACTTGCAAAGCGCATAGTTGCCACTTTGTGAAATTGATTAGAGGAGAAGGGGTGCAAAAGATGTTTTTGATGACATTGTTTTTCTCTGGAGGGGCACCATCGGCTGAAAAAGGTTGGGGCCAGATGAATTATTTGCAGGCCAGTTGCCCCCTCCCCCTCCCCCAAGCCCATGCAGTGACATCTCTGTCAAAGCGACACACAGCAACGAAGATCATTCAGAAGTTTTCCAGCATGCTAATTTAATCAATAGGCATCCATTTAGTGGTGGGCTTCACGACGGAAATATTGATGCATTCACGCTAATACATATAAGGTGCATTAGGGAAGCTGGAGGACGGAGGACAATAGGCAGGCTATATGGCTCACATGTTCCAGGTAAAGCATTGGGTATCGCACAATTTTCGGCAACAATCAGTCAACAACCGGTAACCTTCTCTTGACAACTTGTGGAGACCAAATGCCACGTCATCGCAGGTGAGGCGGAGCGCCACTATGTACGGGCGCGGGAACAGTTGCCGTAAAACTCGTCATTGCGCAACGAATGGCGAACGCTTCACATGCATATCCTGATGACATTTGTTATGATTGGAGCCTACAGAGCAGCTTAAATTCGGCAAGCATGAGAGAGCTTGAAACGTTTTGTTAGAAACGGCTTCTAATGGTTCGAAAAAGTGGCGATCGTTTCATGTCCGGTCATTTGGTGAATGGGAGCCTTTTGGTACTGTTGGCGCCACACATAGCTTGGCAGTCAAGCTGGGCGTCATGGCGCCCGAATACCATGCATAGGTATACGCCCAGCCTGACTGCAAAGCTATTTGTGACGACAATTATGCATGCAAAAGACTGGATTCGCCCGGGCTTCGTGCTGGCTTGTAATAAGTCTGATTTGTATATACACAGGAGCATGTGCCCGTTCCCCCGAATGAATATTTTCGTGCGTGTTAAATTTGGTCTCCTAGTGATTTGACGAAAATTAGCAAGATGTACCAGCGTTAGGTGAACATTTGCTTTGAAGGTAGCATGCACGGTGTTCGGAGGTATTTTCTGAAAACAACTCATTTGTTTTCAACTGATGACATTTGTTATGACATTTGTTATGATTGGAGCCAACTGATGAGCCAAGACCACCCACATGCTTTCCATATCCTTACTAAACATAAGGGTGGAAAAATTACCTGGGGCCTCATACGATCAGTGCAAGCACCGCTGTGATGGTATAAAATATCCTGAAATGCATGGGGGTTAGGCCAACAACGCCAACTATTTATCATTCGTTTTCAGTGGTCAGTGGTTATTCAGAAATGCACACTCATAGACTCTAATCAAACGGACACGCCTCAACCTGCTCGGAGCAATGCAACATCTGAATTGTCCCCTCTAACAAAGTCCTGCATACACCCCTGGCGCACCCGCTCAAGCGTCGCTCTCATTCGCAATAATCCGTTGAAGTGTGAACTTAGAACTTTACTTTGCAAGTAACGGTAGCATTGGTCATAAATTGCACATATTATATATTTAAAACTATGCGATGTTTTATACATATCCACGTTCGTGTAGCGTGCAATCTCCTATTTTACAACGCTCACGTACCATTTGTCGCAAAATGCAGCGCAACTGCAATTTGTCAGGCATACAGCCTCTCCATACGAGTTGAAAATAGAATGCGTCAACGGTCCGACGGTGGCGGGAACACTGCAGGTGTCGCTCAGGACATGGAGCTCTCCTCCTTCCGCCATCGACCACGATGTCGCTCCACATTGCGAACGGTGTCGCCATCCCATCTGCGATATTAGATAACTTGTTCTTATCATATAACGTCTAAAGCTGTCCAATGTCATCCCTCCCCGGTGAATGCATCGGTTTTTACGACCTAGTGTTGACAGAAATACGAGTACATGGAGAACACGAACGGATACACATCGCCCACCGCACTTTCAGCGGTGCCATTCAGCGGTGCACTGTGCGGTGTTTAAAATAAAACGACGTGTAAAATATTCCCCCCCCCCCGCCAACACAACTACCTCCCATAAACTAACAAAAGTCGCCCCTGGTCAAGCTATAGTTGACGCTTGTGTAACAATGGTCAGTCAGACAATCGCGGTTAAACTCCGCATTCGAGCGGCTGGCAAATGGCACGCCAGAGAACATCACGTGGTGGAATCAGCTGCTCCTGTCGGCCCCGCGCAAATTAAATGCCCCAGTTTACCTAAATGCATGAGTGTTATGGGCAAGGGCTGAGAAGGGATTGTCCGTCTGGGAACCACCATGTAGAAATGAAAAATTTCGCAAGATAAAAATGTACATTTCCAAAACTTAACGTGCCATCAACCTCAGCAGCCACGAGTCTCAGAATGTTCGTGCTCGTGAATCTGACGGAAGTTCTTCGAAGACAGGCTTTCATGTTCCATGTCTTCTTAGAAGGGTTGGTAGTGACTTTGTCGACCACGTGGTCAACTTACACCGATCCTATAAGAAACATTACGTGCAAAACATATGTGTAAAGTCGCAATGCAAATGAAGCAAATGTAGCAGTGCAAAGTGCACTACAGAAAGGACATGACTCCAGGAACACGGAGATGCTTTTCCGGCTTACGTTTGGTGTGCACTGACAGCTCTGACACAAGAGCGGACTTAACGCACAGACGGCGCCAACATGCGAGACCGAACCTGGCGCACAAACAGCGCCTGCACGTAACTGGCGCGCTCACTCAACTCCAAAGGTCTTCCACTCCACCGAGTGAACAGCTTGCGAGCGTCTCCAGATCATGGCTCTGCCCACTGTCTGCTCCAACGTGCGAACACCTTCGGCGTCACGCACGTCTCTCGCGAGCACAACGGCGGAACTGAAGGTAGTGCATCTGATAAATACGACTTCCGCTACGGTAAAAGTAGCACTGATTACGTGCATGATACTGCTTGAAAGCAGACAGAAAATAGCCGTTCTTTACATAGTTTGTTATACTAACGAACTTTACGAGACAAAGTGGGCATTAAACTTGCTTCGACAAAGTCTGTCTGGGAGACAAGCTGCCACTAATTGCGTCACCCCTCAGTAATAGTTTATGTGAGACCCTGGAATGTAGCACTGCCAGACCACGTGTACATCGACCCGTTATGTGTGACGTCACTTGAAACAATCATAGACACCTTTGACAAACACTTGGACTACCGCATTTCCACGTTCTTGCATCATGCATGGCTGCTCGTTTGTGCTAACAGTAACACGATAAGACGAACACTACCAGTAACAGCAACACTATCAGATGGACGTCAACAGCGGCAGCAACATGATCAGACAGATACCAATAGCAACAGCAACATGATCAGACGGACACCAGCCGTAACACGATCAGACAGACCCCGACAGTAACAACAGCACGATCAGACGGACACCAACGCTAACACGATCAGACGGACACCAGCCGTAACACGATCAAACAGACCCCGACAGTAACAACAGCACGATCAGACGGACACCAACCCTAACACGATCAGACGGACACCAGCCGTAACACGATCAGACAGACCCCGACAGTAACAACAGCACGATCAGACGGACACCAGCCGTAACACGATCAGACGGACACCAGCCGTAACACGATCAGACAGACCCCGACAGTAACAACAGCACGATCAGACGGACACCAACCCTAACACGATCAGACAGACCGCGACAGTAACAACAGCACGATCAGACGGACACCGATTGGCATATTTCCCAGGCATGTTTATCCACGTCTGCAGCACAACATTTCGACCAGCATTGCTCATTTCTGTGGAAAAGGTCTGTCGGTTAACTCGGTAAGCGTGAAGAAAATAAGGAAGAAAAACATGGTCAGGTATGAATGACTATTCAAGTTTCCGTGCCAGTTGTTTGCGTACCACAGCGCAAATTTGATCCTGACTTTATGCATAAGCTAGCTGTAAACGGGTGTACGGACGCGTTCTGGCTCTATTGTTCCCACACACTGGCTGACTACAATCGGCAGCAATGTGTGGGTGGGTAAATATGCAAAATGCGGGTAGAAAATAGCCGTTGCATGCAGGTTAGATGAGCATGGTGTGCAACGACGGTGAGTGGACGTGCATTGTTCTTATGGATGGCACGCACCCTGGTGAAAATGTCCTGCAATATTCCGATATAATCCTGAGAGCAGCAGGAGCTTTTGCACCATCCTGTAGTTGTGGCTTACGGGATTGCACTTAACGATTCTGTAGTTATGGCTACCCTACAGGATTTAATTCGTTTGGCACCCAACATTTCACGGCTTCCATCAGTGTTGGTAACAGAATACAGAGACGGATCCAAGAGAGGGTCAATCGGGCATTGCCGCCCCCTCCTCCCACTCCCTCAAGGAGTGCCGGAGGCCACAACTTTCCTTTGCATGCATTGTGCTAAAAAAATCCCATTTAAGTAACGGTCAGAACTGTTATGCTTTGCAACGTCATGGCGTGAACAGGACAGTATAATCTATCAATTATAGCACATCATACTGGACACTTACTTCACATCATACGAGTCGACAAATCGACATATGTCGACAGACATGCATTGATGCAACTTCAAAAGAAAAAGAAAACATTTGCAGCCAGCATTTGCCTGTGGCTCCAGGCATAGCCACGTCTCCGTGCTGGCCTGGCGCAGACAGGTCCGCTCGGATGAAGCCCAACATGACACAGGCGCGGCAGCGTGCCCGGATTGGACTGGCTGTGCTCGTGTCGGCTTCTCATTCCCACGTGACGCGGGGCCCGTCGGCATGCAATCACCAGTGGCATCACCAGCTAAGTTGGGCAACTCAGCTAACTGCCACCATACATGCATGGCAAGCTCAGTTGGCTTGGGCGTCACGCCAATGGCGCCAACGTTGTGAGTTCGATAGTCACAGCACCATGCGACTTTGCAGATGCCTTGCAGGACACTGTGTCTTTGTAAGTGCCTTGTAGGACCCTGTGTCGCTTTGCCCCCTTGGATCCCTTGCAGGATTATGTCCAGGTGTCACACAGGGTTGTGTTTTAATCTTCGTGTAGGATTCCACACGGTAGTGCCCTGCGCATTTGTGCAGCACAATTATACAGGAAGTTTTCACTAGGGTACGCTGGTTTCATTAGTAACACTTGAACCACCCAGAAGGTGTACTGCATGTGCCTGTGTTCGGGCATGTTTCACTCCAAGGAATACAGTCGTCAAGGTTGTCAACGAAACATCACACAAACTGCTTCGAGATAGAGTTTCTGTGGTATACCATTGCACCTTCATTTGCTCTTGTTCCGGCGTGTCGTACATAAATGTGATGGACAACGTACATTGGAGCGGTGGAAACAACCAATTGGAAGCCACAATCCTTTCTCAGTAGCCTCTGGTTCGGTTGACCTCGGTTTTGAGGGAAGCATGCCTCATGACACAATGGTGAATCAGAGATACCTGACAAAATAATCAAGTGGAGATAAGCGCTTCATGTGGGCCTAAAGTTGTATTGTACATACCATATATGTAAGGTGCCTGTGCAGGATATCCACTTTTATTTACGTCTTCGACGGGAAAAATGTCAAATTTCAAAACTTTGCAGACTTGTAATCCGACACTCCACTGAAAATTATCTCCCTGTCTGTCTGTCTCTCTGTCTGGATGTCACTGTCAACCTCATCCATTATTAAGAGAGCGCGTCCTGCATTGTCTGATACATAACTTAATCCAGTAGCGCTGCCAAGTTTTTCTTACGGAGGGCTGGAGGAAGCATCCATTTCCAAAATGAAGAGAAACATGGACGTGACAAAATTTAAGGTTTTCAGTGGTGAAAATCCAAAAATTTCTTCTTTGACATAGTGTATTTTTTGTTTCCAAGGGGAGGTGGGGAGGACGGTCAGGGCTCCGGTCCTCCCTCCCCTTGGCTGCGCCTCTGACTCTACCTTTCGCCAAAGTGACAGTGTGCAGCCGGCTCCCACCGTGGGGCCCGGCTGCAAAGGTGCTGCTAGCGGCGTCTGCCGGCGCTGGCGTGGCCCCACATCCGGCTGAAGTGGCTTAGTGGAGAGCCGAGCTGGCTGCGGAAGCCGACTGAACTCCTGCTGGGGCGCCACCCGGGCCGTGCCAACCGCGAGCCAGGGGGTCCAGCTGGCCGCGGGAGCCTTCTGAACTGCTGGCGCGCCATCCGGGCCGTGCCAACCGCGAGCCAGGGAGTCCAGCTGGCCGCGGGAGCCTTCTGAACTGCTGGCGCGCCATCCGGGCCGTGCCAACCGCGAGCCAGGGAGTCCAGCTGGCCGCGGGAGCCTTCTGAACTGGTGGGGCGCCACCCGGGCCGTGCCAACCACGACCCAGGGAGCCAAGGCATTCAGTCAGGAGTCAAGCTGGCCGCAGGAGCCTTCTGAACTGCTGGCGCGCCACCCAGACCGTGCCAACCACGAGCCAGGGAGTCAAGCTGGCTGCGGGAGCCTTCTGAACTGCTGGCGCGCCACCCAGACCGTGCCAACCACCAGCCAGGGAGTCAAGGCATCGGCCAGTGGGAGTCCAACCGGCGGCCATTTGGGGAGTCAGAGCATCGGACAGTCAGTCGGGAGTCACGCCGGCTAGGAATCACGCCGACTGGGAGTCACGCCGGCTGGGAGTCACGCCGGCTAGGAATCACGCCGACTGGGAGTCACGCCGGCTGGGAGTCACGCCGGCGAGCAGACGGTGAGTCACGCAAACGGACAGTTCTGGAGGAACGCGGGCAGCGATTATGGATGGAATACCAGCAGGCAAGTCGGGAGTCACGCCGGCTGGGAGTCACGCCGGCTGGCAGACGGGGAGTCACGCCGGCGGGCAGTCGGGAAGTCACGCCGGCGGGAGTCGGGGAGTCACGCCGGCAATAGTGACCAACTGAACTTCAGCCAAAATATCCAGCTCAAGAACAAAGGAGTATCCCGAAAAACGTGTGAAGCGAATCGCCTCGGTTTTGAGGGTGGTGTCGAACGCTCAGTCGTGCTTTTCAAAAACAGACTCGAGGTGTCAGCGTTGGTGCGTTTTTGCGAGGATGTTTTGTTGAGGAATGCCGAGATGACACAATTCCCACGCGCTGTCCCACTGTTGATCGAGTTGAGCCTGCCAGTGCACCGAGTAGCCTTGGATTTGGGTGGCGAGGTAGAGTGGAGGCGCATTCAGAGCAGGGGCATGGTCGGTCAACACGAAAGCTACCCTGACGCGATCGATAATATTGTTTGGGACACGCTGATTTACAGAAATCCCTTTCGAATAAGAATAATGCAAAATTGCCTGGGTGAATAGAGTGTATAGGTAGGTGAATACATTTCGTGAACGAAGAAGGTTCATGAAAATGCATATCCGCTTGCCCTATAAGAGCGAGCATTCGAACATCAGAATACTCATGCTCAGTGAACATATTGATGAATTCAGTAAACATATTGATCATACCTATGCCTATGCATAGGCATGGGAGGCATGTACATGAAGCACAAGAACAGGACGACTACCGCAGTCGAAAAAAAAACGTTACAAAGGCAAAGATGGCAGACGCTTCACTGAGTAGCTAGAACCATAGTAATCCACCTAATGCAATAACAGATGCCAAGATAACTGACGTCATCGTACGAAACAGGTCACCTGGGAAGTGACGTCAGCATACACAGTAGAGGATGACGTCAATATAAGACGCCACTCGCGCGCTGGATGAGACACAGTAAGTGTTCAAGGAGCGGTGTGGTTGGACTATCATTGCTGACATCCATGTCAGCAAGGATAGCGTGGGACCCGTTCCAGTGGCAGTCCTGTGAGCGATGTCATCAATGGTAGCTCCATGAAGCTCCACTTTCGCACTCAATTCACGCCACAATCCTATCCGATGCTCCACGAAGCCATTCCAAGCTCTTCGACACCGGGCGGTAATTTTGACGAATGGCTTCAAAATGTCAGCACCCATAACAATCCCAATTCCCGTAAGCAACGTGGGATTACCAAGCTTAGGTCTTCTTGGGATTGACAGTGCCGACGGTATACGTAGTCTTCCTCACTAAACTTAGAACTGGTTGCACCAAACCAACACAGCCTCAACTAGAGGATGACCATAATACAGCACCTCATTGCGACTCCTGCAACACCACATTAAGTATAGGCCACATCCTGGTAGACTGTGGTAGCTTTAACGCTAAAAGACAACCACTTAAGGCCTTCTACAAGAAGAGGGCATCACCCTCTCGCTTTCCTCGCTTCTGGGTAGCAAGTACCCAGAACTCCTCCAATTACTATATGGCCATATGTAGACAACCAGACTAGCAGGAGCATTGTAGGCTCCACACCACCAACACGAAATGCACATACTCGTAGGAATTAACATAGCCAATCACGAATGGCATCGGATGTACATGAGCCGATTCGTTTCCACATTCCAAATAAATGGCTTCATAGCGGTGCCGTTGGACGTAGATAAGCCGACTTGCTTTAAAACTTAACGTAACGTAGAATTGCAAAACACCTCACTAACCTCACCCACAACTCTGCGTAAAAGCATGCATGTACTAACCCAATAGCAACAACTAATACTCGGTAACCTGCGTGAACAATTTCCTCATTTTCCGCATGGTAAGGCACCTTCCGTGCCCATCGACAAAACCAATTTTCTCGTCACCCCTCACCCACCCCAAATATGAAGAATTTTGCGAAAATAAACTAAATATAAGCACTTAATGTTTCAGAAGTGCGATGGTCAGGCCAAGTCGGAGCGAGTAGGACTGTGACCCCGTTGGAGCAGACCGGACCGTGACGGTCAGGGGGAGGGTCGGAGCGGGTCGGACCGTGATGGTCAGGGGGAGGGTCGGAGCGGGTCGGACCGTGATGGTCAGGGGGAGAATCGGAGCGGGTCGGACCGTGATGGTCAGGGGGAGGGTCGGAGCGGGTCGGACCGTGACGGTCAGGGGGAGGGTCGGAGCGGGTCGGACCGTGATGGTCAGGGGGAGAGTCGGAGCGGGTCGGACCGTGATGGTCAGGGGGAGAGTCGGAGCGGGTCGGCACGTGACGGTCAGGGGAGGGGTCAGAGCGGGTCGGACCGTGACGGTGAGGGGAAGAGTCGGAGCGGGTCGGACCGTGATGGTCAGGGGGAGAGTCGGAGGGGGTCGGACCGTGATGGTCAGGGGGAGAGTCGGAGGGGGTCGGACCGTGATGGTCAGGGGGAGGGTCGGAGCGGGTCGGACCGTGATGGTCAGGGGAGGGTCGGAGCGGGTCGGACCGTGACGGTGAGGGGGAGAGTCGGAGCGGGTCGGACCGTGATGGTCAGGGGGAGAGTCGGAGCGGGTCGGACCGTGACGGTGAGGGGGAGAGTCGGAGCGGGTCGGAACGTGACGGTCAGGGGAGGGTCGGAGCGGGTCGGACCGTGACGGTGAGGGGGAGAGTCGGAGCGGGTCGGACCGTGATGGTCAGGGGGAGAGTCGGAGGGGGTCGGACCGTGATGGTCAGGGGGGAGAAGTCGGAGGGGATCAGGGGGTCGGACCGTGATGGTCAGGGGGAGAATCGGAGCGGGTCGGACCGTGATGGTCAGGGGGAGAGTCGGAGCGGGTCGGACCGTGACGGTCAGGGGGAGGGTCGGAGCGGGTCGGACCGTGACGGTGAGGGGGAGAGTCGGAGCGGGTCGGACCGTGACGGTGAGGGGGAGAGTCGGAGCGGGTCGGACCGTGACGGTCAGGGGGAGAGTCGGAGGGGTCGGACCGTGATGGTCAGGGGGAGAATCGGAGCGGGTCGGACCGTGATGGTCAGGGGGAGGGTCGGAGCGGGTCGGACCGTGACGGTCAGGGGAGGGGTCAGAGCGGGTCGGACCGTGACGGTGAGGGAGAAGAGTCGGAGCGGGTCGGACCGCGACGGTGAGGGGGAGAGTCGGAGCGGGTCGGCACGTGACGGTCAGGGGAGGGGTCAGAGCGGGTCGGACCGTGACGGTGAGGGAAAGAGTCGGAGCGGGTCGGACCGTGACGGTGAGGGGAAGAGTCGGAGCGGGTCGGAACGTGACGGTCAGGGGAGGGGTCGGAGCGGGTTGGACTGCGACGGTCGGGCCGTGTCGGAGTTGGTCAGGCCGTGACGGTCGGGCCGTGTCGGAGTTGGTCAGGCCGTGACGGTCGGGCCGTGTCGGAGTTGGTCAGGCCGTGACGGTTGGGCCGAATCGGAGTAGACCCGGCCGAGCCACGCATATCTGGTGGTGGATCCGATGGCGGAGGGAGCACATGGAAGTGCTCCTCTCCCAAGACGGTTTGGAGAAAATTTGGCCTTCATTTTAGATTTGCGGGAACAAGTAAGCACATTTACGTGGATGAAATACTGTTGTAAACTTAAGCTTGGATCCTAAGCTATCAAATCTAATGATTTCTTGAAAATATGCTGTACTTCTTGTATTCTCCCCCCCCCCCCATAGCAAGTTGGCTAGGTCTGTGCCTAAGTCTCTCAACTGATGTTTTTTCGTGTATACACAGGAATGTCTCCGCCAGGTTTTTCCCTCATTCGCGATTGTACGATACCAAACGCCATATATCTCAGATGACAGTCCCATCAATAAACCGAGGAAAGTAGGAGAGACTTGTAGGGCAATAGCATCCAGTTGTTGGGTAGTGGAACTGTGGTGTTGTGCGATACTTGACCTACGGTGTTTCTGTAACAAAACCCGGGGTAGTCGCTTACCGCTCCCATTACCCATGTCGACTCCCACTTCAGCCTTGGTGCCTGCCTTAATGTGGTGTCACCACAGGAATTTTAGGATGGCGCAAGCACCGACACATTAAAACCCCACCCGAGTATGAGGGCGCAGTCCGCCACAGCTTGCTTATGTGCGGCCGGAGTAAATGTTTATGCAACGTGGCGCAATTAACACAATTATGCGTTGATGACGCCACTTCCATCAACATTTCGGCCGAGATGCAAGGCTAACTTCAAGCTCAGCAAGCATTCCAACAAGTTATTAGCCAGCAGGCAGGCCGCTTTTGCTCGCCCTTGACACCAGCACGCCACCGGGCTTTTCTGACGTTATTACGGAGATTTGAGAGCGGCCGCGTCGTTGCCTCGACTTCAGAGGCCTGCCGTGCTGGTGTGGTGGCACTTAATGTTTACAAACACTCGAGCGGTCGAGCGGGTGGTCACGAGGCGGCACACGACGACCGTCGGCTGCTGCTGGTGGTCAGGTCCGCACATCTGACGACGTGTGCGCCACATACGCGAGTCGAGGCATGAAAAACGCCGACAATAATTCGGCATTCTCATCTCCATGATCATTTCTTGTCATCGCTAGACGTCACCTGACCTCACCGAGGTCGTGCACTTTGTGAAGTGTATCCACTATCCGAATTATATTCACTCATGACATCGTTGACATTGGTGTATTTGTATTATATATACCGGTTCCGTCGCATGTAAGTCTCAAAGGCAGCATCTTCTCATTAACTGGCCCCGTATGACCTCGTCTGAACTTGTCAAGGAAGCTGTAATTTTACAGAATACAAATGCATCATGGGGATAACTTCTGGACAATTTGCATTTAGTCGAAAGAAAACACCCTGAGGCAGGAGGCAGAGGGATTCCATCAGGGCACGTGACAGACAATTGTAGACAACGCAATTCTACACAATTACAGTGTAATACTGTTTTGTGAAATGAACGCAAATTTTATCCAACTTGAATCTGCTGGTGAAGAGCGAGACAGAGGCAGAGGCAGAGACAGAGAGAGGGATAGGGAGAGGGAGAGGAAGAGGGAGAGGGAGAGGGAGATGGAGAGGGAGAGGGAAGGGGAGAGGGATAAGAGCTATATAAAATCGAAGTGGCGAAATTATAAGAGCTATATATATAAGAGCTATAGCTATATATAAGAGCTATAGCTATATATAAGAGCTATATCGAAGTGGCGAAATTTGAACATCTGCGACCCTCGAACCAATGATTGTCACTGCCAAGGGTGCGTTACTGAAAATGTCCTTGATTCCCCCCCAAAAAAAAAAAAACGACTCCCTTTGCCCACGCAACCCGAGCCATTATCCACCGGGTTTAATTGACTTGAGTTTGCTAGCTCCCAGGGCGTCCGTACTGCGCTATGATTGTCCATACGTGCATCATGAGATCATTGGATAAAATGCAGTGCTGACTGAGAAAGGGCATGGCTGCGCGGCAATTATTCCTCATGCTTCGATGCCGCTTCAGCGACCTGATTCTTTTTGATGCTTCGTGGCTTGAAATCCAGCAAAACGATACAAGTTTTATCCCTGGCTTCAGTGAGGTATTGTGGCGTGCCGAAAGGAGGGAGGAGGAAAAAGGAGCAAATGCAACCTCCCTCCCTGAGAGGTGTTTGTCTCCAGGAATCGCTCTGGGGCCCCGAAAGATTTCACTGGGCCCATAAGAATTCCCAGCTGAGGCCACCAAAAAGTATCGGAACGCCAAAAAATGAAGTCCTCAAAGCAGTGATCCAGAAAAATAAATGTCCAAGATCAGACAAATCCCTGGTGCCCCAAAAACCGCGAAATGGATCCTTAAAAAACGCAACGGAGTTAGAAAAATCAAGGCGATGCATACAAATGGAGCGCCAGAGCTCTAAAAGTCACACCAGGACCCGGAAAAGCGACCTAGGCGCAAAAAATAGATTCAAAAGAGGTCCCGAAAAATTGTGTCGGGACCAGGAAATTCACGACAGGTTCTCGGAACATCGTTCCTGAGCCTAAAATTGGGCCGGGACCTGGAAAAAATCGCGCCGGAGCCCACCAAAATTGCGCATGGCCCAAAACATTTGCGTTCTGGGCCCGAAGTAAACACTGCGGGGGCGTAAGAGAAAATCAGGAGACCGCAAATGTACCGGGACACTCCAAAGCATATCGGGTATCACAAGAAGCGACAGTGTCTTAACATACGCGCTGGTGCTATAAATAAACACACCAAGAACCCTCAGGAGCATATGGAAGGCGCTAAGACAGCATAAAGAACTCAAAAGCAGGCCCAGGCCCGCGGAAAGGTGAATTGACGCCGACCTTCTCCGATATCAGGAGTTAATACATTATCGGGTGAATCTCGTACCCACTGTTATGGGCCTCACCACACGTGGCTTGACAAAATGCTTCCATCACAATAAATTTTAACTTTTGACCAAAACTGGTCTCGTGGAGTAGAAATTGTACCACTTGAAACAACTTGTAGCACTTCAGCACAAGGTAACTATTTTCTCAAAGGCAACTATTTTCTACATATGTCACACTTCTGTGCCCACCATGTGTCAGGTGACCATCGCGTGTGGACGACTGGCCAGTCGGCGTTCCCGTCCCAGTCTCGGATCGCGCCAACACAACGCCCGGTCTCGCTTGCACAGCGCACCAGCTTGCTGCCCCGCGGCGGCCCAGCTGACTCTCGGTGCATATGCATGCCTCGGTGGCGGGGGAGGGGTGGGGGCGGGAGGGGGCGGTCTGTTCCACTGTCAGTGCCGGGCGGCCGCGGCGACGGCGGCGGCGTCTGTGTTCTGCCGGCGGCCGTGTAAACATTCGGTGACATCAGACGAACGAGGACGGCCAGGCGCGAGCATTGTGTGGAACTGCCGCGCGTCTGGACAATACGGCTCGCGATGCTCGTGCGGAGAGCCGCCGCCGCCCCGCCGACTGAGTAAACAAGGCGCGGGTCACCGCCGCGCCGGCCCGATAAAAACCTGGTCGCGCGCGCCGCGCCGCTCCCGACCCGCCCGCACGGCGAGAGGCGACGGCGTCGTGTCGCGCGCCATGTCTCGCACGTGCTGTGACGCCCAGATCCGTCGTGTCGGTGGGTCGACGAGCGGTGCGGCTCGTGTAGGCAGATGTGACGCACACGGCGCCGCGGGCGCCGGCCCGCCGGTCGCCGACGTTCCGGCTGGCCGGTCTGGCCACCCTGCCGCTCCTTCGCCTGCGTGACTCACACAGTGTGCAAAGACGCGGCTTGTTTCCGGACGTTCGCTTTGGTGTCTCGGCTTGTCTCGGTGTAAACAAGCCGCCGGCGCTGCACGCTTTGCCACATTTGATAATAATAAAGAAATACGAGCGCGGCCGCTGGCTTTGGTGTGAAACAACCGTGCATCCTGTAAAAACTTCACAGCAGGGTAAAACCAACACGTTTGCAGCGGGCGCCGAGACCTCGCGCACCCTGTCTGACTCTGCGCCAGACATGTCACGGCGTCACGTGCCGAGGCTGCGTCAGATCTCGTCGCCACCGTTTCAGATGCGTCGGCGCCGTGTCCAATCCTGCTGACACATGTTTCACCGACACAGCGTCAGATCTCGCCGACACCGGGTTAGATCTCGGCGACACGTGAAATCTCACCAGCCCAGCGTCAGATCTTACCGACACTTCGTCAAGCTTTGCCAGCACAGCGTCAGACTTTGCCGACACAGCGTTAGATCTTTCCGACACCGTGTCAGATGTTGCCGACACGAGGACAGATGTTCCCGACACGACGACAGATGTTCCCGACACGACGTCAAATTTTACCAGACAGCGTGAGATCTTACCGACACAGCGTCAGATCTTGCCGACACGGCGCCAGATCTTGCCGACACAGCGTCAGACCTCACCGAAGCGTCACATCTCACTGACACACTTACATCGCGAAAAAATCGCCGCTCCGGAGCTACAGCCCACTAACAAATGGACACAGCCCAACAACACCGAACCAGATGGACATAGCCCAACAACACCGAACCAGATGGACACAGCCCAACAACACCGAACCAGATGCATCGCTGCGGTGGCGCAGCCGGCCACTGCATCGTATTTGAGAGTAGGAGGTCCTTGGCCTTCTGTAGATTTACTTTCAGCTGATTCCTTCCTACATGTTTGAGTAGTGCTCGCATTGCCGCGTGTCTGGTGTATACATATATATATATATATATATATATATATATATATATATGTATATCAATATCCATTTTGTCCGTGAAAAGATGCTCGGCAAGGTGACGTCTCCATTGCACGCTATCGCTTCGGGCCCCTCCTGGAGCGGTCTTCCATCTGGTAGGTACGTTAGGGAGTTTTTGCTGAGACGTTTAAGAAACTGGTAATGTATGTCGTTCGGCCCAACCGAAGTGCTTCCACACTTACTGAGGGCAAGGTATAATTCGTGCATATCAAGCGACTGGTTGCATATTTCTCTATTGCTAGAGTTAAAATTTGCTTTTGAGGTAAGGGCTTCTGGAGCGTTTACTATAGTGTTGTTGTAGTTGCTGTTGCCAGATACGCTGGCGTAGTGTAGTTCAAGGTGGTCTACGACTTGTTGTGGGTCAGTGATGTGCTGTCCATTCACCGTCAGCTGCGGGAAGGGGCCTGGTGGTGGGCGTTTTAGGTTGAAACGCTTCATCAGGTCCCATATTTTGCCGGTAGGTGTAAACCAATTGAATTGAGGGGCTGCCAACAGTTTTGGCGTGCTGTTCAAATTGTGTACCGGCAGTGTTTTTTTAAGATTGTCTGTATGCTGATAGGTGTGCTTCGCACACGCATCTTTTGAATTGTTTGTGGGCACGGCGCCGTGCGGCGATTGCCTTTTCACAATTCAGTGTCCACGATGGCATAATTGCCCTTCTCCCAGGGTTGTTACTTTTTGGGACTGAGTCTCGTGTTGCTGAGTTCATGGCCCTTAGGATTGTCTCGATCTTATTGGCATCCGAAGTTGCTAGATTGAGGTCCACCTATTCGTCGAATTTAGCCAAATTTGCTCTTTTCAAGTTCCAAGGTTGTCTGAATAGCTTGGTGTGGTGGATAGCGTCCGTGCTGAGCCTAATTGTGATTGGATAGTGGTCGCTCAGCCCGGGAACGTCTGAAACTGACCAGTCAAATAGTGAGCTAAGTAGTTGGGTGCAGCACGTTAAATCAATGCAACTGTCAAATCCTTCTAAGGTCGGGTTGTAGCTGGTGGCGGCCCCGGTGTTAAGAAGTACTAAGCTGTGGTCCGAAATAAACTGGTGAATTTCGCGCCCTCTAGCGCCAGTCGGGTCGTTTCCCCAGGAGGGGTGTTTAGCATTAAAGTCTCCCATAATGAAAACTAGTGGAGGGTCCTGAAGCAGCAAGTCGCTCAGCTCCTGTGGTGCGGAGATTTCAACTGACGGTGGGATGTATAATGAGATGACTGTGGTTTGGCAATGGGCAATTTTTAGGCTAACTGCTACGCAATTCAGGGGAGTATTTAATGTTATTCGAGGAGGAGGTATGCTGTTTGCAATGAGCATGGCTGCGCCCCATTTCCTTTGTGGACCGCTTACGTTGTCGATGTGCCAAGTGTAATCTGAAATTTTCTTCCAAGTGGAGTCAGAATCTCGAAAATGAGTTTCTTGGAGCGCAGCTAGTAATGGTTTTTGTTGCAAGAATTCAGATTTCAATTATATGAACTTCTCTGGAAGGCCACCGGTGTTCCACTGCAGAAACGTTATATTGCCGAGCGCGTTCAATGGCTGTTGGTGCTCCTATACTGGGGTGGTGTCGGTGTTGGGGAGAAGGTTGAACCGGTTAACGGAGGGAGGGTTGGGAGGTGACCCGGGCAGGGGTCACATACCAACCTGAAAACCTGAACACTGAATTTCTCATTTGTTCGAGGTGTTCGACTCTTCTTTTTGTTATGCAAGAAAATTGCACGCTTCCTCAAGGCTAGTGGCTTTCGCCATTCAATGACGTTTGTTGTACTGGCTATTCTGTCAAGATTTTACTACTGTCGATACCGAAGTCCCTGACAGCAATATGGACTCGTCATTGAACAATCAATGCCTTGGATGCAACTCCACATCAAACGCGGGCATGTGGAGACTTTCTCACTCGGTTCCAACACTCAAGTAAATTCCTATCATGATAGCTCTCATCGATGTGAACGTACAGAATGGGCGACACACGGTGAACGTCTCTAATTCTGCTCACACATGATAGTAACGGCGCTCGAGACATCTGGGAAAGATGCATGCCACGCAAGTTCGATAGGGGACGTGCGCGGCCACGCTACTGGTGGCGCTTCGTTTGCACCTAGCGGCGGATGTTCGAACTGTAAGCATGCCATTGGGTCGCATGGTGGCCGCGGCCGCTAGATGCAAAATCTTGAAGATAATTGTCAAAAACAAAGAAAGTATGCTATCTAGAGATTATGCCCCACCTGTGATGGATACATTCATAATTTCTGTATCAGCTGATACCACTTAGACTCCAGTATAATGGTCGTTAGTAATCGTCAATTTTGTTCTAAGGTTGTCTTGTGTGTGGAATTCACTATAGCTCAAGCATGGGGAACGCCGGAAACATGATGTGGTCGCATGTGAAATTGAATATTTTGATCAAAGTATGGTAGGAACTAAAAATTCCCCCTGGAACGCCTTCAGAATTGATCGCTCGTTTCAATGAAGGTATTCCTGATCAACTGACACTGCCGCTATATATCGTCAAATTTGATTAAAGATGAAATAACATCGCAACGATGTCTGCGAGGACAATGTCCATTTGGTGCAGATGATAAGGGTGCTAGTGTACGGGACTTTACTTATTTTTTCTTCTTTCATATGAAACAAACCTTGTCTTAAATGCATTATTTACCAAGCAGCATCATATAGATAATGCTAAAGTCACTACATGCGAAGGCAAATGTTTGTCTCCGCCTTCACCGCGAAGTGTGGGTACAGCCAGCCTGTTTTGAGTCGGATCGAATGGTAAACAAACTAATGCCAATTATTATAATACTCATATCTTGGTACGTAGGACTTGAACATGATATTATAAAATACCCTAAACAGAGAATGGTTTTAATTATTTTATCCCCCTTGGATATGCCACTCCCATCGCCATTTCCACCACTACTGAATCCATCGGCATCGGCAAGACGAGTAAACATCATAGGTGTGGAAACAGGGGAGGAATGGTATGGTCCCTCACTTTTCATGGTTCAAGGGTTTTCCCCCTTCCACATACACATGCACACTTTTTGAGGCGTTCCTATGCCTCTGGTGGACGTGGCCTAGTCGAGAACTTTGACTAAGAGGTCACGTCCTTTGACGTATGTAAGCTTACCATCAAAGCCCACCATACTCCGACCCAATATAAATTATAAGAGTGGGATTGTTGAATGACTGAAAGCGGGCATGGCTACCTATCCCAGCTAACGTAGCATATTTGAGACCTAGGGGCCTGGTCGCTCGAAGCTTTATGTAATTTAACAATATAAGAATGATTGAGTATTTTGCAGAATTACTTTGCATAAAAAAACTATAAAAAACCATCTCGTGTGGTCTCTACCCCATTCAAAGTCCGTCACGACACCCATGCATAATGTCACTAAGAGTCTACGGAACTGCTAAAAAGTGGGGCACTTGTGTGCTGTTTATCAATGGAACGTTCACAAGCTCGGTGCCCCGCCACGACTTGAAGGCTGGTGAGATTCCACAGCCTTTGGATTTATGAAGACGCTGAGCCTCCTCGGGAGTGTCCAACTGTTGTGGCTTATTCAGTTATTGTTGGGTAAATGAAATGTTGACACCTCGCTCAATCCACTCTAGAGTGATAAGAGAAAATAATTCCGAACTGTCGTGCAGCTGAAGCTCTGATCTAAGGGAACACCAGCGCACTCAAGTGGTGGAAGTTGTATTTGAACCCTCAAGAACCCTTAACTTTGAAATGATGTTGATTTTATACTATCAACCATGAGTAGGCAGCAAGGGATCAAACATTATTAGGGTGGAGGGAATCAAACATCAGTATGCAGCAAATGATCCAGGATCAGTAGGTTAGCTTTATTGGTTTTTCTAACATTTTACTGTAATTTTCAGCATATGTTGCAACCCACAAAGTTGAATTTTCTACATTCTTTTGTTTATCAATTAAAAATATGGGATTCATGACAAAAATGAGTGGTCACCTCGTTATGAATGTGGTAATAAATGTAGTTTGCTTTGACTTTTCTTGATATTCTGCAACAGCCTTGAACAACACATTTACTGATATTCACATTCAACACCAATGCTTGAGGCATTCCAGATTTGGTGAATGACAAACCAAGGGGAATATTATTCCACACTGGTGTTTGGCATCATGAATACTTTCTCTTATTAACACAACTTACAAGCACTTTAAGTATGTACTTTTGTAGTATGTACTGTATGTACTTTTTATTAGGCATTAAGATATTCACAAGGCAGTTTTTAGACACATGGTATGTGCAGTAAGCAAATAAAGGGGTTAGGTTAGGCTTAGTCAATTTTTTAGTTGCAGAAATTGCTTTTTGTTCCTCAAGTTCCTTTTGTTCTTCAAAAGCAACTTATGCTGTTAGGTCAGGCTAGGTTTTTAATTTGATGTTTCAGAAGAAAAATTGTTCTATTTTTTATCCGTCTTCCTAAATTTTATCTTACATTAGAAGTTAGTCTAGGTTAGTCTAGACCATGTTGAATTTTTCTTTTTAATTAACATTATTTGTCATGCTATATGACCCAACCCAAAGCTCCTTTTTATGGTATTACTTTTTCTGCCAACTAAGAAATATAAAATTGCAGAGGAAATGACTGGTCGCATCATGCTAACTGCCTTTCCAAATATTACAGTGAGGAAAAAACCAACAATTACAAAAATACCTGAAGGGAAAAACATACATACCATAGGTATTGTGACCTGCAAATTTTAAGTATTTATTCCTTGTGGATTAATTAGCGGGACCAATGAGCTATGGAGCAAAATCATTACATACACTTAATTTTTATGATGATGAATGATCAAAACCTGGTGGAAGCATCTGAAGCAAAAGCAACAAAGCATAGCATAGCATGTCCGTCTTCAACACTAGTATGTCCTCTACCGTATCTCTCAACAGGTTCAGGAGGAGGTTCAGAAGAGTCAACAGGAGGACGGTGACCGGCTCGCTGACGGCGTGGCCGACCCGCCGGGCAGAGCCGGGAACATACACAGCACCACCACCACGACGCGACTACACCGAGTACCCGGCTCTGCCAACACCCACAACCACGCGACACCAACACAACACGGCCACCTACCCAAAAGCTCCCACTAACAACACATATAGGACACACACACCAACACCAGCAAACATAGGCTAGCGACCGGTACATAAACCACCACCACCACCATCACCACCACCACCACCACCACCACGAACCTGCCAACCTACTCCATCCACACATTCCGAAACCCCACCGCCACCACCCCAACAACCAACAACCTCCCCCTACCTACAGTCCTCACCCTCAACAGAGGAGTCCCCAACAACCACAATCCGCACGTACACTGACCGGGACACAGACATAGAGGAGCACACTGACACCAGACACTCATCAACAGAGACATACCGGACCATATCCCCACACCAACTACCACCCCCGCCTATCAACAGCCACCCGTCACCCACCAACAACAAAAGCCAGGTAAAAGTACCAAAAGACCTAACTCACCGAAATGACCACACACGCGCGCCAACACCCAAAGACAATGAACACAATCATACAATGGAACACATACGGACTTATCAAACACTGGCATGAATTTAAACATTTTGCGCTACAAACAAATCCTATAGCACTATGCATTCAAGAAACACACTTCAAACCCAACGACCCATATCACTTCCACATCCCTCACTACACACTACACAGACACGACACACAAAACCCACACAGATCAGGCGGTGTATGTATTAGGAATTATTACATTAGGAACACGACCCCTCACCGCCTGATGCACTTCGACACCACGGCAGACATACTATTAACTGAAATTCACGTACACAACATAGCTTACACACTCATCAAACATTTACGATCCACCCGCGCGAAACACAGAAACCCTCTCGGAATTAACTAAAGCACTTGACCAAATTCGCACACCTATCACTCTCACCGGAGACTTCAACTCGCACCACCCCCTATGGGACACCCGCACAACAAAATCTGATCACAGAGCACACACACTCATCGCAATAGCCACACAGCATACTCTCACAATACTCAACACCGCCTCACCAACCTACCTAGTACCAATCAGCTCCCTCCTCCCTACAACCCCAGATATCACGCTTGCTTTCTCGCCTATGGCCATCACCCTGTCCTAGACATCCGACTCCGACCCACATTTCAGCGACCACGCACCCATCACCATTACCTTTCACCAAATCCCGACCACTGGCCCACTCAACCCCCAACCAGGCCTTTAGAACCTCAAAAAAGTATCCTGGACCCAATTTTAAGATTCCTTAGCCGCACAAACAGCACACACTCCACAACACACACCAGAACAGTTTGCAGACATACTCCTCACCACAGCACACGAACACATACCACGAACAAAACCAAGACACCAACACAAACCTCGCGCGGCTCCCTGGTGGGACGAAGAGTGCCACCGGGCGATCCGCGCGAAGAACCACGCACGCCACAGACATGAAAGACACCACACCAGAAACACTAACAGCTTACAAACGTCAGAGAGCACTATGCAGACGCACTATTAAGCAAGCAAACAAGACCTCCTGGAATAAATTTTGCACCCAATTTAACAGATTCTCACCTCTCCGCGAAATTTGGACACTACTCAGAACATTTCAACACAGACAAAGACCGCTATGCAAAGAAATCACACTTAGACACAACAACACTGTCACAGACACACAAACAATAGCAAACATTTTCGCACACCAGATCGTCTACACTTCCACGAACACCCCCACCTGCAATCAGACACACACGCCCACACCTATATAACAGCAGATTTACACTTACAGAACTACAATTAGCAATCACACAGACAGGAAACACAAGTGTAGGACCAGACAACATTCACTATGCCTTCTTCAAACACTTATCAATCTCAGCACTCCAAACATTGCTCGACACTTACAACACCGCATGGACCACACATTCCTACCCACAATCATGGTTACACGCTTCTCTCATACCTATACCCAAACCAAACACGGACTCAACTCTCTGCACTTCCTATCGCCCTATCGCCCTCACTAGCTGCTTTCACAAACTATTCAAACGTCTTATAAAAAAACGCCTTCTCTATATCATCCAAACACAAAACCTTATCTCTCCTATTCAATCGGGTTTTCTTCCTAATCGCTCATGCCTAGATAACCTCACTTACCTTGTCACACACATCCATGAAGCGGCGGCAGGGAAACACTCCACTGTCGCCGTCTTCCTGAACCTCAAACAAGCTTACGACACCATCAACATAACAGCACTACTACAACACCTACACAACATAGATGTGCAGGGCAGACTACAACACTTTCTTCACTTCTATCTTCTAAATCGCTCATTTCAAGTCAAAATTTGATCCCACATGTCAGATACAACATTCCCCACAACCGGACTGATGCAAGGATCCGTACTTAGCCCCCTACTCTTTATTTTAGGTCTAAATTCAGTTATCCCAGACAACCTTCCGGCCAAAATTGCAATATATGCCGACGATATAGTTATATGGATATCACACGAAGCACCACAAAACGCACTAGGAACACTACAAACCATATTAATACAACTACATAGCAAACTCGCCACCCTAAACCTACACATTGCACCACACAAATCAAAATACATGATTTTCGGCTACCACAAATACACAGACTTATCACCACTAAAAATAGACCACACTCCCATCCCATTCGTCACCACAACAAAATTTCCAGGCATCACTTTAGATCCAAAACTCACTTTCCGTCCACATATCTTAGACATCCAAAAACGCGCATCAAAAAGAATAAACATACTTCGAGCACTATCCGGAACGAACTGGGGATCCGACAGAAACACACTCTTAGCTCTTTACAAATCAATCATTCGGCCAACTTTGGAATACGGATCCCCACTCTTCGAAAATTCGACTAAATCAAACCTCAAAATTATAGATTCTCTACAACGCCAATCTTTACAAATAGCCACCGGAGCATACACCACTTCGTCTTCTTTCGCTCTTCACATATATAGCCACATACCAGAAATGAAGCACAGACGCACAGAAACACTATTAAGATATCATTACACAACACAACTCATCGCACAACACCCATACACCCAAGCATTAAAACTCCGCACACACCGCAAATACCAACTCATGAACGCAACACGACTCAAAACTACAATAGGCTGCCGCATCCACCAACACGCAAATAGACTACACATCACACTCCCCACAGCAAAAGCACTCCCACCACTCACTGCATGGTGGAAACAACAATCACCCACAACACACCTCCTCATCGACAAGCCAAAACACACCTACACAAACGCAGAAATACACCAACTATTCCTCCACTTTAAAGCTCAATATCCAAACAACAACATCATCTATACGGACGGGTCAAAATCACACACACAGCAGACGGGCACAGCGGCGGTGCTGTACCCAAACGCAGCACCGCCGCGGGTCATCCTTCGTGCCCGTCTGCATGACACAGCATCCACATACACAGCATAATTAGTCACAATCTTCTTGGCATACTGCACCATCTACAACACCAAAATTGAACACAACATCATAGCCACAGACGCAAAATCAGCATTGCAGAGCATAACACCCCACACCAAATACAAACACCCCCTCATACCCAAAATACTACACATCCACAAACAACTCACTCTACCACAACGACCAACACTACTCTGGATCCGAAGTCACACAAACATACACGGCAACGAACACGCAGACACCGAAGCCAACATAGCCACAACACTACAACAAACCACACCCCGCCCACTTTCACAATCAGACTACTACCCCACAATACGCCAGGCAATCAACAACGACATTCAACAAACATGGGACACAACAATCACGCAACTACACGAAATACACCCAAAACACGAACTCTGGGACACCATTAACCAAAACAATAGACAAAAAGAACGCACACTAACACGCTTACGTCTCGGACACACTGCACTCACGCACTCATACCTCTTACGACAACTCCCACGACCACAATGCACAACATGTCAACGAACACTCACAATTAAACACATACTCATACACTGCACCAAATACAACACAGAAAGACAACCCATCACAAATTACTGTAACATGAACAACATCCCACTAAACATCACGACACTTCTCAACGATGACCATCCAACATTACACGAGCACCTCTTCCACTTTCTCTCTGTCACACGCCTGATCCACGAACTATGAGAAAAAAATGAAAAGATATGTTAAAAAAAGAAAACAGAAAATCGACAAAAGGGGGAAAAATGAAAAGGTACGTTTAAAAAAGAAAAACAGAAAGTCAATAAAAAGAAAAAGAAACAAAAAAAACTAACCCCACGTGATAATTACTAACAACTAATGTTCTTGCATTCTAAAATCAATACTGGCGATGACCCCACCCCAACCCTCCAACTACACCCCGCCCCATGGGGTGGCAAACTCTTCTCCGGCACCAGCTCAGCTTCGACTACTACCTCATCTGCCTGCAAGACGTCTCAACTTCTCTTCCGTCTACGCGCCATTCTTCAAGTCGTCTCAACTCTCTCACAACTCGCCTCTACAAGACAACTATAATCTTCTTCGCTTCCTCTCATCCCTACCACATTACTCCTCATACCGTTTCACCCCCAATAAACAACAACACAAAATACTGACACCACAAACGCCCACCCCGGAAACAGCCGACATCACCACGCGGTGGCAGGCTGGCCAAACACACATACACACACACACTCAACAGGTTTCGAATGCGTTTGTGAGGGGTCTCAGTAAGGAAAGTGGATCTTCCCATGATTCAGTCGATGATGTTTTTAGGGCGGTTATTCTGCCAATCACCGCTCAATTCAATCCTGACCTCAGCTATCATCGGAGTAGAAACGGGAGTGGGGCAGGGAGACCATCCTTCTCATATTGTCACATTTAACCATTAACCTATTGACGTCGATTGGAAAAAAATTAGCTTAAACATCGGCTGCCCTCCATTTTTGGGTTGCTCCTACGACCATTCCAGTTATTATGGCAAACGCATGTACAACCGTCGGGGTAGCTTTTCCACTGCAGGGCTGCCCATACAACTGCTGAACTGTTCTGCGTGGACAGACTGCAATAGTGTCCGTACAACTATTGCGGTGCTAATCTGCAGACTACAGGGGTGCCTATGCAACGGCTGTCATCCATCTGCAGACTGCAGCGACACCCCTACGATGGCTTCAGTGCCCCTATGCAGAGCGCAGGGATGCTCTTACAATAGTTAAGGTGCTCCTGCAATAGCTGGGGTGCTTTGCACACTGTACGGGTGCAGAGGGGAGCATTACGGCTTCCCCACCAACCAAAAAGGTCAATTTTAACATCAAACCAACGGCGTTGCATGGTAAAAATTCATGTAATGCCCATATGCTTAACGCTAAGCTTCTCGACGTTTGGGATGACACATCCCTCCAGCCCCGCCTCCTTGGCGCAGCCCATCCCCAAAGGGTTACATGATGACTAAGATCCCAGAAAGGTGTCAAGTTACGTGCGCTCTCCCCCTACTCCTACGCTCAGGCTCATCAGTATCGTAGTTGATAGTAAGGTGTAATGGCCATTTTTCACATTAAGCATGGAAAACCGTTCGCCATAGTGACTCGTGGCAATGTTAAAATTGTATTCAAAATGTCTATGACCAACTGGCGAATGCAAACGGGTTGAACGCCCTTTCTCACCTAATCTTGGCAAGCCACATTCTCAGAAACAATGGGTTCTGAGGTAACGTGTTGCCGTCGCGATTTTTGCATTGCAATACAACACAGCATATACCCATACTCAAGCAAACCTATGAGCACACCGGCATGAAGCCACCTACTCCGACCCTCATGTAACGCCACTTTCACACCTGCCTAATCACATGGTTTGGGTGTCATTCGAGGCTGCTGTCACCATTCTGTCAAGTGGCGGCGTGCTCGCCACAGCCCGACCGTTGATGAGCCTATCTAGACAAGTTCATGTAATACTTAACGACTACAGTACTAAATAAACATAAATAATTTAGCCGTGGTGTCATTGCTACTGAATCCAATGAGATGTGGTGCAGAATACCTCTGGGTTCAGACACTTTGTCATTTCTATCAAGACTGTTTTTCACTTTCAGCATCTGGAAGATCGCTAGCGTATATATAATACGTAAAGAACAGGCTGATAATAGCGCTTTGGGTACCTCCGCAGCTGCATCGCATGGCTTGGACTGAAACGACAAAATCATCAGTGATGTGTTCAGTTAAATTCATCGGTTTGAGAATAAGAACTAATGAGAAAATTGAAAAATAATTGATTAAAATATTTCCCACATACATGTGATAAAGAACTTATTTCAGTAACTCTCTACAGCTCATGGCACAGCTACGTATTGCAGAGTGCCGAGGCACATATTTTGCCACTGTTTGTTCCCATATTTGGAATACCATCGGTTGCCTTCGTACAACAGGATGATTGGTGTTCTGGTAATGATGAAAAATAAATGGTCGCATAATGTATGCAAAGCTTATCTCGCCTTAATAACGCGAAGACAGTGGCAAAGCCGTGCGTATGGTCCTGATATCAGCTATGGCTGGTGCTGCTTCTCATATCAGCTGTTTTCAGTGTACATTATGCATGTTTATGCCGTCACCTTCAGACCAAAAATGAATTGTTTTAGCACACGCTTCGAAGCACAGCTATCACGCTCAGTGTCATATAGCCGTTAGCCGTGACTGGAATTCGCTCAGCACTAATTCAATGTGTGGTATCGCATCCCACTTAGCATTGCACGACCGCTTACACAATGCGAAAACAGTTGGCTCAAGTAGCCTGTGTCACGCAAACTTCGTAATAGATAGTGCTACGGTAGACACCAGGAAGAGCTGATAGCAGGCACGTGCATAATTGCACAAGGTGTTTTCGGTCTTCAAAAGAGAACTTCAACCTAAGGAGAACTTACTATTTCACTCCATAAACATGAACGCGTGCTGACATATAGCGGTACGATTTGCACCAGAAAATGTAATCATTGCATTGCTGGCTTCATGAAACAGTTGTTTTCAATTTACGCGTTTTCTTCCCTGTCTTCGAAGTCCACGAGCAAGCCTAGGTTCAACTTATCTGTATTTATCGGGTCGGTGTAGAGCAATTTTGCTAAACCCTTGACCAGGATTCCGATCCAGCTATCCTCGTCGAATGCAAAGAGCCACGCTTCTAATATTCGGACATATTCGGGTTAGAATGTGTTAATACATGTGGATATGACTGCTTTTACATCAATGGTTGCAGCCGAGATGTAGATAGCTCTAAATCAATGAGCAGCATTGCATGTAGTGTTGATAGCTTCTAGCCTAGCGTTGTAAGACAAATGTCGATAGCTTTTACGGGGCTTAGATGAGTGCGTATTGCTGGTACGTATATTTGCGTACGTGCGTTGAGGGACATATGTTCTGCAAATCTATTACACCGCCTTTTGGCCATTGCCTGCCATTTTTGGACGGTTTCTGGTCTTTAGGAATAGACTGTGCTATACACATGTTACGTAGTAATCAAGTGAAGGTAAACCAGTTGTAATTCAAATGAAATATGAGCTCAGTGAAAGGCAGTCTTACATCCGTTATCCACCAACAATCAATGAGTGTCGGTGAGAAACTTACCCTAGGGTACTTCAGCTTCGACCCGATATCCGCCATTAGCCGATGGGAGTCGGTGAGAAACCTACCCTGTGGGACACCAGCTTACAGCTCACGGAAAGGTACATCTGCCAAGGACCTAAGAAAGGTGAACTACGCGAAGACAGCATAAGATATGCGAGTTGAATGTAGAAACTCCGAAGGATCTCACCGTCGACAAACAGGTTGGCCATGCTGCGCCCGCCAGGAGCCGGTGTGTAAGAGGCCAGCCCGCTCCCAGGGGAGAGCCGGCGGCTGTCGGCGAGAGGTCAACAGGCGGCGTCGGCCCTAGCACCGGCCGGCCTCGGCGCGCCGGCCGAACATGATTCCACCGCACAATAGCGGATCAATCTGCGGGCAGGCAATCTGAGCGGCCAGCATCGACCAGGAGCGAACAAGGTGTCCTCATCAGCCGACGATGATGAACATGAAAATAACCGCCCGCTGACGTCAACCGTCCGCCGCCATCGATCATGTATGCCACAATAGCCTACGTGACAAATCAAATGCGCCTAATCTGTCAATTATGTCGACGGCCCTGGGAACGGCCGGCTCGCGCGCGCCCCTTGTGCGACCGGGCTGAATACTGCACGACTGTTGGTGCCACCCGTGATGGGCCGTGGCCGCGGCCCCGGTCCGCCAATCTCCCCTCGCGGCACCACCGGCGCCGGCGCGATGCGATTGGCATCAGCAATGCTCGCGCCGCCGGTGACGGAGCCTGGTGACATGCCTTGTGCAACACGACGGCGAAGTTTACGCCAGGCACTCGGGTACTCCCCAACTGGAGAAAAGGCTAGAGTATCACTGCTAGGCAAACCAGACTTGGCTACGGGACTTTCCATGTTGTTGGTACTTACGCAGTCCAACCAGTCGCTGTCAGCTAAATGCGATGGTGAGGTTGTTGAACTGTGAGAGCAGCCATATAAAAATCGGGACGAGTTCCAAATGACACTATCACGAAACACACGCGCTGTCTAACCTTTTGAGTGGGAGTGATTCGAATCTGCCGGTGCGCATGAAACAAGCACCATCATTTCCTGTTCGTATTGCCATTTCAACCATCAGCATGCCACGGCGATGGGCCTCATTTCATGAGGAAGAGTGGGTGAGGAAAGGCGGGAGAGCCGATTCCATCAGAAGATATCAGAAGCCGAGAGGAATGCGTACTTGCAAGAGGAGTTAGAAGAACTATCCAGTTCGAAGAACGAAAAGGTTGAAGGACGTTATTCATCCCACGTTAACCAAGCCCATCGTACTGGACTTCCCTATTTTAGAATCATACTTATATTGGTTGATTCGTTATAAACTTAGGTATGTCATAGAGATGGAAGAGTCACGCAAAATAATCATGGTCTCGTATGGTTCTTCTAGGAACAAGAAATGAAGACACCATCATATGCTTTTGGTGATCTTACACTAAGTAGGACGTGAGCTCACCAACGGTGGAGGCTAGTTCTGAGTTCACCAACAGTGGAGGCTGGCTTCGAGCTCACCAACAGTTAAGGTTGGTTTCGAATTCACCAACAGTTGAGGCTTGGTTTGAGCTAACCAACAGTTGAGGCTGGTTTTGAGCTCACCAACAGTTGAGGATGGCTTTGAGCTCACCAACGATTGAGGCTAGTCTTGAGCTCACCAACAGTGGAGGTTGGAAGCTCAAACTCCCACTGAATAGTAGCAAAAGCTCAATGCTCTCTGGACATTGGGAATCTACTTATAAAATCGTGAGTAGTTTCGGTCGGCGACAAGCAAGAACATAACACTCCGCGGACACAAGACGTCTCAAATTTATATTATGGTGCTTTGTTTTGTAATTTTAGCTCGGACATATAACTAGCTACGTGCTGGCATGAATTCAACATCTTTGCTGATGAGGGTGTATCGGTTACAAAATATCGTTGACAAAATCTCGAGCAGATGGCAAGTGTCATGGCCAAAAATGATGACACCACTACCAACTTCACTCATGCAATACTCACTTTCTTAATAGTTCCGGAAGTTCACTTTGAATGAGAACCATGTCACTTCCAAACATAAACCATTGATATTCACGGCGGGAGCAAAACAGGACAGCGCAGGCATCGACATCACGGGGTCAGGCCTCGTGCTTTCTAAGCATCCACTACACGAGGGCCCCTAGCCGTCGGAGAGGACTCCGGGCCGTCGGAGGGGACTCCGGGCCGTCGGAGAGGACTCCGGGCCGTCGGAGAGGACTCCGGGCCGTCGGAGGGGACTCCGGGCCGCGGAGGGATTCCGGGCCGTCGAGAGGACTCCGGGCCGTCGGAAGGACCGCCGTCGGAGAGACCCGCGTAACCGGCCGCAGGCCGCCGCGGAACCCGCGAGAGACCCGGGCCGTCGGAGAAGACTCCGGGCCGTCGAGGGACCCAGGCCGTCGGAGAGGACTCCGGGCCGTCGGAGAGGACTCCGGGCCGTCGGAGAGGACTCCGGGCCGTCGGAGGGGGCCCGAGGCCGGATGTGCTGGGTCCCTGGGTCGGCTTTGTTGCCTCACGCTGAAGGTGAGGGGTCAAAAGCTGACGGAGTGGGCCTCGAACCGAGGAAGAAGCTCCAGTACCACGGAGGAAATCCGGAACGAAGAAGGTTCCTGGAACGATGTAAAGACCATAGGCCTGTCTGTTAAAAGTCCTCGTTTGCTGACAGAAAGGGCCTCTGAGCCCTTTTGATGACGGAACCTTCTCGACAAAGGGCCCCTGCTCCGAACCTGAATGCAACACAAAATAAGCACATTTTGCTTATAGGCCCAGCAGTCACCAGCCACACAATCTAATGTCACATAAGGGTCCGTTTTGTGTTAAATGTGTCACACCGTTCAATATCATGTTAATACGTACTTCACTCAAATTCAACACGGAAATCGACCAGAAGGCAACACCATAGGGTACATACTGTTCAGCTACATCAGTTATAACAAGGTTCTTGTTAACACCTTTGAACACAAACAAGGTACACTTTGTAAACTCTTCCAATCAAAGTAATCAATCAAAGTAGTTAATTTCCAAACCGCCACTCGAAGCTTTGAATTGTCCGGTAATTAAAGACACCATAGTGGGATATGTGTTTCACAATTTTTACGTTTGCACCAGGCGTGTTTCCTGATTTAAAGGACACATCTAGGATTCATAACACTCATCTGACTAGCATAAATTGATTCATGCGTTATTCATGCACTACGACAAATTACTTTACGGCAATAATGAAGCTGAAGAAATGCTTCATAGTTCTTCGTGACAGCACACTCTGACTTGCCCTATTATACCAGTTTGTACAACGGTGGTCCATGAAAATGTGTGTCAGCACAACCACGAGAGGAACTACGGACAAAAGCACTGGTGTAGGGGAGAGGGAGAGGATGGGACCTAGCAATGGTAGAATTGGTGATGACATAAACAGAGGGATGCCCCCTTCAGCACGATGGTACAACCTGAAATGTGTTGGGGCGGATGGAGCGGCTCCAGCTTCCGAGAGAGAGATATATCATAGGTGGAGCTTACCATATATTTGGAGACTGGAGTCTTCCAATATGCCCTGTATCTGATATCCCAATATCCAAATACCCCCCCCCCTCCTGAACGTCAAGGATGTTGGATATTAACAGGGATCTCTAGCGACCTCAATATTATCAAAGCAACAAATTTAGTACTTGAACACTTTTTTTGTTCAAAAACATACTATTGCATGACAGTCCATCGCCACCACTGTGTGTGAATGTTAAAATGTATGCAATATTACCACGGTTGTCTTCCTATATCAGTTTACTGGTTCATTACCGGTCTCCCTCGCCTTGAATACCTCTATATCCCGCACTGAATACTGCTAAATTATCCGCTCCCCAAGCATTCCCCAAACCTGAGAACGTTGTACTTATTCGCCCTTTTCTTCTTCTGATCGCTTTTACAATGAGTGGTCGATGGACATTATCATCCATGGTTGTTTAATTACAGGGGTTTACTAGCCGAGGTATATACCTGAAAACGAACTTTGACATGACAAGCAGAGGTGTACCCTGGATTTTCGTAACGAGAGGATCGGCAGATATCTGCACCGCCCCCTTCTAATGCCCTCGAAAAATGGCAGTACTCCTCGGGTTTCACTACTCTTCGTTTTTTTCTTCAAATTCTGCAAAGAATGACGTCGCATTTATCTTCGTCAAAACTTCTTTTTTGTGTGAAACCAATATGATGTAGCATGCCACGGCAATATATATATATATACATGCAAAAAAATTTGAGTTGTCCTCAAAAACTAATATGAACATTTTCAAGGTGCTTTTCAATATTTTTGTTCCACCTACAGAAACATCGACTTGTTAAATATTTCGCTCATTTTGATCAACGTTTAGCACTGTCACATGACCACTGTGACAGCTGAGATATTTGACAATTCATTTTATTCAAATCGTCTCAAAGACTGCACATCGTGTTTGGTCTTTATTGTTATGCACATTTGTAGTTATATTGTATATGGTTTTTATATGACAACTAATAATCCAGTCGTGCCTTTTTCAAATACCATAACGTCTGCGTCCCGAAAACATACCTATGTGTGATATATTGGCTTCTCATCTAGTGAACTAAGTGAAAATCTGATCCCATCCTGGGCGTAGGTTTTCCAGCTGTACTTCAAGCTGCACCAATAAGAGTAGTTGAAAGTAAGCAGTGCAGCAACTTTAATTGTTAGTGAGGGAATGGGTACCTGAGATGTGGCGCGAATCCCAACTGCAGAGGAGCGAAATGCCATCGCGAAGTTGAGAAGTACAGGGGAGAATTGCCGGTTAATGCTGAAGGAGAAGACTTGACGATCTGCACCTGGGAAAAGGAAGGAAGATGAGTTTCAAGCGAGCCTCCGTGATTTGTTTGACACTGCTCATGTCGGAGAACATTAGCTGATTAAGATCTTGGAGGAGGACGAATTCATCAATGCACTGCGGGATCCGGGGAGGCGGCGTTTCACAGTCGGCGTTGACAAAGTGCCAGCAGAGGAGGAGCGGGTTCCTCAGCACCGACAGTCGGTGGCCGAAATAGTGCGGAAGGACCATGGGAAGCAAGCAGCGTGAGAGGAGACCATTGGATTGAAGTCCTCATCAGACAGCAGTGATGAAGCCAATGTTCAGCGGTCGTTTCGGAGCGGTGCCACTCCGTCGGCCCCAAATAGGTTGTGTCGTGCAAGGAACATTGTTATACCGGACCTGACTGCAGCACTGGACCGCAACAAACTTGGTGACCGAATGACAGTGCACTTACTGTTGGCAACAGCCTTTGCTCTAGATTACGACCCCTCAGATTTGGCCATCAACCAGTCGTCACCTAGGCGAACCCAAAGACGGGCAATTGTGGAGGAGATCGTGGAATCCTACGCTAGCGACAGGAGCCTGATCGTTCACTGGGATGGGAAACTCCTTCCAGGTGATGGGAATGTGAAAGTTGGCCGTGCTAGTGTCATTGTCACTGAAAAGAGGAACTATAAGGCTTCTTGGTGTACTGAAGATTTCAGTTTGGGTTGGACAAGCAGCAGCTACTGCTGTTATACAGTGCCTCAAGGTGCGTGAGTTAAGGGACAAGGCGGTTAGCATGGGCTCTAATACGTCTTTCAGTGAAACACCAGATCAGGATTTCATGCATGCACTCTTCTGCAGCAACAACTGGTATCCCCGCTCTTTTACTTTGCATATCAGCGTCACATTCTGAACTTGTAGCGGAAACGTCATTCACAACATGCTTCGGCCAGTCTTCTAGTCCTGACATAGCCATCTTCAGACGTTTCAAGTTAAGTCAAAACAAAATATGGATAAATTAACATTTCACATTACTTTTACCTTTATTGAAGACTCTTGCTGGAGTATGGAAGACGGCGAGGAGGGGAGAGGGAAGAGAGGTTGTTGTTTGGAAGGGGAATCCCCCTCCATAAGGACTTCAGCTATCGAGGACCTATCTAGGGTTACTTTCCTTCTTTGTCATTTGCTGGTACTAGGACCAGCTTGAGAGTCACTGGACCTCTGTCGCACAAAAAATATGCCTGGAGGGGCATGTTTCTGGCGTCTCTTTAAGATTTGCCTAAAAAGGGACAGGACATTGTCATTAAACATGTCGCTGACACGGCTTACAATAGCTTTGTTAGGATGATATTTCTCCACAAAACTTTGCGACTCACTTCACTTTGCACAAATGTATCTAAACATTGAAGAAGGCACATTCTCCCCTCTCTCTTCCTCCTCCTCTGAAACAATTTCCTTAGCAGCCGTTTGTTGCTGTTCCAGTTGAAGGTCTTGCAGCTCTTCAGTGGTTAGCTCTTCCCTGTGGTCGTTTACCAACTTTTCCACGTCCTGGCCACTCACATCCAACCTGATGAACTTCTCCAAAGACACAATAGATTCCACAACAGGCGTAGGGTCGTCAGGGTCAGCCTCAAACCATTCAAAATCCTTCTCGAGGACACATTCTGGTCACGATTTTCTCCAAGCGAGTTCATCGTCCTAGAAGTCACTCCCTGCCAAGCCTTATCTACAAGGCTTATGCACTTGAGGATATTGAAGTGATTCCTCCAGAACTCTCTAAGGGTCAATTCAGTGCCCGAGGTCACTTCAAAGCACTTTTGAAATAGTGCTTCGGTGTATAGTTTTTTTAAGGTTTGAAACGACCTGCTGGTCCATGTGCTGGATGAGAGGAGTGGTATTAGGGGGCGAGAACTTCACTGTGATGAAATTAAACTAAACGCGGACAGGCGGACTAGTTTGGTACGGACCATTTTCAACTGTTCGAAAACCGAGCGGATATACGAAAACTGGGACAAAATTTCAACGAAAAAAGTCGTCGAAAACCGAATCGCACGAAAACAAGGGTATAAGGAAACCGAGGTTTGTCTATATATATATATATATATATATATATATATATATATATATATATATCAAAATATATACCGACATTTTTACTTCATGAACACCGTACCCCTAACGTCCGTAGGTTCCATGAATACAGGAATATATTTCATCACAATAAGAAAAAGACGCGAGGCTCAAGTTTGCCACTTACGGAAGACAGATCAAATAGTTTGTTTTCGATAATCGCAAAGCAGCAGGAGAAATGGCACGAGGTGTGAGATATTATGATGCAACTCGCACCGCAGACGGATCGTGCCATTCTTTCCGCGTGCCGAAGAGGTAATGTGTTTGACCTGCATTCCAGTTCAGTCGCACGGAGAGGCGATTGGAAACTTGGCGATTGGCTTCTTGTTTCTGCCTTCAATAATGCAACTTGGAGAGAGCATAGCATACGAAATCGCTTCAGCTCTGCATGCACGCCTGGAGGCGATTGGCAGTACAAGCCCTCAAGGAAATGCGCATATGACTGACATACATGGAGATTCGACCGCACTGCGCTTTAAGCACTTTCCATCTTTCGTCTAGCGTCCCTGCGAATTGCTTATGCTGGTAGCAATGCTATGAATCAGTACAGCAGATGCGACACCCACACAACAGCAGATGCGACACCCACACATCCATTCAATGGCTTTAAAGAATTGGAGCAGAGCGTGAACTAGGGTGGAAATTTCATTTGTTATTTTCCCAGGTTCCATTTATGGGTGCAAAATGTGCAATGAAATATTAAGAATGCAATAATACTGTGTGGCAGACCCGCACGTGCATGCTGAACCAGAAATAGACTATCGATCATTTTGCACATGCTGATGGCCAACAGTCTCTTCACCTTTGCTGTCCTTGCCGAGGTCTTATCGGCACGAAATGCAAGGCACCATACTATAGAATGCAGAATTATGAATTAGCATGAAAAGCTGTAATGAAAAGTCATAATCGTGGACTTTCAAATAGCATGGTCAGCAATTCGCAAGCTACTCTGCTATATTTTTTAATAATGTATATCAGGCAATCATTGTTAACAATGGATGAATAATCCATGCAACATTGAACAAGACTCATCGTTCACGTAAGTACCATTTTCATTGTTTTTTTTCTGCACAAATTGGTCTCATTTCGACGCCTGCTATAGAAACAGATGCTTGCGTTTCATGCGTGATTCAGCAACGGTAAAAGAGCAAACAACACTGCTGACTGACCCTGCTGCCATGCCCCATTGCTTTTCCATATTTACCAGCTCACAGCGACGACAATGCGGTATTAGAAATAGCTAATCGAGTAAGCTAATTGCTATTATCTCTGGAATCCTACCCCTTGGAGTACGGGCTGATTTTGTATCCTTGATAGTGGGATGGATGAGGGTCAATTGAGCGATCATTAACTTGAACTCTAAGCAAGATGAAGAGCTGCGGTAAGAGGAATGCCGAAGCTGCATCCTTGAACTCGATAATTACTCAAAACAACTCTGTCTCCTTTAGTTGACGTTCGAAATCAGGTGAAGCAGGTCCATGTCGAGATGCATTCAGACACACGAATGTGTATCAAGTGCTACTTCGTTCTGAAAAATTGGTGATAGTCACACCATTGTCTATCATTGGTAACACGTGTAATTGCTAAGGTTACTGATCGACCCAGTGTGAAATATGTACCTATACAAATGTGAGGGACTGTTGAAGGCTATAATTTTGAATCAGGTGGCAGTCATAACCAAGTCTAAAGTCTTTGATGATTTTCACCCAAATCGAAAATGTTAATTTTAATTTTTGTCAACAAGCTTACCACTCTAAAATGGAATGTGTGCATTAAAATCCCAACAAAAACCACCTGGGAAATGGCTTAGCCAATTTTTATTCGCAATAGTCGGCCATTTTCCCCCAAAAGTACATGGAATAAGTTCAAAAGGCAAAACAAACGACATAAAATGAAATATGACCACGACAGATCTGAACTTCCAACCTCAAACATGTTTAGAATACATCACCTGACACTACATACATTCGGGTGTTCAAAAACGTTCATTAGTAGCAACGTTTTGTGTAGAAAAATAGCATTTTTGATAGCATATCATTTCATTTCACCTCGGGAATTGATGTCAGGTCACATTCTGCATGCTTACATTTTTCTTTCATTGCATTTCTTGCAATTATCTACCTACACATGATTCGTTTGCTTGTTTGTTTATTGGGTGGTTCACGACGCACTTTATGCACATCCACGGCTAATGGCGCCGCCCACACTGTTTCGTGGGTGGGCCGCGGGATTGGGAAAATGTCCAGAGCGGCGCTAGTGTCGAGCCCGGGACCTTTGGTACACAGAGCCCATCACCTTAACCACTCGGCCATCCCCGCCCCAACCCATAATTCGTTTTCAACTGCATCTTGTAATAAGGGTTGTTTTACAGACATGCTACAGTGTACATACAAACATCGTACTGGGACGAGACCGTGACTCCACTTTGATCAGACCTAGCCATAGTATCTTAGCAAGAGATTGAAACTAATTTTTTTTTTGCGCAATGTGCTTTCATCAATGGTCAGAAGGAATTTCAAACTGAAAGGTAAAAACACGAACGGTACAGGAGCTACCTCGGACATATAGCAAAGGTTAAATGTTCCCCACTCATGTACTGCGAGGATTAGCAAGAGACGAAACTAGCATGAAATACCATGAAATTAGCAGTCCGGTTGTTCAAGATGTGCATCAACATTCAAATGTTTGGCTGACGTTAAAAAGAGCATCCACATGGAACTACGCAGTAGTTTACATGTACCGAAAGAATACCATGAAGCAATCGTTCGAAGGTCACCTGGTCACCTGGCCAAGGCAAATAATGGCGACGTGCTGAGTCGACAAACAGTCATGTGCGCCAAGCGTATGACCTCAGGTACCTGAACCATTTGTTTCACTGCTCAGGACACTCTTGTCCAGCAGAAGTCCAATATTCAAAGCTTGATGGTCATCTATCACGCAATGAGGTTTCGACCCCCATCAGCCCAGGACCATTCATGCCAGCTCTGGGCCCTCTTCGATGGCCCGAGGTCCTCCCGCGGTCGGCGGTCCTCTCCGTCGTTGCAGGGTCATCCTTAGCGATACAGGGTCTCCCCCTGTCAAGTCGGATGCCCTATTTCCACAGCTCCCTCTATCAGTCCAGGGACCTTGTATGGCTTGGAACCCACGCGTTGGTCCGAAGGTCCTCTCTCACGGTCTGAGGTCATCTTCGGAAATTAAGACCCCCGCCGTCGTCTCAGGGGCCCTCTCTGACGACCCAGGACCTTTTCCAGCAAACTGGGGGCCTCTTTTCAAACGCTTGGACCATGCACATTAGATCAGGGACTCTTTTTTTCGGCATGGGCTCCGCCGACAGCCTGGGGGTCCTTTATGTTGGCTCGTGGCCCTCTCCGTCAGCCCGGGAACCCTTCTATCAGACCCCTCCGTCTATCTCGAAGCCCTTCACGTTACCCCAGACAAAGGCCCTTCCTGGGATCGCTCTCTGTTGACTCTAAACACTCTTCATCGGTCCGGGAACTATTCAGTCACCCAAGGCCCCTTTCGCCGATCCAGGGGACCTTCACGTTGGCCCAGGGGATCTTGCGGCCGCTTCAGACTGACCAGGGGGCGGCTACCCCTTCGCCTCGCCCTTGGCTATGCCACTGGTATGAGCCTACCTGAATGGCTTGAAAGACAGTTGCTGCAGCCTTGGAGACAACGCAAACCTTTGAAACTCTCCGAAAAGTAACACGTTCTGCCATCTGTTAGAAAAGTTACGAACTAACTGACCTTCCTCAGTCATGCCAGATGCCACCTCCACGCGAGAATGACCTGCATAACTAACGCTGCCGTTGCATGTTCCCAGGCACCGATGATGCTATGTTGTTGACCAGGCTAAGAGACTAACCGTATATCAACACAACTCTGTGGCGACTACACCCCAGCACAAGCAAATAGCAGCAGCAAAGGTGTTAACAATGGTGCTACTTTGCAACGGGACAGGAACTGTCAACTAGATGATCTTTCGAAATTACAGGGCTACACGAGTTCTATTTGTATTTTGAAATCCCGGACTCGGAGGTCGCATTTTTTTTTGGCTATGAAATTAAGAGAATATTCCATTTTTCCCTTTCTTCATCATATCAGACATTCCTTAAGTGCTTCTTAGTTCCCAGATACTTAGTTGTGATTTAGCAAGTAAGTAAATGAGGTAAGTAATGATTCGATGAGTGAGAGTGACTGATAAAAAACTTACTCGGTCATACCGGGATGCATTTCAACACTTCTACCGAGGTTTCACAACTCAGTTATACCATATTACATAACAACTCTGCAATTGTATTGGCTGTGGGTGCTACATTGTGCTATTACGGTGAATATGTTGTAGTGTTGTTTCATTGCAAGTATTAATCAGTTATTGTATAACACGGTGAAATCGGGTTCAGAGACGTTGATAAACTGTCCTAAAAGTGGTTCACTGCACAGCCAAATATACTCTTTTCAAAGTGAAAACACGGGCATGCAAAATCTTTTCAAATAGTTCCACATTTCCAGTAGCAAGGTGCTTTTGCATTTCCAACACCACCAGGTTCTCTCCACCGTCCCTTGAAGTGCTGAAGTACATAGAGTGAGTAAGGTACTTCTATAGTGTGGATGTAAATAACTCTTTTGAATGTGGGATGCAGCACTAGTTTTCGTCCACATCTTACTGGAATGACAACTGAGGCTTACGGACTCAAAGGGTGAGCCATATTGTACAAGAGTGAGTAGTCAGCTGGCACTACTTTGTTGTCAAACAGCCCCATTCAACCGTGGTGAAAAAAGGAGACACAGACAAACAATTGGAGAGGATAACATCCCGAGTGATAAAAGTTCAGAACATCGCTGTTTGCGAACCCTGTTCATCAGTGCATTGCTTCAAGGGAATTCTCGAGACATCGAAGAAAAATTTTCCCATTATTTTCCGATCCACTCACTGTTTGACGATCTGCTACATCGCAGGTTCGTCATTATAAGCCAATGCACTAACGCCGCGAGCTTCGCCACGAACTGAAGGTGCAGGACAGGAGTCGATTTTCTGTTCTTCAGCGCTGCACATGTGGACGTTGTTTGAAAATGATGAACCTTGAACCATACAATCTCGGCGTATCCACGCTTTTTGCTCGATCGCCTGGCTGATCTACACAATTTTGGCGCATCGTAATGCTTTGGCGTCACCATTCCCAATCAATTCCCAGTGTTTTGGCGCCACCATTCGCCACTATTCCCCAGCTAAGATCGAGCGAACCGTCATCTGCCACCATTCCTCTCCCGTATCCTATCCTATGGCTTGATCATATTCCACGCACATTCTTTTCCTTCGCCCTAATCGATTCATTCCCTCTCCGAACAGCTTCGAATTGATCAGACCCGGGCGACGGAACTCTGGTCCAGCAACCAACCAATTCTCACCGCTGTCCCTGCCCAGGGGCACGGGTCACGAATTATCAGGCAGCACACAGACCGGGCTCAAGGGTAGCTTTTAGTCGGAGCGAACCAGCTTTTGGTTCGGTAGGACATCCGTGCTCCACCTTTTCGGACTCGGCCTGATTATTTCGGAAGTGTGATGTCGCCGGACCACGATTCAAAAACGAGTTAGGTTGTTGCAGGACGTCTCTGCCGTGTCTACCTTGCCCCATTGGGCGTTGCAATGACGTTGCAACTGTTGACCATTATGTCGAGTGGATCCACAGACGATGTATATGGTGTGGTGTTAATCCAGAATTTCGCCACGGTGTCGCCAGGGTGTCAATACGCTATGAGAAGTTCATACTGACCCTAGATGCGTCACGCATTCACTCACCTGGCTGGAGACCCGGAGCAAACTGGATCTCTCTTTCACCTTTCTATAACAGGGATATTGTACTGATTCTAGATGCGTCCCTTCTCACTCACTCGGCAGGAGACCCCGAACGAACTAGATATATTCTTCACCTTTCTGAAACAGGGATATTGCACTCCAAATTACTAGTGGAATCCCTGTTAAAAACAATTATGGTGTATTCCAAAATATTCGATATGACCCCACCATGTGCTTCCATTCCACACCAGTCCAAGTGGGAGTCACGAACCAATGACACTCTCGATCGTCTTCTGTTCTTAGTGACGCGTGTGGGTGACATCTATTTACTAGAACGCTGGTGGCATCCACGATGCGAGATATCATACACACCATCGCATTTCCCAATCTGTGCATCGACGTAGTACACCTCCTAGGAAAATGGCGTCTACTTGGTTGAGTATATACCACTCGCCGAGATTGACATTACGATGGACGAATGCTTCCTTTTGCACACCCATATATTGACATTACCATAGACGAATGCTTCCTTCTGCACCTACAGAAATTGTACACGGGCATCTGTATTGTTCTTTTAAATCTACGAACATGGCGCAGAGCACGTGGTGTATTTCCAACCACGACTTCCTACGAGTTACCATTGGGAGCACCACGTCTGGTTGTCAAGGAGCAGAACGCCTGTCGGGCGAGCCATGCGACATGAACCTAACAATGCTGGCCATTCGTACTATCCGGTCACATTTTAGATAATTGCGCTCGGGGGGATGAGCAAAACACCGCGATGTGACTGACTCCAGTGATTCAGGTGTACTCAGGGCAGGCAGGCGGCGCTGATTTCCTGATGGCCAGGACACTCCTGACGGAGGTCCTGGGACACTCTCAGGGCCGTCCACTGAGCTCCCTGCAGAGGTCCTGGCGGAGCTGAGCGGGAGAGGTTCAGAGGCACACCTAAGGAGACACAGCCGACAGTACTGACGCCGATCCGAGGGGCATCCAGGTGGAGACTCCTGACCAATAACCCGGGACACTCTTCGGATATAAAGTGGACTTCTGACAACAGTACACTCCACTGCACCAAAATGCATTCTGGGCTTGGGTGTCAGAATCGAAAATTACTCTTCAGAAGACAGCATAAGAATGCAAAACTGAAGCCTAAAATGATAATTCAAGGTCTCATAACAAATTGTGGTATTCTAGCCAGTATCTAAGGCACTTTAAAATCGGATCAGTTGTGGGAGCACTGGCTCACCATGGGAATACCAAAGGAATTGATCAATCTCGTGTCCTTTGTTGGCACAAAGAAGCATGTCGGCAGGCCATTGTCAGACATAGGCCGCCAAGAGGAACACAGGGTCATGCGAGGGTGAACGACAAAGTACTGCACCACTGCAAATGCACAATTGAAGGCCACTGGACATGCTTCAAATGGTAGGTAATGGTTACGATCAGCAACCAAAATGCTCCCAGATCCTTATGGCGTCCATTTAGTGACTTAATTATAATTTGTCTTTGCTGACCTGTATTCTATTAGTGCTACGCAGAATATGTTAATCAACAAAATAAATATTGCATATTGCAGGCAGTTCTGCTTGGTTTTCCTTTCGGATACTAAAAAACTACTCTCAGCGTATCTGGAAGGTGACTGTCGGCAATGATTCAATAGGTGTCCAGGTGGAGGCTCCCTGTGTGTGTGTGTTGTGTGTGTGTGTGTGTGTGTGTGTGTGTGTGTGTGTGTGTGAGAGATTATGGTTTTATGGCGCATCGACCATGGTAGGTCATTTAGCGCATAATAGAACATATTACTATTTAGTCAGAGCCAAGTCTTAGTGCTGTGATTGGGTGACTGTTTTTACTGACCTGAATATATTATTAAAAATCCCATCTTCCTAAAGTAGGGACAAACTTTTCCTAAGCAGTCAGAGTCGTCTCGAAGGAGACTGGGGAATGTACTGTTGGTTTCAAGGTACTAAAGGTCCTGTGCGTAGTGCTGGCATGTGATAATGTGATGTACCGTTAATGGATAATTGCATCGTGGGCATACTTGTCATGTGGGCATACTTTACTCGTCATTAATTAATAAGGAGGTGACAGTGTGTGGTGTAGGTGTGTCCGAGTCGGAATCGCGCCAACGCCACCTCATCCGCTCGTACCTTCCTGGAAGACGAGGGCCAGTACCCTATTTGTGGTTTGATTTCTTGGAGTTTGTTAGTGCTCAGGGCGTCCCAGCTACTTTGCCATTTCTCATGTATGTACTCCGAGATCAATTGGTAAAAATCCCGTGAAGGAAGAGGGAGGATGCGAGTACATGGTTTCTGTGCCGCTCGTTACGCCGCTGCGTCGGCGAGTTCAATTCCCCTAATGCCAACGTAGCTCGGGATCCAGCAGAAGGAAACAAATCTCCATCCTCGTTTCAGTATGGTGAGCCGGTAAAAGATGTCCTGCAGAAGAGCTTCCTGGGGGATGAAACTTTCCAGTGCCGATAGGCTGCTCAAAGAGTCGGACAGGACAACACATGAGTAGTATTCACTGACTGCAATGAAGCATAGCGCCTTAGGATCGCAACCAGTTCCGATGTATAAACAGATGCGTTTGACGGAAGTGAGGCCCTAATGACGGATCCGGTGACGAACGCGCACCCGATACCCTGCTTTCAGATGGAGGCTCCCGACCGACACACAGACACTCCAGGGTAGGCAGGTGGAGGCTCCCGACCGACACACAGACACTCCAGCGTAGGCAGGTGGAGGCTCCCGACCGACACACAGACACTCCAGCGTAGGCAGGTGGAGGCTCCCGACCGACACACAGACACTTCAGCGTAGGCAGGTGGAGGCTCCCGACCGACACCCAGACACTCAAGGGTAGGCAGGTGGAGGATTCGTGGCCGAGAACAAGGGCCACCCATATCACGGGATCAGATTCCCTGCAGACGCTCAGGAGTCGTCCCGAAGGGAACTCCTGGCGGGAGTTCCCTTCGGGGCACTCCCGGGGTGTTCAGACGCACACCGCCGCACCGCGGGGTCCCGTCCCGCCTGTGGGCGGCGCGTCACGCTTTCTCCGTGGACGGCGGCGACAGCCCAATAGATTTATCACCGGCTGTAAACGCGCTTCCGCGCCAACTGCGACTCATTGCGACAGGCGTCAGCGGCTCCAATTATGGGCAATTGGGTTCGCCCTGGATGCCTCGTTCACACCTCATCGGCCCCTTCTGTCCATCATGCGCACCCCTCAGAACATCACTGGGTCACATTATCACACCGGCCCGTGAGGCGGGCTGTTCTGTCCGTCACGCGCGCCCCTCAGAACGTCACTGGGTCACATTATCACACCGGCCCGTGACACTGTCTGCTATGTCCGTCACGCGCGCCGCCCAGAACGTCACTGGGTCACATTATCACACCAGGCGGGCTGTTCTGTCCGTCACGCGCGCCGCTCAAAACGTCACAGTCACATTTTCACTCCGACCCGTGAGGCGGCAGTCCGAAATGTGGGCTACATCTTCGCCTTATTCGACTAGAGATTGATGACTTCATACTGAATGACCAGCGTCTGTGACTCAGCTCCGGGATGTGGTTTTGTGAAACACGTTGGAGTTGGCAACACACGTTTATAATCGCCACCGAGTGCGAAGCCGGTGCGCGTCAATACCCGTGTGTGCGGTCCGGGTCCTTCCTCGGTTAAAGGTCCTATCCGCCGGCGCACGAGAGCCCTCCTTAGCGATCCAGGACCTCCTCTGTGAGACCGGAGGCTCTCTTTCAACAACTTGGGCCTCCTCCATCAGGCCAGGGGCCCTTGTACGGCTTGGGCTATTGTACGGATTGGGACCTTGTACGGCTTGGGCCCCATCTCACTCCAAAGGGTCCTTTTGACAGTCCGAGGTCCTATCCGACAATTGGCCCCCCGCTGTAGTTTCAGGGCTTTTTGACGTCCCATGTTCTCTTTTGGAAAATCGGAACCTCTTTTCAAGCGCTTGCTTGGGCCATGCCCGTCAGATCAGGGGTCCCTTTTCGGCTTGGGTTCCGCCATCAGCCCAGGGGCCATTCATATTGATTCGGGGCTCTCTCCGTCAGCTCGAGGGTCGTTCCTACTATCCAGGCACCCTCAATCGATCCAGAAGCCCCTCACATTATTCCAGCCAAGTGCCCACAAAAGTTTTCCCGGGGCACTCTCCGTTGACTCGAGGCCATCTTCATCGGCCATGGACGCTTTTCGTCAGCTGTGGGCCCTTTTCGTCAGTCCAGGGCGCTTCACGTTGGCCCAGGGGATCCCTGCACCGACGCCTTGAGGGCTGTATGACAAACACTGAATGTTTTGCGTTTACACCTCCTCGCATTAGTACACGGAGACAATGCTCAACAGCCGGCAGCCGAGTCGAGCGTTCAATGCGGCCCAAACGACTGCTGGCAGTCATTGTCGCAGCGGGCCAAAAATCGACTACCGACGCCCGGGTAGACGGTGCTGTGTCTGTGTTTTGTGTAGCCCGGACGCGTCCCCGGTCCCCCGACAAAGTCGCCGGCGGCGGCCGTCACACGTCACTGGCACCGTCCAATTTGCCATCGGTCCCCTCCGTCCGGCCGATCAACTAAATCTTCCGGAAATTACGGCGTTCCATCTCGGTGTTCTGCATTCACAGGATTGAAATTTGTCATCCCGGAGCGCGCCAGAATTGTCAGAGTTGCGGATGGCTGCGCTGAGCTATTGCTTCATTTGGCGCTAAATCCCCTCTTCGGGCGCGCGCTTTTTGACAAACGACGCCGATTACGACGTGGCTCGGTGCGGCGGCGCCGGAGACGGCGCCAAGCGACGACGGTGTCCGGCGGCCGGCACCGGCCCATCGCGCGCCACATAAATATGCCCAGTGAAGCGGGTACGACCAGCCGCAGGGAAGCCCGCCGGACAGCGCGCGGGGAGGGGGGGCACCGTAGGATGATTACGACGGTTGGGTAGGGGAGGGGCCAGAGCAGGCTGCCTAGTGTCTCCGATGGGGACGTTTGATGCGCAACACAATGCTCAATAATGGAGTGGGTGATTACAGCACCGGGCGCGGAACACACCATGTGGGGGTGGTGCCGGAACACACCATGCGGGGTGGTGCCGGAACACACCATGTGGGGGTGGTGCCGGAACACACCATGCGGGGTGGTGCCGGAACACACCACGTGGGGGTGGTGCCGGAACACGCCATGTGGGGGTGGTGCCGGAACACGCCATGCGGGGTGGTGCCGGAACACGCCATGTGGGGGTGGTGCCGGAACACGCCATGCGGGGGTGGTGCCGGAACACGCCATGCGGGGTGGTGCCGGAACACACCATGTGGGGGCGGTGCCGGAACACACCATGCGGGGTGGTGCGGGAACACACCATGTGGGGGTGGTGCCGGAACACGCCATGCGGGGGTGGTGCCGGAACACGCCATGTGGGGTGGTGCCGGAACACGCCATGTGGTGGTGGTGCCGGAACACACCATGTGGTGGTGGTGCCGGAACACACCATGTGGGGGTGGTGCCGGAACACGCCATGTGGAGGTGGTGCCGGAACACGCCATGTGGTGGTGGTGCCGGAACACACCATGTGGTGGTGGTGCCGGAACACACCATGTGGGTGGTGCGGAAAGTGGGGCCGGAACACGCCATGTGGTGGTGGTGCCGGAACACACCATGTGGGGGTGGTGCCGGAACACCCCGAAGGAGGTGGGCTAACCAGTGCTGTCGGAGTTACCTGTTAAAGTGGTGGTGGACCGCCGAGCGTCACCTCTCTTCCTATCCCTATCCTGACGTCACAGTCCGGTTGGATTGTCGCGGTAGGACTGACAGTATGCCACGTCTCCTTATATCTGCCCTGGCAGCAGTCTCCTTATATCTGGCAGTCCAGTAAGATTGCTGCAGGCAGCAGAACCGACAGTATGCCACCCTTCTGCCCATGCTCCGGCGCAACAGTATAGCGATACCGGTGAACGCTTGTACGACATCGCAGAGGGACACCAATGATCTTCTTAAGGAAGACCCGACCGGTGACACGACCGAATATTTTGGTCCGAAAAGTGTTTGGAAGTACCAACTCCCCTCCAAATCGATAAACATCTCGGATTTGGAGCACTTTATTCAAAAGTTGGAGGTAAATCTCAACGTTTTATTGTTCGCACTAGTAAAAATATTGTTCCTTCTTGGTCAAGGGGTGAGAGGGTTCTCGAAAGTGGCCCCGACACACCCTCTGGAGTGCGCCTATAGCACATTTCCGCCATAAATTAATAAATCACGAGCGCCCACGTCGTAACGTGTACCGGTACATAAATACTCAATGGCGACTGCCATCGTAATAACGCTTCAATAAACTTCGACATGCATAGACAATGCGCTGGTTTACAACAGATCTCATAATTGAAAGGGGGAGGTGGAAGGGGGAGGTAGGGGTGATAACAATATCAGGCAGCTCCGGTCATAACATGCATCGCCCTCACACACTCTAGGGCAGGTGACCTTGCTGACTATGTGATGCTAAAAATAAAGTTATGTTGTATCCTCCTAAAAACAGTCAGAGGAATGAGGAAGCTAACTAAAAGACACTTTTTAATGGCCAGGAATCCTCTACTGGAAGGATTCCTCCATTACAAAGTGAAGATTTGCAGCGTCTAGAGGCATCCCAATGATGGCAACAAACTATTTGATAGGTAGCATTCATGCAAGTTACGGAGCCTTCATCGCATCCAAGCAACTTCATCACATCTCGGCAGCTTCGAGTCATCGTCACACCCAGGCAGCTGAGGAATTCACCGTCATCGTCATACCCAGGCAGCTGAGTAAATTAACGTCATCGTCATACCCTGCCAGCTGATGAAATAACCGTCATCGTCACACTAGGCAGCTGATGAAATCACCGTCATCGTCATGTCCAAGCAACTTAGACCTTCGCCATCTCACCCATGCAGCCGAGACCAGCCACACGAACAACTCAGACCATCGGCACGTCACCCACACAGCCCATCACATCATCGCAGGGCCGCCCTGTTGCCAGCAGACAGCAACATGGAACGCAGACCCAATCGCGTCTACCCCTGCCGACTGATTTGCTCAATGCAGTGGACAGAATTACGCGCCTGCCGCCGGCGCGCCGCCTTCGTCGTCCACGACGCGGCTGTCGTCGACGCCGGCCATCCGTCAGTCGCCGGGGTAATCGGGTTAGGTCGCGTGCGCCGGCCATTACGGCGGCATTGGGCAGCGCCGCCGCCTCACTGCAAGGGTTGCGCCGCCGCGCCGCCGCGCCGGCCGCCTGTAAATAGGCGCGCCGCTGCACGCCGCCGATCGCGTAACCGTGATAAATGAAGCGCGCACGTCGTACCGGTCAGCGACCAGTACATGCCGAGGGTACACTGATACGCAGTCCATCTGATTCATACTTTGGCGTGAGGTGTATTCATGTAGAAAACCATACCTTCATAACACATCAGCAATGCGTCCGATGCAGCAATTTTGAGCCATATTTCCGTTTCCAGAACCGGCTCCAGGGAGACGAAGGGCCGTCACAGGACTGCGCGGAATTTACGACGAAAGTTCCGCTGTCAGGAACGACTGGACGTACAACGTGATCACGCATCTCTTAGGCATGGCACATCGCTAGAGGCCATCTGTGCATCTGACGGATGTGGCCTGATATGGACTATCTGCGCGCTCAGTCCTCTTACACCCGGTTGTAACGTCATTATGACGACTGTGCCCAATGTGGTCTTCTCCTCGCGGCCACCAGGCGAGTGCGCGATCGCTCGCAGAACAGTATATTTGAGGCCCGTTTACATGTGAAGGACTACTGGCGGGATTATAGTGCTCGCGCACCTCACGCACCGTCCGCGACAGACTCGAACGTCACGTCACAAAGGGGTTATATCGCGCAATGCATTCAGCACAGGAACCATGACAGTTTTGCTCAACTTCGGCGACCTCCACAGCAGATACCTTGTAAAACGTACTTTGTCTGATGGGGTGGAGGGCGATGCGTATTTCCTGCTTACGTTGTCCTGGTTGAAGATGATACGCATTTTACCACTGAGAATTTCATCGAGAGGGATATTATTGGAAGTTGATGTTTTGTGTTGATGGCTACAGTATGATATTTTGCATGACGTTTGTTTTCTGCCTTTTCACTCAAAATTATCATAACGCCTATAACGTTGATGGCAAGCCCAAACACGTAAAGCAAGGACATCTGCTGTCCAGAGGCATCGCCAAGCGAGACATTTTGGAAACAGGCATACACGAGGAAGCCAAGGGAAATTTTCATGAATTAATTCATGGTTCAAAAACCGCAAAAAGTTTTTTTTTAAATACTGTGTTCGCATAGACACATTTCGAATGACATATATTCATAGAAATTCGGTACTAATACGCATAGTGGGATCGAAAACGTTTCATCTCTGCCAACTTTGGTTCGGAAGTGCTTCCCAAAGAATAAAATTTGTACAGGGCTGTTTAAAAACGTGGTTTCCTCATAGCTGTATGTCGGTGGTTGGTCACCCGTGTTGATTTTTGGCTCGTATGTGCGTTGGTGGAGTATGCTGCATGACAAGGACGAAGTTCTACCGTCATCAGTGATGGTGCCCAAATGACTAACACGCACGCTGGCGAGGTGCGGGCAAACAATTATCCTCCTCAGGGTCTTCTTCGCAACGGCTATGATCAAAACAGGCCATGAATCTCCTCTTTTGCATATGCTAAGATCAATGTCAAGGATGATATTTATCTAATATGATTGAGAAAGGGCAGTTCAAGGAGTTCCAAACTCAATTTTATCCCTTGTACACACATAGGCATATAGTTGATGGTGGACATGATTGTAGGTAGGGCCGAGGGCTCGATTCCCCAAGCACAAAGAAAGTTCCACCCCTGATTAATACCAGACACCATCGGCTCCGACACGGCAAAATAGTGTTGTGGAAATTTGCGGCGGGTAGAGGCGCATTCTTTCTATGTAACGCACACGGGCGTAATACAAAGATTGAACAAACATTGAGGGGATCTGTTCGCCTGCACACAAGTGGTCGCGCAGCCCATGCCAGCTACACCGCTTGATGTTTCGAATGCGAAAATCGGCCGGTACTGGCTTTGGCGGCCCGTCAAAGTTGACAGTCTGGTTCCGCGTCCGGCCAGGTTGTCGGCTGAGCGCGACCGGCCGGTCACGTGATGAGCCGGACGGCCGGCCGACAGCACTCTTCGCGACCAATGGCTGATGCATACAAACCTGAATACCAACAATGCTACACAGAACTGCCTATCAATCCGGATAAGTTCACCTGCGCCGCACGGCGGTAACTGTATCCACCACACCGGCAACCGGAGTCCGTGCGGATCACTGAACCCTACTGAACGCACAGAGGGAAGGCGCAAAGCGGCGCGGAGTGCCAGGCTCAAACTACACAAGGCAGATCAAGGTCACAATATCTGCAAAACATCATTGCACGTACAAACCAAATGGGCATCTAAATGCTAACCCAGTGGCTAACTAAATGCAGACTCAATGGCGATGTCTGCATCACCACTGAGTCGGGCGCGAATCGCATTCACGAACGTAAAGCTTTCTGAGAATCAAATGATTCTGCAAGTCATTGCAGTTTTACTGCAATTCTGCAGTTTTTATCCAGATTCTTTTCTTGCAGGTAGCGCATTAACTGGCGGTCAATCAGCACCGCATTATGGCGCAGTCCATAACAACTAGAACGTTCCACGGCGCATTACAAAATCCAGGTACATACTGTATTATTACTGTATTCTACCTTAGTACATATCTATACGTTTAGTCTATATTATTACTGTATTCTCCATTAGTTCTGAATTCGACATAATTTATTCTGCGTTGGCAGACTAAATATGACGTAGGAGTTTGACGCGGACGTTGTTAACACGGCTGACACCAGTTACGCGTTAAACACTCCACAAAAACTCCATAAAGGTCAACACAAGCCAGCATCCAACCACGTGGCAACAGGCCTTGGGTTGCCATACACTGCCAACAACGAAAGCAAGACAACGAGTCTTCGGCATTGGTGTTTTTTTTGTGTGTTACAGCTACTTTGATTGGTAATATTATATATATATATATATATATATATATATATATATATATATATATATATATATATATATATATATATATATATACTTGTTACTTGTATATATATTAAAAATGTTGGTTTCTGCTAAACCAACATTTTTTGCAGGTGTTTCGAAAGCGTTGTTCAAACCCAGCCATCTGCAAAAGGGACAGGAAATCCCATCGCGGTTTATTTATATGTTGCATGTATATATATATATATATATATATATATATATATATATATATATATATATATATATATACATGCAACATATAAATAAACCGCGATGGGATTTCCTGTCCCTTTGCAGATGGCTGGGTTTGAACAACTCTTTCGAGACACCCGCAAAAAATGTTGGTTTAGCAGAAACGAACAACAAATGTACTCTTGTTTCCCAAGGTCACGGAACCATATAATTCAAAATCACACCACACACCAGTATGACGTTTTATTTAGACTCGTCTTGACATATATGCCAAGAATAAACTTAACCGGATGCACTGAAAAGCCGAAGGTAAGCACATACACAAATGGGTACATCGAGATGAACATGCTAAAAAGTAAGCTTAGATCAGACCAAGAGGGTAGCAGAAATGAATTCAGTGGAAAAGTTGTTCATGCATAGCTTCGGTATTTTTGCTACACGAATTTTCAACTTCGAAATCAATCGACCATTAGCTCGAATTTTACCTTCGCTTGATCCCATGACACCGACCTTGGTAGGTGGTGTAATGCTAGCCGAAGTCTGTGGTATGCATATCGTTCCGCTGGAGTGACTACACAACATGCATTTATCGACCAAGTGCCGGAAACTACGCAGGCGGCCGGGCGACAGAGCGTCCCGACATTGACACCGTTGACCTGACGGGATGGCGGTTCGTATTTGCCAGGCAGTCAAGCGAACCAAGAAACAACATCGGTCCCCTTTTCTGATATGCAATAAGACGGTTCTGAGCTACCGGTATTTGCACCGAATTGTCAAACATCCTCCTAGTTGTCTTATTCATATGGACGGTGACGCACGTACAACACAGGCCAACCAAATATAGCACGGGTAAACACGGTAAGCTCGAATTAGTATCCAAACATTTCAACATAGACCGGGGACTAAGCTCAAGGCTGGCACGATCAATACACACCATTGCGTCTCTTCCTCTTGTTTGTATCGCGTTCTGAGTCATCGACGCCGCTGATTCATTACGCGCCTGTTTAGCGACAGCCGCCTACGCAGCACTTCACGCCGAATCAACGGCACGCGCAGGTCAGCTCAGCAGTGGGCCGAGACGCGGCCGACGAGGCCGACGCCGCCGACGAGGCCGACGCGGCCGACGCCGGTGCAAGTGGCCGCGAGCGGCGGCCGCCGCAAACGCAACAGAGCAGCGCCGCCGTCCCCTAATTGTTGGCCGACCGGTGAGCTGGGGCAGAAGCAACTGCGCCGGCCCATGATTTTCCAGCCCATTTGCCCGCTCGAGGCCGGGGGATCGGAGCCGCACGCCCCGACGGCAAGGACGGGCAACTCCAGGAATGAGCGTGCTTTGCATGAGCGCTGGCTGGGATCTACCGCATCTGCGGTGGTCGTCACCCTTCAACGAGGAGATAGGGTCTCTCGCAAAAACAAGAAAGAAACGCAATTTAACAGCCAACATGTCCCTACTTTACTGAGAAAAACGCGTAAGACACCTAGGACCACAGAGGTATATTAGCACAGAGCAATCCGACTGCATATAAACTAATTGTGCTCACGCTGCCAGCTTCCGAGTAATAATCAGTTCCGATCAATTATTGATCAAATAGAACCAAATTAACTCACCTGTTGTGTGGGTGTGTGTCTACTCTTGCTAAATTGAACAGACGCGCTGGGAACCATAGTGCAGTAGGGTATGCGTCGTGTCTCATTAGCACGCCTTGAAGAACTGGACGCCCTCGGTCGGAAACTGAGAAAAAAAACCATTGTGAACAATACCTGAAACGTGAAGGACCTGTTTAAAATCGCCGAGGAAGCCTGCATGTACTGGAATCGTGTGCTTTGTCATTGCAGAGGGATCGATAGTCATGTTGGTAAAGAGTCGCAAAAGTGTCACAATGTTGAACACAAGGTCAAAACTTAAGAGAGCCACGTCCGGCTAATCAGTATGCGGTGTCTATACGCTGGATGAGCGATGGCAAGCGCTAAATGCGGCTAAACTCGAATTTCTGTGTAGCAGCGTTCGAAATGCCGACTGAAAAAGACGATAGATGGACACACCAGCTCATCGTGTGCGTTGTTGCCTGGCCAACCAAATGACATTGACTGGCCGTCATATAGCTACCTGGTCACGTGAGTCAGCAGGCCGATCGGGCGGTAGCTTGCAAGAAGAGATTGCCTGGCCACGTTTGCTCTCCGGATAGTGCATGCAGTAAAGCCTGGCACTCCCGGACTCCCGGGCCTAGTTGTGCGTGCATTGCCTCGAGTAGTTATACAGCAACGCGCCTCGAAGCATACACGTCGAGCTAAAGTGGTGTCGGATATGCCGTACTTTCAGTCAATTGGAATACGAAAAGCAGACAGAAGAACGTCGTCCCCCCCCCCTCGGCATCGATATCAACCTACCCAGTTGAGGGGCCCCTCAAAACCACATAAAACAACACCCCTGCTTGCAGACGTGATGTTGGTCAGTTCAAGACATTCAGTCTTACCTGCACCTTCTGCACCATGACTGCCACCAGCCTCCCTATCCGAGTGTTCTGCAGCCGAATGTGTGGACCGGCATGCTTTGCCTTCATGTGTCTGTTCAATGTTCTTTATTTTTGCCCATTGAATTTGCAGCCAGGATAACCACAAATCAGTTTTTGTCGCGACGGCAGTAGCATAGAAGCACCCACCCCTTGAGGATGTACTGCCCTAAGGTCGCTTGCAAGTCGTCATTTCAGTTATGACCAGGGTTGGATTAATGTCTTTAAATTTTGGAATTGGGGATGAAAATGATGTGGCATGGCAGGTACGTAGGATAATTGATGGTATTACTGCGTTCTAAGTTGGTCGCAAGACATGTTTTACACATATCTGTCCTCCATAAGCAAAAGGTTTGACTAGGTTAGGCTAGTTTAGGTTCTTGAAGTTGGAGATTTTTAGTTTTTTATCACCTTTTTGGGGGAATTATTCTTCAAAGGGCTATGATAGTCTAGGTTGAGTTAGGTTATTCGCTTAATTAAAGATGTTAAGAACATCAATTGCTTTCAATTTAGCTTCACCATTGTATGGTTTACTGAGGACAACAGTTCATTAACTTATTCCGTATCCAAACTAAGCTACATTAACACCCAACTCGTTTTCATTTCAGGAACTGGAAAAAAAAATACGGCGAAGCTATGCCATGCTGTTTACGGAATCTATTGATGTGGCCTAGAACAACAGTCAATGGATATCTACCAGTGACAGATCTAGGAATTGTCATGTCCAGAGGGGAGCCACTTCGAAAGTACTTGAAGGGGCACCCTGCGTTCCGAGGGGCGCCCCTGGCTGAAATATTCGACTGGGTACACTAGCATTCCTGAAGGAACATATTTTCTTTCCGAGGGGCACCTCTGGCTAAAAAAGAATCCCACGCGCACTCGACCCTCCCTATAGAGGCGCCTTTTCCTGATAGGTGGGGCGTCACCCTCCTCTGGGAGATTCATTCCTCTCGTGCCGATTGCATCCGCCCCAGGGATCTGTACTACGAGGGTTAGGGAACGCAGTGCGGGCAGGACCACAGAAACTACATCAGTATTGTATTGGAGGCGGGGGAAGGCGAAGAGACATTTAGAAGTGAATTCCTACCGTGCAGTCAGTGCCTGTATGATGAAGGTTAACCCGCGCGCCGTCTCTCCGGTCAGATCCTCACACCCCGTCTCCGGGGGGGGGGATAGTAACCCCTCTCTAAAATCCAAACTAAGCGTCGCACGAAAACGAAAGAGGTGTCATCGGAAAGCGATCGATGAGTAGGGTTCGGATCCACCCTCCAACACAATCTCCCCCCAAAAGTGACGTCACCAGGGGGTTAGATTTTCACGACTTCTCACGACTTACATTATGTTTTTGGCTCTGGGGAGTTCATTTTGGGGATATATGAGAAAAAAAACAAAATGTATTATGGATGAGAAAAAGGCAGCGAAATCGACCAGCGCTGTGCAAAGTATTGTCCGCCCCAAAATGTTGTTTGTTGAAATTTCAAAATTTTGAGTTTTCAAGTTTTCTTTAATTTTTCCTTTTCCAATGCAGAGCAGACCGATAAACGTTGTTGGAAGTCAACTTACCCTAATAAAAAATGCTTACTTTAGCCCGAATCTTCTACTTGAACTGCAATTGGCAAATATGCAAAATATATATCATCAAAAACGAAAACATGAAAAATTTCACTCGTACGTTTTGTTGCATCCCTAAAGATAAGCAAACGCTGAAGGTTTCATTAAAATATCTATATCCGTTAAAGCGTGACGACTGGTTTAATTTTTTTATAAGTGGCCGCACTTGACCTTTACTAACTCGTTGACCCTAGATGAGCTGACTTCAAAATTTTGAAACAGCATGCTAAATCGATGTGGGAAAACGTATGCTAAATTTGGGCGCGCTGCCGCGCACCGTTCGTCCACTATCCGCTAAAAACCTGAGGGGGGTGGTTGAAGACCCCCGAGGTGGGACGGATTAAACTCGTTCAAAGATGGAAAGCCATCCCTCTGGTCTGGCGTCTGTAGCCATCCACGGTTCCTACGCCTATGACTGAGAGGGTTAGCTATGGTTGCCTTGCGACAAAAGCGCATGCATGCGGTGCTTAAAGGCACAAAAGCTAGAAAACCCCTTCAAATATTTCAATTTATGACACTCGCCTCTTCACAGAACTTCAGTCCCCACTAACACAGCTGGTCGTTTTATGACAATGCCGCGAGGAACCTGGTGTACCCGTATAGACAGTAGGTAAATACCAGAAAAAAGTGATGTATTTTGCATCATTTTAAGATTATTGGCACAAAATATTTAGATAAAATATTATATAGCTGATCGTCCCGCATATGTTGATAAATTACAAAAATTAGATTTTATGGAAATAATTACATTCCATTTGAAAACATCTTGAACATACAAACTGTTGTGCTTTTGGCGCTCATATTTCGATATATGACAATGTTTAAACTAGCGTTGAGTTGCTGGTAACTATGTTTCTTAGAGGACTCGTGCAAGGAATTATTGCATTTTGGGTATAGAAAAACTTTCAGATATCGCGAAAGGTGAGAGTGACATAGTACTGATGTGTGAAATATTTTACCAATGCAAACGAGCATGTAGGTAGGACATGCCTATCTGCAGCAGGTAGGTAGGTACCTACCTACTTACCTACTAAAAATGTTACTCATGTGAACATTGTACAGATGAATGGGTCATATGAAGTTCACTATCTCCTGGCCTTTTTGTGCTGTTGAAAATTTCAGCAAGAGTTCAATATTGGCTTGAGGTAGAGAACTTCATCTTTTATTTTATTTATTGCAGTTTGTCATTTGCAAAATATTTTTATGATAGGGTCTGTCTGTATGTGCCAAAAGTATCACTGTTAATGGTACGTTTTACTGGTGTGGGTTTTAGGATATCCAACATTGTCATGCCAGGCATTCAAATGTTGGTAGGCTGGGGTGTCTGTGGCTCACTTGTTGAGGTGAACATCACACACACCAGAGGTATGCAGTTCAATCCCCAGCAATGTCTGTTATTCCTGTCAGTGTGAAATGGAGACAACACCTTATGTCCTCAGCTGCTGAGTGTCATAAAGGCACAATCCAACCAACCAACCAACCAACCAATTTTGGTATGTCATAGGCCAGACTGCAAATTATTGCAAACATCTCAATGAGGTGCACCAGCCATAGACAAAAATTGGCACTATGATGCACCAGGAGGGAAAAAAGCTGCAGCTAGGAGATTCAATGCACTCACCAAATTTAGATGCAAAAAAATGGGGTAAGAAAATCAAGATGCTTTTGGCAAGCTCATTTTCTACATGAACATCTTTCACATCAAATCAAAGCAAAAAGGAATATGTAATATGCTAAATACATAAACAACCTCCTGCACTTCCCACCCTCCTATTTTGAACAGCATCGGGTGCTGAAATGAATTTAGCAGCAGGGTTTTTGCACTGCATATCAATTTTGCAGCTATCAACTGAAACATGTGGCACATTATATATTTTTGTAGCTCTCCAATTGCTTGATTTTCTTCTTGTGATTTATGACCTTGTGTACAGTGTCTGTGGTTATCAGCCTGTCTATACTAGGTACCCATGTTCACACAAGCTGCACCACTGACTGCCCACCCACCCCTCACATACAAGCTCATGAAAAGTGCCCTTCTTTGCAGTCTGGGCGATATGAGGTGCAGCATCAGTAGAATGAAGGCAATCTGGTATTATTAAGCTTTAAGGTTTTCATGAGACAAGTTTTACACACATTTTATCTGCATGAAGAGGCATGTTTGTGCTTTAAGGTTTATTTTAATTCTTTAGGAATCTATTTTTCTACTGCAATGCTTCTTAATTTTTTAACTTGATAATGACCACCAATTTCCTTGGTAAATGCATACCTTTAAGATGACAGGCATATACTTCCAGAACAGGTTCTTCAAGCTTGGTAATATGGCATTAAGTTTTATTTTAATGGAAAAGTGCAACATCACCTAACCTAACCTAGTCTGGCCCCAGACTGCAAATTATGTGAAATGTCTTGATGAGGCACACCAGTCATGGGAAAAGAATGTTCATGAAAATATGCTGGGAGGGCAAGAAGACACCAATGAGATAGAATACATGCACAAAATGCACAAAAAACATGAGGGAAGAAAAGCAAGATGTATAAGGCAGGCATCTTTTCTACATAGGCACATCTTTTTTAGCTACATGGGTACATTCGAAGAGCCGGAATAGTATAAGCTCTATTTCACTATTTAGAATATCTCCACTATTCAAACCACAGGGCAGGGGATGAGTAGTCTAGGAGCAAGTTGTCCATTTACCAGTCAAAAGCTTGTGAGTTTGTGTCTCACCTGTTGCTACTCTTTGCCCACAACCAATTAGTGTGAGAGATTGGAGATGCTACATGACTCAACAGTCGATGTGTCATAAAAACTAATGACCCAAAGCCACATAGGACACTGACCTCAACTTGACAGAAGGGGTATTTTTGGTGGTAGAAAATTTGGCAACTTCCAATGGAGTCAAATATTTCACACTGTCTATTTTTGCAGTGGTCTGTAATTGTTTTGATGTTTTCTTGCATTTTTATAAGTTGTGTGTGCATGTGTATGTGTGAGTTGTCAGTGGATTATTACCCCACCTGCACGTGACCAATAGCCACACCAACCACACTGCTGGTCACCTGCCCTGGATGAACAAAATCTCATTAAAAGTGTCATGCTTTTCAATCCAGGCTTAACTTCCAATGTAAGAAGAAAAAAGTAAACAATGCCAAACAATTTTTCCATTTTTAACCCATCCCATCTCAGGGGGTCTTCAACTGCCCCCCCTCAGGTTTTTGGCGGATAGCGGACGAACGGCACGTGGCAGCGCGCCCAAATTTGGCATACCTTTTCCCACATGAATTTGACATGCTGATTCAAAATTTATAGGTCAGGTCATCTAGGGTCAACGAGTTATTCAAGGTCAAGTGAGGTCACCTCCAAACAAAGTTCAACCAGTCGTCACGCTTTAACGGATACAGATATTTTAATGAAACTTTCAGCGTTTACTTATCATTACGGATGCAACAAAGCGTATGAGTTGAATTTTGCATTTTTTTCGTTTTTGACTACATATAAATTTTGTGTATTTGCCGCATTGCAGTTCAAGCACAGGATTCTGGCTAAAGTAAGCATTTTTTATTATGGCAAGTTGACTTCCAACAACGTTTTTCGGTCTGTTCTACCCATTGGAAAAGGAAAATAAAAAACTTGAAAACTCAAAATTTTGAAATTTAAAAAAACTTTATTTTGGGGGCCAAACAAAATTATAGCCCTGGTCGATTTCGCTGTCCTTTTCTCATTCCAAATAAATTTTGTTTTTTCATATATCCCCCAAAATGAACTCCCCAGAGTAAAAAAACATAATGTAAGTCATGAAAAGTTGTTAAAATCTAGCCCCCCTGGTGACGTCACTTTTGGGGGAAAATTGTTTCGAGGGGTGGACCCGGAACCTACTCGCCGAGCGCTTTCCGATGACACCTCTCGTTTTCGTGCGATGCTTAGTTTGGATTTTAGAGGGGATCTTCAAGCACCCCCTGCCCCCACCCCTGAGACGGGATGTGAAGATTTGACCGGGAGGACGGCGCGGGTTAAATAACCGTACTCTAACAAAGCCTAACCTGTTTCGCAATATTTTTTTCATGAGTAAAACAAAAAATGTTGCCAAATTCAAAAGGAACTTAATCTAACCAAACCAACCTGCCTTGCTTGCTTCATCTAGGTGAAATGTGTGAAACTTGTCTTTACATGAAGAACGTTTTCCATTTCTTGAAACCTTTTTTTGTTTGTTTTGTCTGTCATGGGAGATTGGCCCAGGTTAGGTTAGGTTATGTTAGATTGTATCATATTTCGAAAACATTCTTTATGCTATATTACCTGATTCAAACTCCCTTTTTGGTGTTATTTTGCTTGCCACCTGAAAAAGTAAGCATTTGCAGAGGAAATGAGTGGTCATATCATCTTACTCAAGTTCATAAACGTTGTATTTGAAAAATGCAGGACTTCATAGAACTCAGCATCATGCAGGTAGGAATGTCAAATTGTAGTGATGAACCTAGAACCGCTCAGTTGCACTTATAGGACAGGAAAACTGGGATGATGGATGGCAGCTGACTGAACTATGATGGACTTAATGCTATGTATTGTGTTCTGCAGGTGGAACATTTAAATATGTTGTATGGTGGTGAACTGGATCCTATTGAAGAGGGAACTATTTAGGCATGCCAGTTTCAAGGGGCTTCCCAGCTGAGAGGCAATTATCTCAGCTAGGAGTAGGGTGATTATAATGTTAGGGATCATTGACAGAAGTGATTACTAGGAAAGCAAAGAAGTTGTTAGACTTATGTTGCCTATGTGCATCTCATTCACTTGCCCATTTATACAAGATTAAATGTGATATGACATATATATATTTAGGATGTTCAAATAATTTGATGTGAGTCTGAATGATGTCTGAATATTTAGGGAATCACACAGGGTCTTCATGCAGGCTAGATAAATCAGTGTGTAGGATAGCTAATTGTTGACAGCTTTTTAGTGAAGAGATGGCTTGTAAATGGAACAGGCTGCCTGGTAATGTAGTGGATAGTTCCCCATTTAATGTATTTAAACATAGGGTGGATAAATCCTTCAATCATAAATTATTTTCGAATTGCATGCCATGCAGTAAGCAGCAGAAATGTCAGTGAATATGGTGACATTGATGCTAGTAGTTACCATAGAGAATCACCACAAATTATAAATTATGTCAGTAGCAGGCATACTTGACTGTGGGTTCAGAACCCACCTTCAAGTGGCTCCTAGTATGCCTTAAAACTGTGTTATTTTGTTATTGTGAAATTATGCACATTGCAGTGAATACTAGTGCATGCAGTGCAGAGCATTATTGGTGGCCTTTGAGTGTGCAAAATGTTCCAAATGTGTTGAACAGGCCAGACATAGTAAAGGTGACCAAGGTGTGTTCTGGCCAGAATAATATGTTGTGCTTGTATGATGATTCTTGCAATATGCTAGGCCAGTGTCTTATTCTTTTGTGCCTAAGAGGTCATGCTGCTGGCCAGTCACTGCAGTAGCACCCAATGCAGTTAATTCCTCA
>JAOTOL010001508.1:650000-695000 GCA_034440575.1 Imbricaverruca yamaguchii | reverse complement strand
GTCACGAAAGGAAATTATCCTGAGGGCCTTTCTACTCTGAATGGTGCAATCCGCCGGAGAAAAAAAAACTCGTTGAGCAGCTGCAGTGGCATGCTAAAGAGGAAAATCTCCCTCCGTCCTAGCAAGGCGGGCTCCGAAGAACCCAAGAATCGCGCCGGGGTCCACAGAAAAGGTTCTAGGGCAAGATACATTCGCTTCGGGCCCCCATAATTAATGGTTTTAAATAAATACAGCGGACACCAAAAAACTTGCTTCGGGCTCTAACATTTGCGCCGGGGAACGTTAAAATTAGTCTGGGCCTGGGGTCGGATTAGCACAACGCGACCTGTGAACTGGCGCCAACACCCCCACCCACAAATGTCGCGCATGGGACCCAAAATTCCCGTCGGTAGTCGCGTAAGTTCTGGCCGAGGCATCAATAATTCCCTCGGGGCTCACAAAAATTGGCGTTGATGTCCCCAAATAAGCACAGCGTGGTCCCAAAGTCGCAACGCAACCCGACAAGAATTAAGCCAGAACCCTAAAAAATAAAGGGAGGTACCGAAAAATAAATGTTCCGACCAGAAAAATAACCCCTTAGTCCAAACATACTACGAGATGCCTTAACAAATCACATACGACACCGAAAAACATTCCGGAGCTCGACAAATCCCCGCGGGACATAAAAATACAGAAATGTCGCCGAGGGCCTGAAAAATCAGGCCTTGGCTGGGACTTTACATCATTCAGAATCAGTCACTAAAAACTGTCAAGCCCAGAAAAGTGACGTCGGATTCTGCCGGAACCACGCGACTGGGCCAGAAACGTCGAGACCGGATCCAAAGAAATTATACCGGGCCCTTAATATTGTGCTGAAGTCCCACAAACATGAGGAAAAAACACAGCGGGACTCAAAGAGCATAACTGGAGGACGAAAATGCGCCGAGCGCTTCAAAGCTTTCCGAGTCTGGAAAGAAGCGGCATTGCCTTAAGACATTCTGCTGCTCTAAGTATACACACCGGAGCTAAAAATCAAGACACAACGGTCCCTCAAAGCACAGCGGGGTTTGATACAGTATGGGGCCTGAAAAACAGGCTAGGTCCCTAAAAAATCGACATGGTCCTAGAAAAGGAATGAAAAGACAGTGCACTAAATGAACACTGCGGGGCCTACGAAAATGCACCGATGCTTACAAATTATCGTCAGTACACAAAAATAAGTAACAAAACTTTACTTTTGTTTAAAAAGCCGGTATCGCATACACGTGTCGAGCCCCAAGCAAAAATTGCTGGTGCCTTAAAACACATCCGGAGACAAAGAAAATCGGAAAGGTTAAAAAGAACACCTAACTGGAGTCTCAGTTCGGTACCCAATCTGGAAGCGTTGTTATTTAATCAGAAATGAGGTGCGTCAAAGCTAAGCGGTTATCCGGATTTCTTAGCCACTAGAAAACGTGGGAAGGAGAGAGCTAGTCATCGAAGTGAATTCAGGATGGGCCCTTGCGGCCCTAAGTCTGAACACGTCATGACTTTATGAGGAGTCGCGTGTTGTCACCTATCAGCTGTTTTGCACTGCTTTGTTGGTTCTCAACATATGCGCTTTCATTCCGCTTCAGCCGGGTGTCACGTGATGCAGTTGTAGCATTTCGTTTCAAGTGGCAAATATTCTAAAGTGCACGATGTTTGAGGTGACTGATGAGGCCCTAAGGACGAACACAATACCATATGTTATTATTTATAGATCTTTTGTTTTCCCCATTCTGTCAGCTTGCCAATCATGGCCTCCCATAAACCGGATCAAAGCATCTTCAACCAGCGATCACCCGTCTTTCCTTTTCTCATCATCTCCAACAATAATCAAGATAATTTCTTCATCGGCCAGCAAGTAGGCTTCGTTCTTACTAGCAGCCAGTGCAAACTTGTAAGGTGAACACTGCCTTAGAAACGTCTGTGGGCCAATAAGTACTAAGTATAGCTATATCTGGCAATGTTAATAAAATCAAACCCTTTCTCACCTTCACATTCAAGTAACTTGCCATGAAAATATGAACGTGTGAAGAATGTCTAAGGGGAAAAACTCAACTCAATGAACAACAATCTGAATTGTGGAAAAGCATAGATCGGTGAACTCATAATGACCTCCTGCAGCTTTTGGCCATTTCAAAATATTCGTCTACGGGATAATTTGGACTGGCGTTCTATTCTTTCTCCCCATGAACATCGGTGAACAACGGATGTTCTTTAGCGGTCCCCATCTTAGTGGTAAAAGTTGTGTGTTTACAATTAAAATTATCGGGTTATCAACCCAAAAGTGCTCAACCATGGTATTTTGCGAAATTCCTTGATGCGTCCCTGTTGTTCACCCTGGCCCACTCACTTTTGGGGACGTTCCTACGCCTGACCAGGCCATGAAAAGGCATCGTTGCATTTCATGGCCTGGTCATTGCATGGCATATTGCAGACGGATAACATGCAAATGTCTTGCCATCATCCGCCACTGCGTGTCGCATTATTTTCCCACGCGTCGACGCATTGCAGGCGAAAATCGTGTGAATGTTATACGATCATCGGCCACTGCGCAACGCCTTACTTTCCCACGCGTCGATCCGCGGGCTACCGAGCTCTCTAACAATAGGACAGCTGCACGCAAAGAGCACGTACTCAATTGTATCATCCTGCCATCTGGCGAGAAATATTGTTACCTATGATTCAGCATTCAATCTCATGAGTGTAATACGTAGACCGTGCTGCTACCTAGCGATAGCTATCTGAAGTGATGCTTCTGGAAAATTTAAAAAGTTCTTTAATCTGTGGAGGTTGCAACCTGTGGAGGTTACGACCGCTGCTGAGTTGTGGAGATTATGACCGCTTCGTACTTGTGGAGGTTGCAACCTGTGGGGATTACGACCTGTGGAGGTTATGACCTGTGGAGGTTATGACCGCTGCGGACTTGTGGAGGTTACGACCTGTGGAGGTTATGACCGCTGCATACTTGTGGAGGTTGTGACCTGTGGAGGTTATGACGTGTGGAGGTTACGACCGCTGTGATGTGTTGAATTTGTGGAGGTTGTGACCTGTGGAGGTTATGAACTGTGGAGGTTATGATACGCTGTCTTCGAAATAGATGAAATGTGTGACATGATACAAATGATGTTTATACGATAGGATTCATGTTTTTGTGCGTGGCAGTTCTGCAAATTAAATCCAGAGAGTACTGGCGGGTCATGAACTTAACTGAGCCGCACGTCAACGAGCTTCTGGAGCAAGACGTATCTCCTTTGTTCACAACAAAGCAGAGCATCTCATGGATGAGGCCTCTCGATGTCTAGCGAACAGCCGACCGGGACAGAGACCGCCTCTGCTCGGCTGCCGATCGGCCCAGCCGCCGAGTATAGGCCACCTCTGCTTGGCTGCCGACCACCTCAACCGCGGAAACCGCGCTCGCCGACACCCAATCGATTGCTGAGGCCAGGTTCACGGCACGTTGCACACGGTAAACAGACGGTTCTCCCGCGCGAAGGATTTCACTGAGCAAGCAAATCGACGCCGGCTCCGTTAACCAACCAGCACCCGCCAATGGCCAGTTATACCCTCAGTTGATGGCTCCCATTCGTACTGCGCGGGCTGCATGGCGCCCGTTCGACACCCGCTCGACACTCGCTTGACACCCACCCGCTCGACACCCGCTCGACACCCGCACGACACCCGCTCGACACTCGCTCGACACTCGCTCGACACCCGTCCGGCGCCCGCCCGGCACCTGAGCAGCGTCCGCTCGGCGCCCGCCTGGCGCCCCACACCGTTCATGCAGTGGCCGACGCTGTTTATGACTCCAATTACGGTAGATGCTCCGGACGAAGCCAGACGGCCGTGCGACATGCTCGGCCAATTTGGCGGCAGGTCCCTCCCGTCTGCCACGGTGCCGACTGCAGCCTCCACTTCACACGGCCGCCAGTCATCGTCCTCTGGAGTCTGCTCCCTGCGTAGCTCACTGGCGACGCAAGTGAAACCCTTGCGTGGACGCAGGCCAGCGCAATGCATTGCGAAATGACGGCGTTCGATAGTGATGACGGAGAGGATCGGAAATGCATTTGGAGACGATTAGTTGTCATTACGCTCCATGACGGCGCGATGGCCGCAGTGCTTGGCAATCTCCATTCATGGCCTGGTGGAAATGCTAAGGGACGAGGGGAAATATTTCGCCTTCTGGACATCTATTGTCTACTATGATTAATTGTTTGTCCCGGCAACGACTTTGTAGCCCAGCGGATCCCTATCGGGCTAAAATATGCTTTGCAAAATATGAGAATGCCCAACCGTGCAACAAAAACACATGCTTACGACTATGCCTCGGAAGGGGGGGGGGAGAACTGTGCCCACACAAGATAACATCAAATTCGATTTGGGGTCCTTGCATTATTGCGAAGAAACTTCCTTCGCACAAATCCATTGTATTTTTATTTCGAATTGCTTACCGGTAAAACGTTCCTCCATGTCATGGTATATCGGCATGATATAACACGACTGCGCATATACCAAGCAAGAAGACCGAGCTATAATTCAACTCGTGAAAATTTTGTATTGCACCATACTGTGGTCATAACAAACATCTGGGAATCATCTTGTCACAATGCGGTTATTAAATAGCCGAGAATAGGATGGGATACCTTCATAATACGGGTGATTTTATTAATCCCCTGTGTATGACTATAACACATTTCTGTTTCATGCACATTTACTTCCGCGAAGAACCGGCCTATTTTTATGAAGTTTGCTTCTTAATTGCCAAATTCCAAGCTCAACATTGTCCAATAGTGAAGAAATCCATAACAATGCCTTGGTTAATCGGCACGATTTGCTACGACTGCTTCAAACATGAACAGGAAGACTTCACCAAGCCCGATCCCATGTTAAGCTGAGGAGGCCAGTTTGAAGTCGCAGTTCAAGTCATTATCACCAAGGCCCATGCATTTTGTTTCATATCAGCTATGCCAGTCAGCCATTATGCCGTCAGCCTGTCTGTGGTGGTGCTACCTCCCAGCAGCTGGATTGGACTCGGAGGATCATCAACTGTACAGCACGAGCGGTGAGCAGCGATAGGCGCCGAGACAAGCTTTGTTCTGACCAAGGCTCAAAAGTAGCAACGTCCTGGCGATGGCGTCGGAGACCAGGTGCGGACTCACCAGACAGCGGTGACGACCAAAACCATAATTTTGCTTTCATATGTCCATCAACATTTGAACCATAAATGTCAGAATTAGTCGATGTATCAGACATTTTCATTTAACAACTATTTTTTTCCAGATCAAATGTTTACTAGGAGCGTATACTAAATATTCCGTCCCTCTGACCTACCATGCTTATACTAGAAACTCAAATCGGCATAGGACGGCGCTTTTCTGACAACCACAATGCTAAACCAATGGCATACCGTGGTCGCCCAAGCGCCGTCGGAATGCCGACCAGGCGACCAACGTGGTCGTCGCCTAGGAATCTAGTCGTAAATGATGAATTGGAAATAAGGCAACTTTTGGTGGCTTGTTGAATTGTCGTTCGAAAAAAAATTGCTTATGGCACTTGTACCTGGTTGTGATGGTAAATTAATGTCGCGTTTTCGTGAATTGATTGCTTGACTGCCTTGATTCGTATCGCTATCGTCGAGGTAGGTGCCTAGTTAGATATCCAGGCGTGGACTCCATTAAAATATTCAAGATAAAGGGACCAGTTTGCTCCTGGAGGTCAAACTGGATCAGGATGATACTGAAAAGTATATTTTTTTTCCTAATGTCGACCCCTGTTTCGTATGCAGTAGCCTATCCTATTTGGCTGCACGCACTGTTACAGGCTCGATTGCTATTGGGCTTTCCCATCGCCAACTATTCAAAAGTTAGGACAGCCAGCTTAGGAATGCCTCAGGATGCCAATATACATGTCATTGCTTTCCACACCTACAGTTCACTATAACTATTTGCATCTTTTTATTTGTCTTTTTTTTTGCAGATAGGCCACCACCAGTTATTAGTAGAAGTAGCCCCAGGAGCACCTCAGCTAGGTAGCAAGCTAGTAACGCCAAGGCACTCCTGGGGCCACAAAGTGAAAAGTGTTATGAGGGGAAAAGTGTAAATACATGTGCACCATCACACAAATATGTGTGACAGTGTCTCAGCATATCCACACACACGAAACATTTATACCTAAACTTGCTTCACATACATAAATACATGCACTCACACATACATACAAATATATATGCATACAGATATACTAGCATGTACATACATAAGTATGCACTGATCTGCATCCATGCACATCCATTCACAAACATGCACACAGTAGCACACAGCTGAAATTACATGCAATTAATCATATAGGTACAAATGCATCATCGCATATGCAGTTATTTGTTTGTCCAGCTTTACTCATGCATACGTATCATACATATCAACCTACATATATCCTCTCCTTTTTGTGATGCGAAATTGTTAATTTGACTAACCATTTAGCTTGAGATGTATAAGTCAATAAAATATGTTCTGATAACTATTTTTATATCTTCTTTCTTAATAGGTACATGATTACAGGACGGAAATTTTGTACCAATGATAGTATTCCAAGTTCTTGGTGCTATAAATTATATGGAATGAAGTCTATAGGTTTTTGATGAAAAAGGTACATGGAAATGTTCAGCATGCCTCAAGTTACTTGGTGATGTGTATTTGAACATATTCATTACAGTGATTGGTAATGTTTCATTAAGAAATCTGTGAAGTAGTAGTATGTTCTGTTCTTGTACAATATGAGGGAACTTCAATAAGTTATATTTGACAAATTGTTCATTTGTAGGATATGAATAGTGCTGATTACCTATGATTCATAACGCCCTTTTTGTATTTTAACAATTCTGTCTAATCGTGTTGGAAAATTGTTTCCCCATATTAATGCACAATAATTGAAATATGGAAGAATCAAATTATTATATAAATATTTCAATTCACGACTTGTGATAAAGAATTTTGCTCTTCCCATTATTCCTATATTTCTGCTAGTTTTTGCAGCAACATATGCTATGTGAAATTTCCATGTTAACTTGTCATCAACTATTACTCCAAGATATGTGATTTGCTGTTTCCTATGAACTATTTGAGAATTTATTGCTATATTTAAGTCAGCGCAAGGCATACTGGAGTAAATTTGGTAGTTTGTTTTGTTGACATTCAGTGATAATCTATTGGCCTGGAACCATTCAGTCATTCCTTATACATTGGCATTGACTTTAATTTGTAATTCCTCAATATTCGTAGCTTTGATCATGACAGCAGCATCATCAGCAAATAAATAGAACGTTCCATCTAAAGAAGTACCCAAATCATTAATGTATATAAGAAAGAGTAGTGGACCGAGGATGGAGCCTTGTGGAACTCCCATAATAATGCACTCTGCATCTGAGACTACATCATTAATCTTAGTTTGCTGATATCGATGTTTTAAATAAGACTGCAATATCATGAGCGACCAACGTTCCTGATATGCCAATATGTTGTATTTTTTTCAGTAAAATGTCCATGCTCACAGTATCAAAGGCTTTTTTCAAGTCAATATAGAGACCACATGTAAGTTCTTTCTTTTCCAAAGGTGTTGTAATTTGGTCATACATGTGAGCAATCGGCATGTATGTGCTATGTTTTTTTTTCTAAATCCAAATTGGAGAGTGCTGAGTATATTATTCAGTTCTAGATAAGATAAGAGGTATGAATATACCATTTTTTTCAAGAATTTTTGAAAATACTGATAGCATAGAAATTGGCCTATAATTTGTGAATTTGTTCAGTTCTCCTGATTTAAATACGGCGATAACTATGGCTTGTTTTAGTTGCTTAGGAAACTCTCCACTTCTGAGAGAGAGGTTAAAAAAGTGGGTGATTTGTGTCAGGATACTTTTATATGTTAATAAGAGAGTTTTTGTGCTGATGCTATCAGCCCCTCCTCCAACAGTGTTCAGTGACTTTATAATTGTTTCGACTTGGATTGCATTAGTATACATTTCTTCATCCCAATTAGCATAGTCATGCCCTGCAATGTATTCTATTGGGTCTTTGTTAGAAATAGTGATATTCCTTTCTAACTTGTAGCCAATGGTTGAAAAGAAATTGTTGAAGGCATTAGGAATTTGTCCTGTTTGATATTCATTGTCTTCTTCATCTAACATGGTTTCTTGGATTTTTTTGCTTTGTACCATGTTTATTTATCAGCTCATGTAGTAGCTTCCAAGTTTTCTTTCCATTTGATTTGCTTAATACAACGAAGAATGGCTCTTAGATGCTCCTGGGTTTTAGACATTGCGTGAGACGAAATGTACGACCCTCAATATACCAGGAGGTGCTGGGTTTACTCAACATCAAAAGTAGCGTTAGGGATCATGCTATATTACTCAACGTTTCGGCCAGGGGCCATCATCAGGAGTGATGATGGTCTGATGATGGCCCCTGGCCGAAACGTTGAGTAATATAGCATGATCCCTAACGCTACTTTTGATGTTGAGTAAACCCACTCCTGATGATGGCCCCTGATGATGGCCCCTGGCGGAAACGTTCAGTAATATAGCATGATCCCTAACGCTACTTTTGATGTTGAGTAAACCCAGCACCTCCTGGTATATTGAGGGTCGTACATTTCGTCTCACGCATTTGATTTGCTGCAGTGAAAGGCATTTGAATAGTATAGCTTCTTTGCTTCTCTAAGTATTTTGATCAGTATGTTTCGGAATTGTTTATATTGGACCTCGTTATGTGGATTTTGATTTTTAATAAACTTCTTATACAGTTTGTTTTTCGATTTATGGAACATAATATGCCAGAGCTAACCCAGGCTTTCATTGGGGTTTTCCTCCTACTTGGGAATTTTTTTTTTGTAATAAGATGCATGCCATCTTTATATGCTGAGAGCAAATCATTACACGCTATATTTGGGTCATTGTGCCGATTAAAATTATTCAGTCTTGATACTAAATAGTCATTTAAGAGATGGATTCGATTGTAATCAAGTATTTCTTTGGGATAATTTGACTCTATACTTTTTGTCTGGGCAGTTAATGTTACAAACACTGGAAAATGATCTGAAAGGTCTTCTATCAATATACCTGATGAGGAAATGCATGAAAAATCATTTATGAAGATATTGTCCAATAGGGAGCTAGTAGTATTTTGCACCCGAGTAGCATTTGTGATTGTTGGTAGAAAACTATATGACAATAATTGGTTTGAGAATCTCTCCACATTTCTATCATTTTTAATATTTCATAGATTGTAGTTGAAATCTCCTGTGAAAATTGTAAGCTTTCTCTCATTCTCAATTATTTGCAGCAATTTTTTTCAGTGCCCTCAAGAAAATTATCATGGCAGAAACTTGGTGGACGATAAATCTAGCAAATGATTAATGATCTAGTACTATTTCGAGACTTCAGTTTGATTTCAACAGCAGCAGCTTCATCAAGTTGATCTACAATATCTTTTCTTTCTCTTGATTCCAAACTATTATGAATGTAAATTGCAGACCCTCCTCCTTCTCCTTGCCTTCGACTTGCTGCATACATTTTATAATTTCTCATTTTGAGGAACTTTTCTTTATCTTTGCTAAGCCATGTTTCAGATAAACATATGGCTGACCAGTTGATTCCTGTTGTAGCTAAAAAGTTTTCTAAGTCATCAAATTTATTCTTGACAGACCTAATATTCAAGTGTATTATGGAAAACTGACCTTGTACGTCTGCTTGCATGGAAGTAAGTTTGCTTGGAAGTATATAATCACATTGTCTTAGGGTGTGTTCACATGCAGAAAATTCATCTCCCAGTCCCTGTTTTAAGTAGTCGAGAAAACTGGCCTGCCCTTGATATATATCTCCCGTCACTGTAATACTCCTTAGATTCCTACCTTACCTTGTCTCAGTTTTCTGTTTCACCCAATTAACCTGATTCCGATACCAGTATATTTTTTCACCTTTTCTCATCTGGACCCAGACTGGGGTATCACAAGGAAAGAAGAAGAGAGAAAGAAACATGTATACAACTCAATATGTTTGTAAGGCCCATTTTTTTATTATTTCATTTCGGTTTTCATTTCATTCCAGTTACAAACCGAGTCACACGCGTTTCGTGTTTTTTTTTTAAGTATCCAAACATTCAACAAACATTTCTTTTTTCATTTTTGTCGCCGTCTGGTTGAGCACAGAGGGTGGCTGGTAAATAAATTGCATCTAAATAAAATGGGTAATGGATATGCCTTAGAATATAGTTTTCAGGAAGTGATTTGACAAACAAAGTGAAGTGCTATTCATAAATTTGTTTGCAGTTCTATGATTGCAAAGCTGGATAATAGTTTTGGGATTATGTGATTGCGAAGCTGGATAATATAATATCTTGCAGTTTTTCATATTATCATTACACGTGCGCAGTGTTTGTAAGCGAGGAGTTTCATTGATGGGGTGTTCCAAGGTCGTATGCAGGAGCGCTGTTTATACCCATTCGTAGTCGTAATTGGTTGGCTTTATAGTAAATTAGGCAGTTGCTAGATATTGCCATGTAGTGCTCTGTTTTATTGTGTGTTATGTATAATTGATTTAATGAATGGTATCCCACTCAGGTAAATGGGCAAGTGGTCACCTGTTCAGGCTAACATGCTGAAGTGAACTTGTTAATGATGATGATTTGATTTATAATATTTCTAGCCACCCAGGCACCTAGGTAGGTAGGAGGTAATTGCGTACTAATGCAACTCTACCATAACAGCATAGTAGGATGTATGTAATAAGATTGTGAGAGATGACAACAGATGCTGAAAGAGGATAAATTGGTAGGTAGGTAGGTAGCCACCCATCTGGGTAGTTGGTTGATTTGGAGATCCAGCCCACAGTCAACAGAACAACATCCAGATGGTGGATCTATCCAGGTGAGAAAGGATGCCATGGCTTTCATGGATGTAAATAGGCACATGCACATGCACAGTTGCACATACATGCACATACCCGCGTATACAATTACATATACTTACATATCCACACCCAAGGGCACAGGGAATCAATTGCAGCTCATAAAGGTATAAAGGTGCATATGCTAGGTTTATTTTTTTTAATGATGCAAATGCTGCTGTGTGGACCACTCGGTGCAATATCCAAAGGAGACTATCATGGAAATCATTGAGGATACATATGAAGGACCTCAGCAAAGCAGACGAATGTAATGTTAATGGCCAGCTTTGGTGGGTTGGTACCATTGTGTACCCTCTGTGGACATATTGTGTATTATATGCCACTATGTGTATGAGCTTGTAATTACTTAAAGCTCACTCTTGTAAGTTACTCCATAATTTCACAAGTATGCTGGAGTTTTGCACATGGCACCCCTGAGGCCTCAGATTAAAAGAGCTTCTTTGAAGCAAGTCAGCTTTTCAGCTTAGACTTCACCTTTCATTCACACTCACATTCACTCTCCATGGTCCCACATCATACCAATAGCACCATGGCAGTATGAGCGGGAGCATAGCCAGGGGTGTCTTAATAGTTTTCAATGCATGTGAGTCTAAACTGTCATCCAAAAAAGCTGCCATGTCTCACATCATATACATATGTTTAGTCCCACATCATGAACCCCTGTAAAGCATCCCCATGTAGATATAAATAAAAGAAATAAAATACATTTTTGGTGGTCCAGACAACAATGGATCTGCATTGTGGTATGCACATGCTACCCTCTCCATCTACTGCTCTGCAATTGATCCCCGCACCCTATTTCTTCCACCCCTTGCCCCACTCCTGCTTGTGCGTACAGTGAGCTCTTCAAGATCCACCCTCTGGAATGTTCTGCCTCCTGTAGGTGATTCATCTTTATGGAAGGATTTTTGGGACTGATAGTGTGGTGCCGGCTTGGTTGGTGCATTTTCAGTTGCTTGTATAATTTCATGATATGCCAAGTTATGATGAATGTGGACATACCTCTGTTCTCTACTCTTTCGTGCCATTAACCTTCCATTTTTTGTGTGATAGTTTACTATGAGTCCTTTCTCCCATAGGTCTCCTAATACCTGCATTTGTTACGCCCGTTTTGCAGTCAAATTTTCATGTACTATGATTTTGGTCTTGTAATCACCTGTCTGATTGAATCTTGAGTCATAAACAGCACTCCTGTCATCAAGGTCTTGGAATTTGACCAACACCCTCTTATTTTGTCTCAGACGGTGGCATGCTGAGATTGAACCTTTCAGTTTCACTCCAAGTTTCTCTTCTATGACCTTTTTCGTGATTTCCCTTGTCTTTCCTGGTTCCTCATATGTGTCTGGTGGGGCAAATGGGAACCCACCCCCACCGAGTATCAGAGAATCCTTCCGTGTGTATTGTTCAAGTTCATCCATCTGATTGTTTGTGTCTACTAGTTCCTTTTTTTGTTGTTTGTTTTCCTCCTTTAATTGTTTCATCTCATCTTTGATTTTTTTGCATTCTTCCTTGATATCCTGCGTCTCCCTTCTGAGCTCCATTTCAATTTGTTGTATTCCCTCTTGTATCAATGTGTTTACATCCTCCATGACAACCCAGTCCAGGTCCCCAATTTAATCTATATCACCTAGCAAGTTATCAATTGTGTTTATAATCCTAGTCTAGTTTTACCCACTAATTTACCAGTAGCAGCCCAAGCACAGAATCATAAATAAATAAAAAAACGGAACAAGATAGTCTGTATCTATGCCTTGATCTACCGGTGCGCCACTTTCGCCGCGTATACTTATGCGTCCGGACCGCTCGCCGTCACAGAGCCATATTGATGTTCCTACCTACATTACATTGATGTTCCTACTACGGTACCTACCTTCCTAGGTGCAATGATTTGATAATGTATAGGAATGTCCAGAGTGCAAGGTTTGGTATGTTTGCTTTTATACTTTGGGTATGGCATTTTAAGACGAAAATATTTTTGAACGTGTTTCGTAATGGGATTAATATGATGTAGCATTTTGCATGTCTACCATTGACCTATTAGCACAAGTGCATGCATACTTTTCATTTGGTAAGGAAGATAATACCAACATATTGATGTTTATTTGGGGAAATATATACTAAAGAATAATGCGATATGTCAAATGCCTAATTTAGCATAGGTAGCTGGGAGACTTCATGCTTTAACCCATGTATTATTTCAGGCGTTTCATTATAGCCTAGTTTTCCTTTCTGCAAGGAAATATGTCGGCCTCCAACATTCTATCTTCAAAATAGGAGAAACCACACATTGTCTGCAAAAAAGAAACGACAAATGATTTAATTCCATTTTAAGCAAGAATGAATGGTTCCATTGTCTTAAAGGTATGCATGAGGGAAGTTTTGCACACATTTTACGTGCACGAAGCAAACAATACGGTAAGGACTCGTTAGGCTAATCTTTTCATTTCAGCTACAAATACTTTCCATTTTTTAAACTTTTACAACCAAAGAGGTGTGTTCAAAAACAGACTGAGCTAGGATGTTCAATCATGAACATGGTTATACATGGTTCTGAAAATGTTTTAGAAAAACTGAAAATTTTCTTTTCTGATTAATGTATTTTCTTGTATGGAAGGCTAGGCCAGGTTAGGTTATGTTGTTTCATTTTTCTTTCTTTGCACCTTATTTTATGCTATATACCTATCTACAAACCAATTTGTTGGTGTTATTTTGCCTATTAACTGAAAAGTGACCATATGCACAGGAAATGAGTAATCACGTCATGTTGACCATTCTCATAGAGATTGCATTGGAAAAATAAATTTCAGGAATGCAAAAATTACCTCAAGGTGCAGATTTACCTAATATTGTCTTGAAGTGTCATATCATTCTGAAAATACTTTTTTAAAAACATCTAGTGTAAAATGTTAGGTATTATTGTGCTCGTAGGTACTCACGGGACAGGTTTTACACGCATTTTACTGCCATGAAACAATAAAAGTTGTGATGTTTGGTTTCTTCTGGTGAAGTTAGGTGTTATATTTATAACAATTTTTATTTTTAACAAAGATGTTGATTTTTTCTTCAAAAGCAGGTTAGGCTAGGTTAGGATAGGTTATTCGTTTGTTGAACCTTAAGAAATAAGTATGAAAGCTTCCTATTTTGATATTTCTTTTCTCATGGCAGCTTATTTAGGGTATGCTATTTCTTTTGCTTTTGAACATTATTTGTATGCTATTTTACCAAATTTAAGTCCGCCTTTTCAATGTTATTCTACTTGCCAATTGAAAAGCAAGCACTTGCAGAGGAAATGAGCGGTCACATCATGTCAACCATGTTCATAAACCGTTGGAAAAGGACGGTCCAATAATTCCAAATTACGTTAATCCATAAATCAAGCACCTTTTGTGGGAACAGAAATAACGTTTACTTGTGTTTCACATATTCGAAAAACTAACATCAGATATCCTATGATAACATCTTCGCTTTGCGCAGGAAAAGCATGCGATTTGGTCAGGAAAATCAGATGGATGTAGCATATCTTGACTTTAGTAAGGCCTTTGACAAAGTACCCCATAAACGGTTAATGATACAGCTTCAGTCCCATGGTATTGCGGGTAGCATCTTAAGATGGATAGAGTTGTGGCTTTCAGATAGACAGCAAAGAGTGATGCTAAATGGTACAAAGTCATCATGGCAAAATGTTCTTAGTGGAGTCCCCCAGGGGTCAGTACTGGGGCCACTACTGTTCATTATATTTGTAAATAACATTGAAAGTGGCCTAAGCAGTAAAGTTTTGACATTTGCGGATGATTTGAAGGTTTTTCGGGCAATAACAGGTCAAGATGAGCATATCTCGCTGCAAAAAGACTTAGACGAACTTGTGAAGTGGTCCGAAGAATGGCAAATGAAATTTAATTTCGATAAGTGCAAAATCATGCATGTAGGTAAGCAGCATATGAAGGGTCCATACTTCATGGGTGGCCAAGTGCTATCGGTGACTCAACAGGAGAAGGATTTAGGTGTTATTCTAAACACAAAACTGGGGGCATCAGAACAGACCAAGGAAGCCAGGAAGGAGGCACTGAGAATGCTCGGGGCAATAAATAGGAATGTATCATACAGAAGTGAGGAAGTGATTAGGAAGCTTTACTGTGCATACGTCAGGCCACTTTTGGAATACTGCATCGAAGCTTGGTCTCCTAGCTATGAAAAAGATTGTTGGCTTTTAGAGAGAGTACAAAAGATGGCTACAAAAATGGTTAATGGCATAAGCAACCTGGCATATGAGAAAAGATTGAAGAAATTGAATATGTTTTCACTTAGATATAGAACGCTGAGAGGAGATCTCATCGAGGTCTTTAAATTTGTCCATGGTCTGGAGAGGGGACACCTTGGGGAAATGTTTGAATTGAACAGAAATGATGCAATTAGGGGTCATAAATTCAAAATTAAAGTTAACCACAGCAGAACAAGGTTAAGGCAAACTTTCTTCACCAACAGGGTAGTAGAACACTGGAACCAGCTGCCAGAAAACATTGTCAGTAGCAGCACATTGAACATCTTTAAAAACAGCATAGACAATCATTATAAGAATAAAGGGCTTACTTTTCAGTACTACAGGGAGGGCTGATTGACAGATTTGGTGGGCAACTGGTTCAGTGTACAGAGTGCAACCAAGAAGGGCCCTTGTGACTCATAGTTGCACTAATCGTTTATGTCTTTTATGTCTATGACTATGTCTTTATTTCTGATTAGCATGTTTTGTATACAGTCTAATCTACAAATTACTGAAGCTCTTCAGGTGGCAAGTGGAAAAGGTTTAGATAAAGATGCCTACATGGAAGAACACTGGAAAGCAGCACTGGTGCTGATTTTATCTGCTTACTTTAATTTTCTGTGCCATCCAGCTTGCCATGCAAGAATTTGCTCTGCCATTTCCAATTCGTTTTAACAGCAACTCTAATATGCACACAGATGACAGCACAGTGATGATACCTTTCTTTGCATAGGTATCACCTAGATACTTTGAACATGATATATCTAGGCTAGATGGTATTTTTCCCACTCTGGCCAGGATATGGGTCTTCAGCATACAAATCCAGTGTGAAGAGAATGCATGTATAATATGCTGGATTTCAAATGAAAGTAATTGTACCAGAATTTTGGTGCACTGTACAATCATTCCAGGATATGTACAGATGTGCAGAGTTAAATAAATGTGCCAGATTCCTGGTGCACTATAAAATCATGGCACAAGTAGAGATGTGTTGAGTTCTTCTTGAAAAAAATGCTTGGTTGAAGAAAGTATCCATGGATATGTACCATTATTTCATTTTTCTGGAGCTATGCAAAATATGTCTTGAGTAATATGCATCCTCAACTTGCTTCAACATTGACAACAGCTTAAAATCAGTAAAATTTGGTTAACTACAGTTCCCTTCAATATAGCTGTCATGAGCTGAACCATATCTGTGCCTGTGCTTCAAGTTTGGTGCTGTGTGTCAAAGTTCTGATGAAATTCTTCAGTTTCAAAACAAGAAGGGTTGGTCATGGTTGAAGTTGTTACTTGATGTTGCATTTCGAGAGCAGTGTTTAAAATTCCATTTCAAAATTGTAATTTTGTCTTTCTGAACTCCTAATCATATAGCAGTTCATTGTCAAGAACCTCTATTTACCTACAAGTGAGAACATTTAGAAATATTTCCTCAATAGGATGATGATCTGGATGCACCAAATCCAGGATTAGCATTTTAAACCCCGGAAGTGACTGATCTCGTTGTATATGTACCCCCTTCTGAGTACTATCGATCCCATATTTTTATATGTTCAACTGAGTGTGGTGATGCCAGGGTGCAAAATTTGGCTTGTGGGTGCAGTATATTGATATATTATGGCCAGCCAAACATCTTAAATCAAATTAACATTATTCGCGTTTCTCTCAGTTAACGCCACTATCACTTATTATTATATTCCATGCATGTATTGCGTTTTGTGCGAACCCTTTTCTCTTTTATCAAGGCAAGCACGATATCGGCCTTTACGTCGGCCCTGGCTACGCACTACAAGAGCCGAACTAAGAGCATGGATTCGCGCGGCTGCTTCAAGGACAGGAACAACAAGAAGTTGACGTACAAGATGGGCAACATCCGTATAGTCAGTGCCCTGCGGGCCATCCAAGCTTTGTCGACTGAGAGTGTCGTCGGCACTGTTTTGTCGGCTGCGTCTCGCCTGCATGTTAGCGGGTGAATTTCCAACACCGTGGCACCAGAGTCCGTCCGCGCCGCTTACCACATCCTGAAGAAACTGCCATGCTCGCAGTGGAAGTCCGGCACCGGTGGTACATCTGTGGCTTATCTACATATGTTTGGCGCACATCGCGTGCTGATCACCAAAGCCACATCAGTTGATCGTTCGTCGGCATGCCCCTGACGTGGCACGCTGACCGTATCACAGAAAGAGTGCTGCAAAGAGACCCTTGTTTGAACAATTGAACAATTTTATACTTGCAAGCATTTGGGAAGGGGGGGGGGGAGCGATGGAATGAACTGTGGTTTCTCGCTACAAGTCATCGAGGTACCTTCAGAATTTAACATATCATACTGTATAAATGTGACAAAGTGGTAGCAACTACTTGTGATACTTGTGGTGACTATTTGAGGCATCCGCTGCCGCACCTGTGAGGCGACTACTGCCACGGCTATGAGGCGGCAACTGCTACGGCTGTGAGGCGATCACCTATTACACCTGTGAGAGGGCCACTGCTATGGCTGTGAGGCGGCCACTTCCGCACCTGTGAGACGGATGTTGTCATGACTGTGAAGCGGCTACTGCCACACATGTGAGCCGGATGCTGTCATGACTGTGAGGCGCGGCCACTTCCGCACCTGTGAGGCGGCCGCTGCTCTGGCTGTGAGGCTGCCACTGTCGTGACTGTAAAGCGGCTGCTGCTCCGGCTATGAGGTTGCCGTTGCCAGGGCTGTGAGAAAGTCGCTGCCGCAACTGTGAGGCGGCCACTGCTGCAACTGTGAAGCGGCCATTGTCAGGGCTGTGAGGCGACCGCTGCCGCACCCGTGAGGCGGTCACTAATGGCTGTGAGGTTGCCGATGCCGTGGCTGTGAGGCCGCCACTGCCGCGGCTAAAACTAATCGGCAATGGTGTGAAATGTTATCTTAGTTATACAGTTTTGCATTGTCTAGATTCTCATACGACGCTATTTATAAGTGCTGCACTGGAATTCATATAGATCAGTATTTCATCCATATCACCGCATTTGCATGTCTCTTCCACAAAATGTATCCAACTGAAAAATGTGCTTAAGATCTTAAAGGATGAGGCTAACGCCTACTAGTTCTGTTACTACCGTCCAAGTGTCGAAGTATTGTACCTATCAGTAATTAATAATTTTTCGTTGTTTTGTATGTGATGCAAGACAGCTAACGTGAATTATACAGATTCATCTGGACTAGAATGTATTCTATTCTATGCATGATGGAAATTTGCGAGCAATTTATGTCCGATTGCCGAAGATCGCTTGGGATTTTTTACCTTTATGTGCCGAACTCTACGATTGTTATTCTTCACTATCTTCGTGGGAATTTTTGTTTTTGTTGAATTTTTGTTGAATTTTGTTCCTCCTCCACTGTTTCGGAGCGACTTTGTTCTCCGAACGATATTCAGGAGGTCCTATGGGAAGGACGACACTCTTTTTGGTGAGTCAAAATTTACTCAGGCGCCAAGCGACACCTATTTCTGAGGAAGCAATCGAAGAAAGGATTGAAGGTCGTGAGATCTGCAAAAAGTCCATAATCATGAAAAATCGTGTTTTGAAAATGTCATATCAAATCCCGAGGGCCATTCGCCACTTTCACCACCTTACCCCCTCACCCCCTCCCCCCTATTGGACCCGTACCTGATTGGCGACCAATTTCCCAGAATTGTATGTCGTCGGCGACCATCGACGGGCTTTTTTGAGCCCTGGTTTCGACGTTAATCTTCCGACCGCTGCTGCTCGTACTGAAAAACATTGAACCTGCCTCCCTTTACTTCAGCGTGACGACGAGTTACTGGCTTGCCACTCTATTGCGGTGCATGCAATCATTCGACTACGTGCTGAGCATTAATGCGCATGTATATGCTCATTCTATGTGCATTCATAGAACTTCGAACTTCCCTCCGACTTCAGCGATGCCCTTATCGATTCAGCTGTCCTCATAGCTTTCAGTTTTGCTCCCTTGCTTCTGGTCGATATTCACACTGTAGCATACTACCGCGCTGAATAGGACATGGCCGCGAGGTCATCGGGAGCTGCTCAACTGCATCTCAGCAGCTGACAGCGTCTCGAAAATGCGCCAACCATCTGAGCCGGACTACAGCGCCTGTCAGCTCGATAGAGATAACCGGTTAAAAATTGCCGCCGTCCGGGCAGTTCCTTCCGCTGTACGGCTCTTGACGGCTGGAAGTGCCAGCTGATGACGGAAGCCACCGCTCTCAACTGCCCGACAGAGTTGGATCTGTTTCAGCCGGCACAGCTTTCAGAACAGCGTGGCTCCACGACCTGCTGTGGCCAGCGCACAGTCCCGCGGTGGGTCGATCGTAACCGCGAGGCGGCTCAATGTGAGATACGTCGACTCCTGCTGTTGCTGACCCCCTGTTTTCCCAGGAGGGGATGAGGGTCAGGTGCGGAGGGTTGGTTGCGGTAGCCTGGGCGGTGGCTGTCCGCTACGTATTCAATACGTTGGGATTATGGTCTCATGTGACGTGAAGCTACCTGCAATGTATGCTGTTCGCTGATATGCTCATTGTTTACTGATATTGTGCATCGATATTTCAGCTGTCGACAAGGGACAAACCACCGGACATCCTGGACGTCCATCCATGAGCTATGATTTTCCCGTAAAGTTCAATGTCTAACAGAAGAGGTAAAATTTTACTTTTCTATGTCACGGTTAGGATGGCCATGTGCTTGTCTCGCAATATTGGATGGTCATGCTAATAATGCCTTAATGCCTCAAATATTATCACATAGTTAATCAATTCAGTATACCCAAATTGGATATGATCATGAAAATCAAACGGCATTCCATACCTTCAAACACATCACAAAAATTAACGGAAAATGAAACACTTAATTTTGTGGTGCAATTCGAAACACATAGATTACGATGCACCTGAGAGCTTAAATAATTAGCGTATAGATTATGCGGCAAGTAGTGATAACAAAATAGTGCAACGAATGTCTGGTTTTTATACCGACTTTTGTTGGGCGAACTACTATTCCGCAAACGAAGTATAGCTAACATAGCTAATACAAACCCTCACAGTTATAGCCGTGACGCAATCCGAGCGCCATTCTAGCTGTACTATATGGCAACGTCAACACATTTCCGGCTGATACTGGTGGAGTTCCTTCCTCCCCAACCTCAGCCATTGACGGGGGGGGGGTGAGAGCTAGACACGCATTGTGAGTTTGGTGCAACGTCTCTTGTCCGACCAATTCTCGGCCACCACCGAGTTCGCACAGACGCAACTCTGACCTCGCCTGCGCACACCACTGAGTTCCATGGTATTCCCAAGTATCGCTAAGCGTTGTTGGAAGGAGAAATAATCAAAGCGACCGAATATAGTGCCTTGACCGACTTTTCCCACAACATACGATATTACTGAACAAGATGTTCATGCCACAAAGACAGGTACTCGTACTAACCCCCACCGCAAAGATATCTGTTTCGCAAAGGTTGCTGGCGCAGCGTTTTAATACAGGAATTATATTATTGAATTACACACATGTAGATGTTTCGTTCCTGTGCTGGTACAGTTTTACAATAGCCCAAGGCTGCATACCATAAGAGGGTCAAAACACTGAAAAGTGAGACAGAAACGGTCTAATACCATGGCGTGAGTGGGTGTGTGTGTGTAGATGAATTTAGCCAGCCTGCTACTATGTGATGATGTCGGCTGGTTCCGCATGTTGAGAGGAGGTGTGAGAGAGTGAGCAGCAGTAGGAAGACTTAACAGAGGATGGGTTAGTCGATCTGGCGAGCGATGCCGAAGTAGAGTTGAAGTCGTCTTGAAGAGTAGAGTTGAGTTCATCCGGCTCGCTTGAAGATGTATAGATGGTATAGTATAGTTGTTTGACAGCCGGATATGATATAGTCGAGGAGAGATGTCAATCCGGTCGGCAGGGGTGAAACAATGTTATATCTGCTACAAACTTGTTTTCAAGGTATGTAACTGCTACATGAAAAACAGTCATCTAGAATATCGTGTTCCGTGGGTTGCTCCGTGTTCCCGGCAAGGCTACTGGAGCCTAGGCTTGTTGTCAAGTAACCGAAAATATCCTGTTCAGAAATGCGTACACGTTGTGCAATACGTTTCCAGCACAAGCGATATTAGCATACAAAACATCGAACACACACAAGAACCGTGGCTCATCGAACACACACGGTATTGTACATCAATGTTTAAACATGCATGCATCATTAATAATTCACTTATCCACTTATGTGTGCATCATTAATAATCCACTTATCAAGCAAGAATTCAGTAGTGTGCTGGGCTGTGGGTCTAGCTTGCCTAGAAAAAGCTATTTTCCACAACTGCTGTATGTCAATGTAGGTAGGCACATGTTTATAAAAATTGGCTGCTCCCGGATTTTTGAAATCAACAACATAATCATCCCCAGGAAATTATTAATTTTCTCACCTGAGGGTAGATGTCTTAAGTTGATAATATTTGACAATGAGCTGCTGTGATCAAGTAAATATACTCAAGATCAGGGGCGTCGATTTGTATCCTTTTGTGGGGGCCATGGCCCCACCAATGTTGATCTTGCCCTTCCCCGTGTTGATTTGCCCCCTCCCCAATAAGCCATGTTGTTTTTATGTTCATAAGAAAGCTAAAGGAAAAAAAGGAAAAAGGGAAGAAAACATCCTACTGTATAGAAAACTTAGTTGATATTAACCAAAGTATTTTGTACTGTAAAGAAACATATTAGGTTTTAACAGTGGACTGACTCTCCACCTTTTTGTTGCAAAGTTAAAAATTGCGCAAAAAACAACAACAAAATAACTGGATTCCCCTCCACTGTGGAAGTACAACATGCATCATAAAATGCTGAGATTAGCAGATACTGATGGATTCAGGGGCATCGATTTGTATCCTTTTGTGGGGCCAATCAACATTGGTTGGCCATGGCCCAACCAATGTTAATCTTGGCCCCCTCAATGTTGATTTGGGCCCCCAATAACCACTGCTATATGTACGCTGATAAGAAAGCTAAAGGAAAAAATTAATAGCACCATGCTATTTAGAATACTTAGTTGATGCCAACCAATACACTGTAATGAAATGGAACAGATTTGGGCTGGATAGTGGATTCACTATCCAAGAGTAGTTATACAAGGTCAGACCTCATCACCAAACAAATGAGATGGCCGTTCTTCAGAATATTCAAATTCGTCGCATCCAAGGATAATATGTTCAGTTACACAAATCACAGAGTCTAAAGTTCAATTTGCGGTTGCGATCGACAAATATGGCAGAGGTAAGACAGTTGTGGTGCAATTGCGCGCAGTGTTGGACCCGGTGGCCAAACTCATGTGACTTCGATCTGATTAATTTTTTTTTGTACTTCATACCTTTTGATATATATGCAGATTGATATGGTTATGAAACAACTTGCTGATATTTAATGTGGTTTTAAAACGATTTGCTGATATTTAATGCCCAAAGAAACTGTAGATGAAGAAGTTGGTAGGTACGCTTCAACAAGTTTTGTTCATGACTTTTTTCTGATTTGTGATCAGGGTTTCTATGTTAATACCACATAACTACCATATTTGTCTTCAAGAAGAGTTGGTTTAGTTTGCATTTATTTATATTTGTATTCTAATGCTCTTTGCTTTCTCTGCCCAGGATTGGGGCACCCAATGTTGCATTTACGTCAGGGGTTGGCACATTTTTCGGTGAATTTACAGCCTAAGGTAATTTCTGATTTCTCCGATTTTTTAATGCAATGTTGAGAAACGTGATGAACTTGCTGTGAGCACTCATTTTGGTAAATTCGTGTTTTAAGGCGATTTATGAATTCTTGGAATTTATCGTTCCAATGCAATGTTTATGAAAGTGACTCAGATGATAGATCACAAATTTTCTGTACAAATGCCTACGCTTCAGCTGGTGAGCAAAATATCACCAAAAAGGGCCTTGAATTAGGTGACATAGGATAACAAATACAAAAACACAAAAGAAAACAAATGAAACATAGCACTAACCTAACCTCCATTTTGAAAAACGAAACCAACACATGCATTTTAAAAATGTAAAGCAGTATATTTTCTTCTTTATTTTTTTTAACACGCGCCCTGGAGGGCTTCTGAAAATAACGAGAACTGGAGGGGGGCGGATACCGCCCCCTAAGATCTCAGCTTCTATGAAGGCTAGAGCAACGGAATTCACAGGGTGGATGGGCACGATAGTGAAATATATTGTGTGCAAAGTTCATGACCTTAGGTTAATCTTAGGTTAATCTTCAACGTCAAATGAGGTCAAAATAGCAAAATTTTCTGGTTTTGCGTGGCTTGGCTTGTCATTGTTATGGATCGCTCTGGTTGTGTTTAAATGCTCCAAAATTGGCATTAATGATATTTTGAACATTACTAATGACGGAATACAGATGTCAGATCCGCCATTTGAACTCAGGTCTCCCATATAGGAGCACTTTATTAGGTCATTACCTGCTCCAGTTACCGGAACCGGGCTCCCATCCCGACTGCTCCGTTGGGCTGCTCGGCACAATCGGCTTCGCAAAGAAAGGAGTGAAATACATGAATAAAGTATGGAACGCTTAGGCACACAATGACAAACAGTATATTTCGGGATGTATAGGGAGTAACATGTAAAGTGACATCAATCGCATGACAGTCATTTGCATTTATGACACATTCCAGTTGTACAAGTTTGGTTCCATTAGCATATCATGAACTTGACCTGACTTGACCTCGGCGACCTAACATGACTATTAAATTATATAGCATAACAATATGCATCAAACAAGTTGCTAGTGTTGTCAAGAACACTTCCCTATTGCCAATATACGGGAAGCGCATCAGCGCCGATTTTTGTGGTCTGGCGCTGCGAATTGTTTTTACTTTAACGGACCCTAACTTGAAAACTTCTCGGCCGATTTTCATTGTTCTTGCTTTAAACAATGTGCCGGTCATCTCTAAGCAGGTACGCGAAACATGTAGCGTATATCTGCCAGTAAAATATGGAGTTATGTACGAAAAAGTGGAAGGATTGGCAGATTTCGCCATACCCCCCCCCCACCCTAGGGCGTGCGTTAACCTGCCATGAACTTGACCTGACTTGACCTCGGTGGCTTGACATGATTCTGGAACAATGTAGCATGACAATATTCATCAAGCAAGTTGCTAGTTTTGCCAAGAACACTTCCTTTTTGCTAATATACGGGAAGCGCAACAGCGCCGATATTTGTGTCCCGGCGCTGATAATTTTTTTTTTACTTTAGTGACCACTAACTCGGAAAAAATTTCGGCCGATTTTCATTTTTCTTACTTCGAACAACGCGCCGGTCATTTATTGGCACGTACACAAACAATGGCGTATATCGGCCGGTAAAGTCTGGAGTTATCTACGAAAAACTGGAGGGGTGGGCGGATTTCGCCCACCCCCCTCTAGTGCGCGTGTTAAAACCTAACCCAACCTAACCTAGCCAACATAGCAGCTTAAAAAGCCCCATTTTCTTTTTAATTTGGGAAAGGTTTTGCAAAAAATTGGAACTTAAAATACCCAAACTAACCTAACATAACCAGACCTAGCCAATTTTGTTTCTTTTACAGAGGAAAATGTTGGTAAATTACCACATTTAATTACCACTAAATGTGATATGAAATTAAGTAATTAAATTAAATATACCAATTACCACCTTGGTATATTACCACCTTAAATCACAACAATCCTGATAGGTTAGGCTGAGTGAGGTTTTCCGTTTGTAAAATTTCAAGAAAGTAAAATATAGCGCCTGATATTTTTCACAATTTTGTTTTTACAATCTGTTTCTCCAAAACCAGGTTAGGCTATGCTAGGTTAGGTTATGTTGTATTTTTAATACATTTACTTTTATGCCATGTTACCTAACTCAAAGCCCATTTACACACAAAATGAGTGGTCTCATCTTCTTAGTCACATCCATAAGCATTGCATTGGAAATATAAATTCCAAACATTCATAAAACACCTAAAAGCACAAATTTACAATCCTTTCCTCTATAAATGCATACTTATCAATTGGGAGTAAAAGTAACACCAAAAATAATGTGGTATTAGGTAATGTAGCATAAAACAAAGTTCAAGAAAGATGTAAGATAACCTTATATAACCTTGCCCTACTTTCCATGCAAGAAATGAATTGCTTTCCATTCAAATACTTAATCAAATTTCTAAAGTATTTTCAACTTAAAAAACCTAACCTAACCTAATCTAAACTGGCATGAACTCTTCTTTTGTATAATTTGTTTCTTTCTAATCTTGCTTTCTCCCAAAAACATTCCTCACAATAAATCCTAACCTCTCCCGACTTAACCAAACCTGACCCCTTTGCATGCTTCATTGAGGTAAAATGTGTGGAAAACGTGTCTGGTGGTTACCTTAAACTGCAATATTGCCTGGCTTTTTGGGTCATTTTTCAGTTTATGGTAATCTGACTACTTTTAATTTCTTTTTTTAATGCAGTATTCATTAATGTGCTGAACATGATGCGACCACTGATTTCATCTGGAGATTCATACTTTTCAATCGGGAGGTTAAATGACACCCAAAAAGGGACACATAAATCAATTATTTAAACCAAATGTTATATCCTTTACAGTACTGCCCCATCCACCTACAACTCCAACCCTGATCAACCTTCAGGTGCGCATCCCTCTCCAAAGCAGCCTGCGGAGAAGGTATGTATTGCAGCATAACTACTGTGATCTGAATTCCATGGTATTCATGTTGCCTTGTATTCCATCCTTGCCAATCCATGCAGCAGATGTTTGACTTTCCTCAAACTGTCTGAAGAATTTGGGAGTTTAAATCACGTGTGAGTGATGAAACAGATGAACTATCCCTGGATTTTTATGTTGCGGCATTACATTGCAGTGGCATACCGAATGGGGGCATTGTGGGCAGTTCCTGACAGGTTGTGGGGCCCCAAGAATCCGCGAGCTGAGGAAAAAAATGCGTCATGCTCCCTAGAAATCCCCCTTGGTCCCCAAAAAATCGCACCGTGGCCCAGAAATTGATATTGGGTGTCCCCAAAACGTCGCGCAGAATCCCCTGATAATGACTCTGGGCTTCAGAAGTTTGCTGCTCGGTGTTGTGGTGTTCAAGAAAGTCACGACGGGCCCACAAACGGTCGGGCCGGTGCCCCGTGAAAATCACGTTGAGCCTTTCGGTACCAAGAATTATCGTTTGGGCTGCTGGAAAGCACTAGATGCAGGGCAGATCACAGCGGGGCTTTAAAAGTCTCCCTGGGATCACCCAACAAATGAAACCGGGAAACGAAAAACAGACCGGATACGAAAAACCACTCTTGGATCCAAAGGTTCCACAACAATGGCTGCAAAGTTCATAAAACGTGTTGCCCCCTCCCCCCGAAAATAAGTGTCGTAGCCACTAAGGTATCAAAACAAGTGACCACGGTGCCCAAAAAGTCGCACTTAGATCAAACAATTCAGGCTGCTTTATTTGAAAATCTCGCTAGGGCCAAAACGCCGCGCCAGAGCCCCACACGTCGCAGCTGGCTTCCCAAGAACCAATATCTACCCGAACTGTCATCCTGCTAGCAGAAGAATTGCGTCAAGGATGCACAATAAGAAGGCGTCGGACCCCGGAAAAGATCCTGCTGGGGCACCGATAAAAAAACGAGGCACCGCGAGCCCGAATAATAGTACTGGGACCCAAAAATATCCTGCAGGGAGCTTACAGAAAATAGACCTGACGCCAGAAATCACAAGGGGACTCTATCGAGTCGACCCGAGCAGAGGAAAAAAAATCAGAATAGGTCCCGAAAGAAAATTATCCGAAGGGCCTTTCTAATCTCGATGGTGCCAGCTGTCGGAAAACAACGCTGAGCAGCCGCAGAGGCGTACCAAGAAGAAACATGCTGCCCCCCATCCTCAAAGGGTATGCTCCGAATAATCATGCCGGTTCCACAAAAATGGCGCTGGGCCCCATACATTCGCATCGGGGGCCAGCATTCGCGTAGCGGGCTGTGAATACAGCGGGCACGTAACACTAACACCAGGCTCCCAAAAATTTGCATCTGGTTCCACGAAAATCGTGCTGCGGCGGAGCTAATTACAACACGTCCTGATAACTCACGACGATGCCATCAAATATCGCGTACTGGACCCAGAATTCCCGCGGTAGTACCAAAAATTTGAGTCCAGGCATCACAAATACCCCTCTGCAAGCACAGCGTGACCCCGGAAAACACATCAGAACTCGATAAAAAGTAAGCCGGTGCCCTCTAAAATAATGAGAAATTCCGAAGAATATATGTCCGTGTCACGAAAATTTCTCCTAAGCTCTAAGCATGCCCCAGATGTCTTCAAAAATTGCGTACGGCCCCAAAAAAGCGCACAGGAGGTCACAAATTGCGGCGAGACACGTAGCGCCAGGTGCCAGAGAAATCAGGCCGAGACTCGGACTTTGGAAAAAGAATTCAGAAGTCACGAAAAGTTCCGTCGAACCCAGAAAACTGTTCCGAGTCCCCCGGAACTATGCACCTGGGAACGAAATGTCGCAACGTGACCTCGGAAATTATACCGAAGGAACCAAGGTTATGCTGGGGTTCCACAAATGTGCGATAAATAAACGCCTCAAATAAAACGCGAAGCCCTGAGAGCACAACGGGAGGCCGAAAATGCGCCGGCCCTCCAAAGCCCGAGTTTCGCAAAAAGCGACAGGGTCTTAAAATATGGTTGGACCCCAAAAAGTGAATTGGTTTTAAAAAGGGCCAAGAAGACCGGGCACGAAATAAAGACATCGGGGTCTTCGAAAACGCACCGATATATCAAGCATGTCACCGCTGTACAAAAAAGCAACAAAGCTCTAAAAAATAGCCGCGTCTCAAATATGCGTCAGGTTCCTAAAAAATTGGCTGGAGCTCTAAAACATATCCGTAGACGAATAAAAACCCAACGGGTAAAACAGCGAACACCTAGCTAGGGTCTCGGCTCGGTGGACAATCTTTGAGCATATTTAGCCTCAGATATGAGGTGCATCAAAGCTCAGTGCATCATAATTTCTTAACCACGAGCAAATGTGGGAAGAAGAAAACTAATACATGGAATTGAATTCATGGAATTGTATAAGCGAGCCGCCATGCCAGTAAATCCACATGCCAAATACAACGCGATATCGGTGCGTTTTCGAAGACCCGATGTCTTTATTTCGTGCCCGGTCTTTTTGTTCCTTTTAAAACCAATTCACTTTTTGGGGTCCAACCATATTTTAAGACCCTGTCGCTTTTTGCGAAACTCGGGCTTTGGAGGGCCGGCGCATTTTCGGCCTCCCGTTGTGCTCTCAGGCCTTCGCGTTTTATTTGAGTCACACAAGACTATCATGTGACAGCAATTATCAAAACGTTGCAGACCTAGCAGAAACTGGAGAAGCGCACGTAGTGTGGCGGATGCGCCGAGTGCCCAAGGTGCTTAAGGTGCATTTGCACGACTGTTGGCGTTTTAGCGACACTGCGTGAGGAATCGGAATACCTGAAATCGGGAAATGTTACTTTTCTTGCGATGTGTACAGGTGTAATTTCAGCAGTGTAAGGTGACTTATCAAGGGGTACGAACACAATATCCTTTGAACAGGAACAGTTCGTGTTGAAATCCAATGATTCAGAAATGATGGTGACAGATTTGGGCCCCTCGACAGGGCAGCTAAGTTGATCAGTAATTATTCTTTAAAAATAAAATAAAATTGTATCTCACTAACAAACATAGTGGTCCGTGGACTTTTCCAAAAATTGGAGTTTGTGCGACAATTTCAAATCGGTCTGCCCACCCACATCGCAAATCCTAGGTACGCCACTACCATGGCATGATATAATTTGATCTGTTGATGGCCCTGATCCGCCGCAATGGACTCAGCAGTCCCGGTCCACCACAGTGGAAGGTGTACTCCGCGACCCCTGTCAACCGCAGTGGACTGCGTGCTCTGTGACCCTGGCCCGTCACAGTGGACGGTGTATACTTCACGGCCCTGGTCCGCCATAGTGGACGGTGTGCTCCTGGGCACTCGTCCGCCACAGTAGACGGTGTGCTCCGCGGCCCTAGTTCGCCACAGTGGACTTCATGGTTGTAGAAAACGGGCTTTTCCTGGATTTTTCCCATCCGTAGCATGATCTTCTCCACAAAATTATTCCCTATGTTTTCCATTTGGACGTTTAATGGTGTTATTCGACAATGAATTGCCTTGTGGTAAAGTGCTCCAGATTCACTGGAAACTGCAAAGTGATATTCTGATGTCACAGGTGTGAATGAAAATATCCTCCCCGACCCGAACTCGCCCAATCACAACTTTGGCTTCGCCCCTCCCTAATGCTAGGCACCAAGAAAATACTTTCACCGATTGTCGTCGCAGTTCAGGTCTGCTGTGCTCCGATACTCCATCAAGGCCGGTGTGTTTTAGCCTGCATCTAATTGCTGAAACATTTGTATTGAAGCCCGTGTGTGCTTGTTGGTGTGTGGAGTGAGGGGAAGGCGCTGACGGTGACGATGACGATATATCCGAGCCCACTGTATGAAACTGCAGTCGCATGCCATTACTCAGAGTTGTTATGTTGACATCTACTGTGTACCGCTCTTTGAATTATGTGACTTCGCCAGTTATTGGACGATTTTCCTCGTTCGTGAGGAAGCTGAATAAACATAAACATACACATCGTCGAATACAAACTCAGAATTTCTGAGATCTGAAAATATAGTGTGCGAAATCCGATGAGTTTTTGGTTGGGAGGGGGGATACGTACGTTCGCACTTCGGCCCCCCAATGTTTTTTTTTTTTAATCGACACCCCTGCTCAAGATTCACAGGAATGGGTGCGAACCGAGTTATGATATATCATATTTGAAGGACGATACCCTCCATACTGGATGACCACAAAATACTTCTCTCCATATCCAGGATCACAATAGGCGGTTTCACGCGTGTACTAGCGGGAAGTAATCGTCATGACATCTCAATGGCGATGTCAGACTATATTAATTACGTTGATCTGAAAACTTTTAAACTGGAGATTGGACCACGTTACTATATTAATAAACAGCTACAGGATCTCCAGTTACGTAATATCACAAGTTTTTGGACTAGCAATAGCTTGTTTATACACAAACCCTGAAAATATATACCTACCTCCGCTCTTGGGAAGTCATCTAGTCGGAAATCTGGAAGTCAGACCGAGCGAGCCTGACATCGAAGTAAATTCGATGACAACAGCTGACTGCCGAATTTAGCAGTCTTCAAATGCCAAGTTTTTCGGTCAGTTGACCGCTCTGATCTATATCGCCAACCATCTCCAACCGCGGTAAGTGATTGGCTCTGTATAATTGATATGACGAATCACAATCGAGGTTTCAAAAAATGACGTCACCGTTTGTGCTCCGATTGCATCATTTACGGCTGAAATGTGGTAAGTAAGCTAACAAATAAGTTAGTCTCAGATGCGCATATTTTGGACATATTTTGGACATATTTCGGTCTTGGGGTGCTGTTGTGGTGAACAGTTAATTATTTGTTCTTTCTTTCGAGTATGGTGTTCAATGGCAGGGTTCAATTGGTACCCCCACAAGTTAGGAAATATGTGGCAAAATAGTGCACCACAATACCCAAATGCACAAAGGTACCTTTTGTATCAGTATTTCAACAAAAATATTATGGTTTAGTGTTTAAGTTGGTGCCGAGTATCATTCCACTCCTTCGTTTTCTTTTGGTATTTGCATTATTTAAACTGGTATTGAACTGGGTTTTCTTAATTGTAACAGCTGCCTTTGAACAATAATTCAATTGTTTTGCTGCCGTGCATAGTGATTGATAAGTCGATTTAACAACTGAACTGCATATGTTAAAGGGAATGCACTAGTTTTAAGAAAGTATATAATGGCTATTATGAGCAGCAAGTGGGTATGATGACAACCATGATATGGCAGGCATTTTGCGACTGGCTTCTGTTCTTATGTGCAATTAAAGAAATGCTTGTGCTGGATGCATGCAAGTTATATGAGTATTAGATGATATCTAGAGGGATGAAATATTGAACGAAAACAATATTTTGTTTCTTTCGAACAATGTACAAACTAATTAAGCTTTACAGACATGTGCTTTTATGGTGTGCCTGCATAGGGGAAGATGGGGGTTTCTGGACACTTAAGGCAGGGATGGGTGCTGCATGACCAAAACAGTCAAAGCACCTTTGACCCCCAATAACCAACCAACCTGGACATTTAAGGCATGCAAGAAGTTGAAATAGCTCTACTGCTGCATCTGTATGGCTGAACCAGTCATTGTACTGTATTTACTAAAAACAAAAATGAACAGGCTATCCATATTCAAGCAGTTCCTTTCAATGGAAATCCTCTAACCACTTGCAAAGAGCAACTTTAAAACAATTATTTTGTAGTGGTGTGCTGTGTTCTGAACACAAATGTTGTGCAGGATTACCTGTTGAAGCTATAGCTGTTGTGGTATAAGCTATTAGGAGCCACTAAAAATGTTGGTGTAATTGGAAAACATATTGAGACTTCCTTATGGTTTCCCTAAACCAAGTGCTCTTAGAAGCCTAAATGGTGCCTATGAACTTTGCTAGCTCCATACACAAAGAATCTGTAGAACTATGTGATCAGGCCTTCATATTTTGGTAGACAGTTGCATCATTTATAAATACCACCATCTTTTTGTTATTTATGCACTAGGCATGCTGCAGGTGACACCCAAAAGTAGGTGTTCGGAAAACAGCACATGTTTAGATACCCCCTCTCTACCCCTAACTTAAGGTATGCCAAAACGAGTCAGAGGGTGTCTATTTATCATACAGTTTTACTAATGACCATTTGTACTAATACATTTGTATAAAGAGGAATAAATAAAGAGGAATAAGGCAGTGCTGCCTTATGTGCATATATTATTCATAACACTCTTATACATCAGTCTCTTGCTATTGCTACCTTTCCTTTTGATTTCTGAGAAACGTATGCCATTATCTGCCCTGAAGAAAACATATGTGAATCATAATTTGCTTAAGGCATATTAAATTCATTTGACTGTGGAGGTGGTAGGGAACATGTGGTGGTGCCCAAAGTCTGCCAACATCTGTTTTATTTCCATACAATTATTTATTGGTTATATTTATGCATGTTTTTTTTAATTCACCCACATGCTGCTTGAGTGAGTGATGGTCCGGGAGAGCCGAAACACAATCTGGCATGGCCGTAGTTAGTGTGAGTATGGGAATGGGGTGGGGTGGGGGCGGGGGGGGGACGAGCCCCTCGCCATACTTTTCATTCAGCACCACGCTCACTTAAAACATTCCCATCCAGGGCGCTCGAGTACAACTCCTACATTAATGCCACATGATTGTTGTTAATGCGAAATTATCTTGGTAGGACACTGGAGGTCAACGGCAGGCAGCTGCCGCTCATGCTGACTGGTTGCATTAAAACCCTTCTGACATTAGCTTGGAGTGGGGATACACGTAATTTTGTAGATATGCCGTAAGGTATGAGGAGCCAGGATGCAACACCGCCCTTAAATAGTCATTTTACATCAGCATTAAGGCGTTGACTGAAAGGAATCCACTCAAGAGTCTCGCTACCCACATCTGAAACGCATGCGTCCACCGTTACCGAATCCCAGACTCATTGAATCTTATTCAGGTAGGTATTTATGTACTAAGCTAAAACGATATCTAAGAGCGGAGCCCCGTATGGTGATTTGCAGTAGACGACATTTGAGCTGTCAACAGTCCGCTTGTAAAATGGAGGGAATATAATATTTTCGGGACCGTTAAGATGGCACTATCTGGAAATTATATAAGTTCCCATTTATCCTACTACTGCTAATTCACATCCATGAAATAAAACGTAAGATTAAAAATATTTATCAGCATGATATGAACTACCACTTCCTCCCCAATATTGTATGTATGCTGGTAATACAATGGCAAATTTATATTATATCCGACAACTGTCAAATCGCGCGCTATGGTGCCAGATGCTGACAGATTGGCTAGTCAGTTCTGTGAGTCGAGTGCTTATTTTCAAATTAGTGCCGCTACTTGAATAATTTGGTTCAGTTTTATATTTAATTTATTATTTGATATGTAAAACTTCCGACAGATTTCATATATACAGATAAAGTACATATATTTCAATAATATGCCCTTCATACTAGACGAAGTCATCAGCAATGCATCCCGGTGCTTATTGGACGTCGTGAAACGGGCTAATGAATACGTCCAATATTGCCTATGAATGACAAAAAGGCCAGAACAAATGTTCACTGGAAAGAAGAGAGCAAGATAAGAACTGACCTGATTAGCAGAAGACATTTGCCTTCTGAAAGACAAATGTTTTGGTTGCTTCTCTCTTAGTTGCTCAAAATAAAAGTAACAATTGCGCGTGAAATTCGAAAAATCGTCTACCACCAGATTACTACCATATTTATTTTTTTTTAAAACCTTCGGATGACGTAGAGCGGGCTGGAAGGAAAAGTTCGATTTACCTTCTAGTAAAGGTATCTTGGTCATGAGTATCACAGCCTATGATAGTGCTGAAACATTATATTGTGTTTATGATCCATTTTTCAAACAACTCCCGCCTACAATTGCAAAGCAAACTATGTTATAATTCCATCAACATGTCAACCATGACGATTTTGATGAAATATTTCCCCAAGAAAACTCATTTGTTTTCATTATTGCGGATGGCAATTCAGTTTCGCCAGTTTCTGCACTATTACGGCCTTTGCTTGTCAAAACTTGGCGACGGAAAAAAATATGCCACCGGTGAGAACCGCGCATAAAGCGCAGGACACTCAACAGATCGTTGGCACAAACCATGCCCTGCGCAGATCGTGGAATTTAGGTCATTACGAATGACGAAAGTTGCTTTACGTTTTCCAGGAACGACATGCTCTGCAACCAGGGATTCGGGACAGGCACAGCTGGCGACGTGCAGGATCATGCCAATTGCCGTGAAATCTGGAAGTTTCCTCGAAAACTCCTCGTGGTCGTGTTGAAAGCGATCTGCTCAAGGGGAGCATCTGTGCCAGTTATCTGCTCGAGCCGAGCGGACGTGGATGGCGTTATGTATCGCGAAGAGTGCCTCCGTGGTGTTGGGTAGCGGTACATTCGCACGCGACCAGCACATGATGGTGGTCATTTGGCTCAGCCAGACCAAGTCGTGGCACATCCTGAGTGTGACACCCGACTCCTGTCGGAGGTCAGTGTACCCCCTATAGAGTAAGATAGTACAATTTCAATACCCCACATCGTGAAAAAAAAAATCCCTTGCTGAGGTCAGACATCCTATAGGGCGTGTCTCTTGGCATACAGCACCGGACAAACACAAACGCCTGCCCAGTGTTGTTTCAGTGAGTGTTATTCGTCCTGTACGGATTCCGGCGGACGATCGGACCGCCGGAACTGCGCAGTGTTACATCGACTGAAAAATGTGGGCGCTTGTAGCGATCAGCAATCTTCGATTTCATCAGCGTTTTGGGATGTTGTCTGCCGCATTCGATGTTATCAACGTATTCGACTAAGTATCGAACATCTCACGCTTTGAGCGGATGATACGTGCTAGGCCGCAATTCTAGATACTGCACATGCATACACAGTACACTCGCCACCAAACAGAGCGTTCGACCTCATGACCACCCATCTATGCACAATCCAAAACTACGTTTATGCAGCCCTGCATGTATGCATTAACAGCCAACAAACACTAACATACATATAACGCTTGCCAGCGGTTTCCTGCTTTATACATGCACCACAAAACAGAGCATCACACCGCAACTGTAACACACTGGTCACGCAAATGAGCACAATGTACAAGCGCCACATCTGCAGCATAAAATACTCGTCCGTATCTCCAGCCAATGCAGCATAGCATGCGCTTACAACCCGTAAAACTCCTACGGCATGCGCTTACAACCCGTTAGAGTAGGTCAGAAACAAAATTAAGCTCAAGGCGGTGCATTACGGCAATGGCGTAACTTGGGGCCACACGACAGCTCTCTTGTTAACTTGTAACACGTGCCCGTACTGGGTTGTTTGCTACGACACGTGCAGGTGCATTGTACAACATGTGAGGAATCAATACCGACATTGAAATCCAGGAATATACAATTTCTTAGATGAAGCTCAAACAACACAATGCTCACTCAGCTTAAATATGGGAACGGTGACCTTTCTGTAATAAGTTTGTTACAATCAAATAACATGACATCGTTCAGACAGAAGCGAAACGACTCGCGAGGAATTCCTACGAGTGATGTGGAAATGAATATTATGCCTGTCCATTTGATTCAGCACGGTAATAAATTAGTCGCGAACGGGAAAGATCAGGGCGACATAACTTCTATGCCTACGATTAATTTATAATCACTGGCCATTTGGGGCGCACATTGATCTTCTGGTCGCAAAGTTCGGGACTGTTAGGTTCTTTGTTTGTGTTGTCGAATTGACGTGCTACATTCGCGTTGATCGGTGCACTCGGAAGACGGGGGGGGGGGGGGGTAGTTGGGCGCCGGCGCCACATGCTCACCTTCGTACAGCCAGTCGGGCACGCCGTTGAAGATGACCCCTGGCCGGCCGGATGACGTGACGCGCCGCACATCGTCCGAGCCGGCCGACGCCTTGTAGTAGATGTCGTTGTTGTAGACAATGACGAGCGCGTTGCCGTGGCCGCCGGTCACGTTGTTGGTGGGCACCCAGGCGGCGTAGCTGAGCGTTGGGTGGTCGCGCTCGTCTGGGGTTGGGGTCAGGGCCGTCCGCCGCCTACGGGCACAAGTCCGGAGTCGGGGTCAGGGTCGTCCGCATCTTACGGGAAAAAATCCGGGATCGAGGTCGGGCCCGTCCGCCGCCTACGGGCACACGAGTTGTGGCCGCGCAGTTCGCACACCCAGGTCGGCAGCCAAGATCGATGCACTAACCCCTACCTGGTGCGAAATGTATAAGATGTCACGGACTTCGGAGCGGCAAAATGTTACTACGCTGCAGCTATTAACCCGCGACGTACCGGGGGAGGGTCTTCAATCACTGTAGTGTGTATGTGTATGCAGAGTGTGCTGTGACGTGTCGACCGGCAGCGCCAGCGTGGGCGGTGGTACCTCGGGGCGGGTGGGCCGACGGTGGCGTGATGGCGCGCGGACCAATGAGGCGGCGTGGTGGCGCGCAGACCAAATGAAGAGGTGGTGCGAGGTGACGAGAGGGGTTCGCGTATGGTACCGAGGGACTCTGGCTCGCTGGCTCGCGGTGTGCGCGTGACCTGTGAATATAAGATCTCGGCATCGTGCAATTTAGATTCAATTCGCTACAACCGCCACCCTCATGTTTTTCGCGGATGGTGAACGAACGGCGAGGGGTATCGCGCCAAAATTTGGCAGTCCTTTTCTCACATAAATTTGGCATGTTATGTCAAACTTTTAAAGTCAGGTCATCTAGGGTCAACGAGTTAATCTAGATCAAGTGAGGTCACCTCCAAAAAAGTTCAACCAGCCGTCACGCTTTGACGAATGCAGATATTTTAATGAAACTTTCAGCGTTTGCTTATCTTTAGGGATGCAACAAAACGAACGATAATAATTTTCCATTTTTCCGTTTTTGACTACTGGCAAATTTTTCATATTTGCCTATTAAAATTGAAATCGAGGATTCTAGCTGAAGTAAGCATTTTTTTATTAGTCCACGTGGACATCCAACAACGTTTCTCGGTTTGCTTTACCAATTAGAAGAGGACAATTAAAGAAAACTTAAAAACTCAAAATTTCGAGATAATTTTTTTTTCATTTCGGGAGGGGGGGGGAAATGTTATGGGACTGGTCGATTTCGTTGTCCTTACCTAATGCTAAATAATGCTTGTTTTTCAAACATCCTCCAAGATGAACTCCCCACAGCCAGAAACATAATGTAAGTCGTGAAAAGTCGTGAAAATTTAGCCCCCTAGTGACGTTACGTTTGGGGAAAATTGTTTTCGGGGGACCCGGGCCATACTCGTCGAGCGCGTTCCGATGACATCTCTTTCGTTTTCGTGCGACGCTTAGCTTTGATTTTAGAGGGGTTACTATCGCCACCCCCAGAGACGGTGTGAAGATGCAACCGTGAGAAGGGGTTAAGGTCATATTAGAAGCATCAGGCCTTGTTATCGCCATTTTCAATGTAAGCGGAATGAATAGGTCTGCCTTCCAAATGAAGCTGAGGATAGATGGCAAAGATGGCCTGGTTCGCTGAAATATTATGGTCTAAATCAATATCATTGATCTCCAATTTACGATGATAAATTAATTGAAGCATTAAGCTTGCGCGAAATCAGAAAGCTTATCAGAATCGTTGGTCATTCGTAAGACTCGCGCTCCATTCAGTGAGACACCCAGCCCGTTCCCTAAGGTACACAACTCATTCCGTAATGCGCGCAACCCATTGCGCAAGACACGTAGTCCGTTCGGTAAGATAAGCAGTCAGTTCACTATGACGTGTGTTTTCACTCAATGCTCGATCTTCATCTTGATTTTGAAACTGACCTAAGCATACGTAAGACAGTCCTTCTCATTCCGGTTTGTATTAAGCTGGCAGAAGATTCACTGTTGTTTTGTCGCCTCTATTGATGCCCATATCCAACGTGACCACGCAAAATGGGAATTAACATGCATTAACAACATTAACAACATTAACACCGTCTAATCATTTGCAAACAAATTTCGTGCATTCTTGCTTGAAAGAAAACAATTTTCGACCTGCGTGCATACAGAGCAACAAAAGAGAACAGCCAGGCAGGCTATTGTGCCCTTCTCCAATACTAATATTGGAGTTGTGCCACGGTCAGCGATAAGCAGGACCTATCCAATAGCGTGCACCTGACATTGCACGTACTGTCCTGGTCACCTGCCGCGACATGTAGTTGTTTGTAAATGTGGTTTACCCGCATCTCAGATCCCGTTATCACCGCACTGCCCAACATTCTGAATACCTCGACACATGCGGTTCAATTCGCAATAGTACACAATTTGAGTGTCTTACCATACGATCACAAAGTAACTTGTGTCAATGTTTTTTTTTAACACGTCTCCAGTTCAACGGACACGAATGAATATGTCCCAATAGTGAGTGTGGCCATGCAAGACGTACTACATATCGGTTTTATAGTGAACTTCATAGCAACGGCTCTGATAGTAATGCAAGCGAAACAACACGATTGCCATCTTATTCGGTGAACCAGCGTTTTCAGAGAAATTGGGACTAAATGTGATTGGCCCCGTGTTCTCCGTGGCCACGAAAAATATCCCAAAGTGGCTGCGTTCAGTGCCCTTCCTCTGCAGAGACGACAATTAATTAAAGGTTACACCCGCATATAGAATTTGGCCAGATCCGATATCCGAATATTCACAGGCATGTGAGAAGCTGAGACTAGGGCCCAGTTTCATCAATGTTACGAATTGACGACTTCACGATTCAGCAGCTTTTTTTGTGCGTCAAACGTGATTTCCAGCTTCATCAAAATAAATTACACGATCTTCCAAAAAAGCACGCTTTCAAAAACATGCACACAATTTTACGAATCCACGACTCAAAAACTACGAATCAATGCAAGTCTAGTTTCATCAAACCCTAGTGGTGGGATAATTTTAACGAAATGACGGCATACAAATGATGCACAACATGACAGGCGTAACATTGTGATGTTGGCAATAAGTGAACATGAGTTGATGAGATAGGCCAACTAGTTTATTATTGATTACTTATTATTGATCTTTCTTCTGATTAGTGTTCTTTGTTCTATTCAGTCTGTTATCTTAGGCAATTGATCATTGTTAGTTAGTTGTTTCTGCTAAGTGTTCTTGTTAGTGCATCAATATTCCCTTCTATCATGCTGCAGCTAGGTGCTTGGGGTGATATGCCAGCCCATGATCACAGTAGGCAGGTGTTTCACCTAAGGATACATTTTCACCTTTGTGCTGAGGAGTTTAGGCAAGTCATGAAGAATTTTAATGATTGTCTGTCCTGTATATCACTGAGCGTTGCATACAGGCCACATAGTACTTTTGGCTGTCATTCATCCAATAATTATTGTACTACTAATATGTACAATTTAGGTAGGTAGGTAGGTAGATAGGTACCCACCTACCTACCTACCTACCTACCTAGGTACTTACCTACTTTATATGAAGTGAGACTATGCATATGCATACATCTTGATCTGTGCATATTACTATGAAATGCATTTCCACTAACCAATGATCTAGCCAAGAACAACATGCCTATAAACACTGGATGAATATGTGTGCAATGTATTTCATCCCAGAAGCCAACTCCAACTTACCCGCCACACGGTGCCAAGACCGCCTGAAAAAACACTGCCACGATGTAAACAATAGCGATGGCCGTGCTGGCCCGCGTGACAGGCAAACCCAGGGAAAATGTAGGTTAGGGTGGCAGTATCGCGATCGACTCGAGGCATGCGATTGGACGAAGAATATTTCCACCGGTGCACCTCATTGATGTTATCTAACCACACCCGGAACGTGCTGGAATCGCCCATGGTTACAGTGCTGACAAAGGACGCTGAGATTATTATTTTTTATATTACAAAGAGTTGAACGTTGTTTGTAGAAAAAATAGTATTTTTTAATACACCAAATTAGACGTATTATATTTCATAATCATGATACCGGATGTACCTATCTTCATACCCGTGCAAATGAAGGTCAAGCGTGTGATCCATTTACAACACTAGACGGCATGAAGCTTCCAGACAGAGTATTATCAGGACCAGTCTGAATAGCTTGGAGGGATGCCGGCAGCAACAACCCCTGTCCCCTCCACCGACTGCACCCACATTCAATTTGTCTCAAAATATCGCCCGAATTAGAACTGGGTGAAAACAGATAACGCTTCGGTAAAGTGCGTGTATGTTTCCATGGCGGGTAATAAATGGCGCCAAAACTAGTGATATTTGATGATGTCACTAATTCGTAGCTGGCAGCGCGCCACACGTGTTCGTTGGTTTCGGGGTCGGACCGTGTAGGGTTTCTGGTGCCCCTGTTGATATGTTGTGTTTGTGTAGTTATTGATTGACGAATGACCATTGTAAGCATATGGCATTCAGACTTGATCTTGTGGCCGATTGTAAAGTCGAGGTATTGAACAATCTTCAGATGTGAGGAATATATATGGTCTATCCAATCTGGGTAGGTTGGATTTAGGTACCTACCCAGGTAGGCACCTACCTTCATACCTACTTAGTAATACTTGAAGATCACCGGTGCCCACTTTGGTAGGTACCTTTCTATTTAGCAGGCTACGTAGGTAGGTAGGTACCTATGTAAGTACTGCCTAGGTGGGTACAAATTTGGATGCATTTGCCTGGATATGTACCTTGAGATTACATACCGACGAAAATTTTTACCTTGCTTTTACCTCTTGCAGTATGCAGTGGTGCCTACAAAACTTCTTGTAAATTTGCTCATGGTGCTTGGGCCCTTCAGCAAGCCAAGCTGCCTGGCTTCCAGCATAATCATTCTCCATTTGACATTGTGGATAATGTGGAGAATGGTTGGATGCCTCAATTCTTGGCATAGCCCATGGCAAATGAATGAGTACAATGAATGGACAGTTGATGGTAATGAATGAAGCATTGTTAAGAAGCATTGTTGGCTATCTACCTAGTTGCCTTGGTTACACAAACCATCAATGATGCTTTCTAAACCAATATTTATACTGAATTAAAATGACTGATACTTAGCATGTCAATAAATGTTATGAAAAAGCATTTAACAAGAAGAGCATTTGTGAAATATGTATAATAATGTGTGTCAGGCATCTTATTTGTCTTCTGTGGATGCCCATGGCAACCAAGTATGTTGTCATTAGTGAACTGGCTCTCAATAATTTCAGATAGTTATTTAAATGAAAAAAAAACTTACTAAGCCAACCCATAGTAGCATGAAGATTTCAAATAATGTGGAGCATTTATGCATGTGCCATAATGTTGTATTGCTATTTGAGAATTACTTGCATTTGATGTATACGTAGATTCACAAAATTTGTACGTAGATTCATAGAAATTCTACGACAAAATTTCCAAGGTACGTACTTTGTTAGTGAAACTGGAAAAAGCGTGAAACGCGATTTGTAGGCGTGCTTTTTATTTGAAAACTACGATTTCACGCAGATTGATGAAACTGAGCCTAGGTCTCTACAATTCGGTATGGGTTCAGGAAAGCTCACTGAGCTTCAATATAGCTTCCGTTGTGACCAATTTACCGACCCAGATCACGGACCAATATGTCTTGGCGACAACAAGTTGTTTAGTCCGCGCTGAAGCAAGTGTTCACATAAAGGTGAGATCCAATCACAGCTGCACGACTACGAAGTCTTCAACTTCCTCAGAGTACGTAGAGGAGTGTTGAACATTCGTATTCGAATGCAATCATATACTGCGGGAGAATGTGCATCAGTAGCTTGGTCAAGACTGTAGCTATGAATATGCTATATAACTCATGTGAGATTGCTACTGCTGCAGGTTTGGCGTTTTCCGATATACAGAGTTGTCTTTTTCTGGAAGGGATGAATGACCATATTATTAATCGCGCAGGATAAGCCCACCCAACCGTAGTAGTTCTGCAACCCATGCAACACGCGCAGATCCCTCAACTTTCATCCAGCAAACAAGAGTCCGGCCACGAGCCTTTGGATACAGAACGATGGCGTCAGGGTGGTAAAATGGTGCAGTAGGCAGTCCAGCGCAACCAATGGCTACTACAATAGTCAATACAAATGAAATCGCCCTGTTCGTCGTCAATAATATTATGAACAAAACCTCATGACGCACTATCAGATGTTGCGCGTTACTGACAAAATAAAATGGATTCATTATAAAATGTTGATTCCTTCTCTCATCAAACTTTAACACGCGCCCTGGAGGGCCTCTGAAAATAATGCGCACTAGAGTGGGGTGGATTCCGCCCCCCCCCCCTAATATCTCAAGTCCTATGAAGGCTAGAGCAACGAAATTCACAGGGTGGATGGGAACGATAGTGAAATATATTGTGTGCAAAGTTCATGACCTTAGGTCAATATCTTCAACGTCAAATGAGGTCAAAATAGCACAATTTTCTGGTTTTGCATGGCTTGGCTTGTCATTGTTATGGATCGCTGTGGTTGTGTTTAAATGCTCCAAAATTGGCATTAATGATGTTTTGGACATTACTAATGATGCAATACAGATGTCAGATCCGCCATTTGACCTCAGGTCACCTATATAGGAGCACTTTATTAGGTCATTACCTGCTCCAGTTACCGGAACCGGGCTCCCATCCCGACTGCTCCGTTGGGCGGCTCGGCACAATCAGCTTCGCAAAGAAAGGAGTGAAATACATGAATAAAGTATGGAAACGCTTAGGCACACAATGACAAACAGTAGATTTCGGGATGTATAGGGAGTAACATGTAAAATGACATCAATCGCGACAGTCATTTGTATTTATGACACATTCCAGTTGACCAAGTTTGGCCTATCATGAACTTGACCTGACTTGACCTCGGCAACCTAACATGACTTTTAAATTATATAGCATAACAATATGCATCAAACAATTTTCTAGTGTTGTCAAGAACACTTCCCTATTGCCAATATACGGGAAGCGCATCAGCGCCGATTTTTGTGGTCTGGCGCTGCGAATTGTTTTAATTTAACGGCCCCTAACTTGAAACCTTCCAGGCAGATTTTCATTTGTCTTGCTTTAAACAAAGCGCCGGTGATCTCTAAGCAGGTACGCGAAAAAATTTGGTGTATATCGACTGGTACAATATGGAGTTATGTACGAAAAATCGGAAAGATTAGCGAATTCCACCATACCCCCTCTAGGGCGTGTGTTAACCTGTTATGAACTTGACCTGACTTGACCTCGGTGACTTGACATGACTCTGGAACAATGTAGCATGACAATGTACATTAAACAAGTCGCTAGTTTTGCCAAGAACATTTCCTTTTTACTAATATACGGGAAGCGCATCAGCGCCGATATTTGTGATCTGACGCTGATAAAATTTGTTTGACTTTAGCGACCCCTAACTCGAAAAAATATTCGGTCGATTTTCATTTTTCTTACTTCAAACAACGCGCCGGTCATTTGTTGGTAGATACACAAAAAATTGCGTATATTGGGCGCTAAAATGTGGAGTTATCTACGAAAAACCGGAGGGGTGGGCGGATTTCGCCCCCCCCCCCCCCCCAGTGCGCGTGTTAATAAAACAAAAACATTGGTCAAGATGAAGTTGTGATTGAAAGCCGATGGAAATTACATTCATGTGCGATTTTGCATTGACACAAGAGTAGAAAACATAACTACAGGTATCGCGCACATGTTTGTGCTCAAGTTTCTTCCCTCAACACATGGACGTCGAAAATGAATTTAGGTTCATCATGCGTGTGTTTGTGAATATTATTTGTTACTTTCAGATGGGTCGGTCCTCGCCATACCAACTTTGAACTGATTCATACACAGGTCAATGTGACAGCTTGAGAACGCCGGGCAGGGTGAATCCACTTGCATGTGTGATGTTATCCCTTGAAGTGTTTCGTAATATTTGTATGTTATATGGTGCTTTGCAGTAAGACGATGACGTTGCAACCTCATCATGCGTACTAGGATGACAATTTGACGTTTATAACATTTCAGATATGCTATAATTTTAATGTTTCGAAAATCTGGCGTGTGTTTCTAATTGGTGGAGAGTCGAAGCGCAAACAACCAGCCAGCAAGGCATTCTTCACATCTGTCAATCTATCCTATCCGACATACCAAATTTATATCACATATATGTATAAGAAACATGCGAGAAAAGGAGACAAAAACACCATATTTCTTAATGGCCCTAACAACCCATAAAAGCGTGCTCATTGAAAACTTTGTGCAAAATCATCAAAAGAAGACACCTTATCAGAGCAAAGAGAAACGCTCAGCAGCAAACCAGGGCAAGCAGCTCCGCTCAGTTCCACTCACCGTCTGGCTATGTCGTAGACGGTGTACTGAGCTAGGTACGAGTGTCGAAACTTCTGAAACGCGAAAATTACGCATCAGACCGGCAAACGTGGATCTAGATCGGTGTTGTGGTTCGAGGCTCCTCACGTCGTTGTTCTCAGCGTCATTTCCGTTGTGGAAGCTCTGCCAAAATGTTACAGCACACTAGTTTTTCAACAAACAAACCGGGGACCCAATAATGTCCTTGAACTAGCCTTCCGTGCGTTGTTCAGAAACGCATCGACTGCATGGGTCATGTAGCACCGGCCTTTCTGTAGACATGACTGGGTTATTCATCGCCAAGTGTTGACATAGAGTACATAGGAATAGCACTCAGTAGCGGACCAAGTAGTGGGATCACATCCGGGTCCTGCATACCTTCACATCTGCGGACCAAGCAATGGGGTCACATCCGGGTCCTGCATACCTTCACACCTGCGGACCAAGCTGTGGGGCCGGCATCCAGGCTTGTATTGGCAGACACGATAACATGCCCACCAGGTGTGGGAGGAACACGGCCGCACGACATTAGGGGTATGCAAATTGGACGTCTCGATCTACCGTGAAGTCATAGTCATAAAGTCATAAGGTTTTATAAATGGCACAGGACCACCAGGATTCAACTATACATAGCAGATGCTACAAGAAGACTAAAACTCCCATAATCAACGGATATGCTCTTATTTTGAACAAGAAATCCAATTGTGTACCATGGGTAACATTAGCATCATATGCCCGAACGCCGGTTCTG
>JAOTOL010001508.1:582500-645000 GCA_034440575.1 Imbricaverruca yamaguchii | reverse complement strand
GGGTTTTGAAGATGGTGGTGCATCGCGATTTGCTTCTTAGTGTTATAAGACACTATTAATGGTACATACAATATAGAGTACAAGTAATCTAGCCGGAAGCAAAAACCCACGAAACTGAACTCCCCAGCGCAAACGCGTAAATCTAATTCACTTGGATTCGTGACATGCCCAGACTCTGCAGTTATATATAGCTGTGACCTATCAAGAGGTGCGGGTCCCTCCTGAGTTGCGAGGTATGCCCTGGCACGCTGCCCAAACTGCTGGCTTCAGCAGAAAATCAGCAGCGAAATACGACACCTGACTTCCTAGAACATTTATCAAACCGCGAGAGCTGTACATGTAACTATGGCGCTGACGACCGGCGGAACATCACGCAATTCCCGACCGAAGATGTTCACTTTGACGTTTACATGCGACGTGAATCAGGTCTACTTTCGTTGACTGCAAATGTCTCATTGTCCCATTGATCACTACGTTCGAGGTATTGAGATGAATTCAGTGTTAGCGCCCTTCCGTGGCTGTTTGGTTCGATAGGAAAACAACTCCGTACTGCTGCAGCAGTGCGGAGTACGGGGAGACACTGCAGCAGAGTACAGCTGGAAGGGCAGTTGTCAGGTTCCCCAGCTGCAGGCACATGAATACAATAATGCCACCCAGCTTAGTCGCTTCGACGAGAAGACTGTACAGTAGGGTGTGTCGCCTGAACGGTTTTTCTTATGCATAGTGAAATTATCGTGCAGATCACCTTAAAAAACCCTGTGGTCGAAACCAAATCGAAATCAAACAATAAACAAAATATGCGACAGGCCGATAAAGAAACAAAATTGCCGGGCGCCCGGGAATGAAGTCTCCAGTGATGGCGCTCCGTTGCGATTGGCATCTAACACCACGGGTCGGCCGCCGTCGGAGCGCCGCCGCGGCGCTGTGACGAAAAAGGCGGCAGTCGGTGCTGTGGATGACTTATGAATGGATTCTGGTAATTCAAAAACAGATCAGGGGAGCCGGGATATATCTGATTGTAAAGATTAAACTTCACTGAAGGACTGATCGCTCCACTTTCCTTTGTCTGTGCTCCACCTTTCACAGTGCTATGAATCATCATTCGAATAAATTGCGTACGCACTAACGACACCAAATAGCTTCGCATGCCATACATCCCTGTTTCATTAGTCAATCCAAGTCTCCTGTTCCTTTTCGTTACTCAAGTTTCAAGGGAAACTGGGATTATCACCAGTAGGGACAACCTATTAACGAGGGCGACACGAGCCGTGCTGATATGTGATATCGATGTGCTGAAATGTGATATCGCGATATCGCGAAAATGTGCTGATATCGATAGCAGCAAATGTGCGATGGCCGACAAAGTGCCACGAATGGAGTTTCCCTTTGTCCAAGACCAGAGAGGACCTCGCCAAATGCAAATCGGCACCGCAGATATCCGTGAAACCACTCGTCGACGCGCCATGGACGAAAGGAGGCGTCTGACCGCCGAGATAGTCACATCACCACAACCGGGACTTTCTGGAATGGCCCAGCTAGATTCTAATCCAGACCAAGATTCCGCCACAGATTCATCATCGCTCACATCTGTAGTCAATGAGTCAGAGTATATGGTGAACAGTAACACAGACGAACTGCTAAATACGGCTCTAGCAGCAGATCGGTACGGAGTGTCTAATCTGCGTGTGCTGCGATCATAAACGGTTTCCAAGTGGACATTGGTCGGATCACTTCTGACGATATGGACTGCATAGTGGATAGCAAAAAAGTATGGCGAGCAAGGGATCGGATTAGAAGAGAGGTAGTAGCCCAGAGCCATGAGGATCATGCAGGTCGTGTATCTGGTCTCTACTTCGACGGCAGAAAAGACGACACGGTTATGACAGCCAGTTCAAAGAAGACGGAAGAGCATATTGTGGTTGTATCCGAGCCAGACAGTGCATATTTAGGACATTTTACCCCACATACTGGGAAAGCGGAGGACATTTTTCAGGACCTGAACGCCGTGACATATGAGTTTTGTGCGGATGTTTCTGTGCTTGGCTGTGACGGCACGAGAGTTAATACTGACCAAAAAGGTGGTGTTATCCGTTTGTTTGAGCTCGGACAAAAACACCCCGCCCACTGGTTTGTGTGCCAACTTCATGCAAATGAACATAATCTTCGTGCATTATTTAGCCAGTTAGATGGAGTCACAACAGGACCTAAGTCGTTTAGTGGGCTGATTGGCCGGGCTGCTGCAGGCGCAGTAGAAACCTTGCCAGTGGTCGATTTTGAGCCAATCGATGGCGGAAATGTTTCAGAAATGACGCAGGAGATTCTCAGTGACCTAAGTTCAGATCAGGCTATTCTGTACAGTCTGGCGCGTAGTGTCCAAACGGGCTGTATCTCAGATAGAACTGCGAAAATGAAGATCGGTCCACTAAACCACTCCAGGTGGCTGACTCTGGCGGCGCGAATTCTCCGGCTCTACATTAGGGTGGAGTGATTTTATGCGTTTTTGTAAAAACGCTAGGTGATAAAGTCTTAAAACCTGCGTTTGGTTCTAAAAAGACGATCTGCAAAGTTTTAGAGCAATCTGAGGCCGGGAAGCCGCCGCGCCTCAGGGCTTTCTGAGACCGAAATGACGTTTTCTAACGAACTTGCGGGATAAATCACCATTTCAAGAATCCGAATAATTAGATAGAAAATAAAAAGTTGTTTCATTTCATTCTACAGTCTTTCATTGACCGCTATGCCAATTTTCACTTCTCTGACTTGAAAATTGTGCCCGTCATTACGGAGAGTCTCGTAAGGTGCACCGACCGCACCGATATCACTGCCCTCTATCGGTGGAAGTGTAAACTGTGGGTATTGGCCGTTTTCCCAGTTTTAGTTCTTGTCTGTGACGACTGAAGGCGGGGAGGGGGCGGATCTAAGCCAGGGTATATTCGGATGGTTGTTATGCCTACAAATAGGCACACGAACAGAACGAACTAAGCGCAGTTAGTCCTAAGACCTACTCATCTAAATAAGATCCTGGACCACCATACGACTACGAATTGCACACGGCTATCTCTCTGTCTCTGTCTCTGTCTCACTGTCTATGTCTCTCTCTCTCTCTCACTCTCTCCCTCCCTCCCTCTCTCTCTCTCTCTCTCTCTCTCTCTCTCTCTCTCTCTCTCTCTCTCTCTCTCCCCATCTCTCTCACATTTACCGCTACACGAAGTCACTTTTCTTGGCGGATTTCGGTCTCGCGGCACAACTGGCCTGGCGCGATACGATAATGCCGTGTCGCCTGTCCTCGCCGAACACACGCGTGGACGCCGTAACGCATCGCTCGACACTTTGTGCGTGGCATGGGAATGCCGGTAGCGAGAGAGGTTGGTCGACGGCTGACATAATCTCGTCGTTCGACATGTGAGCGGTAACTGGCGGTTCGGTCACCTCGACATGGTCCTATTGAATCATGTTGGTGTATGTGGCCGCCTCCCAGTTCAATGGGGGCACCATGAACTGTCGGCACCGGGATCCCGGGTGACTCCGCGCACTCATGATCAGTTTGACCCCCCCCTCTCCCAGATCGACCTCTCAGCGTCGACAACCATGGCCACGATTAGGTTCTCCGGCTGGGCGAACCACGCGTTTCGTTGCACTGAACGTTCCGCCACTGTCTGCACTTCAGGTGTCTGTGTCTGAATAAGTCTCATCGTTCTGAAGAGATGCACGACTCCTTGCGTGAAGAGTGGGTGCGCCTTGATGTCGAACTACATAGGGGCATACACCTGCTGGACAAACTCTGTCATCTTTGTCAGAGCCGAGGTTGGCGACGCAGTTCTCGTGTACAGTACGAGCACTCTGATACCGAGAGTTAGCCACCGCGCGTGGTTAAGCGCACCCGGCCTGGCGCGTGCCAGCTCAGCACTGACAACGCCGGTGGCGACGGCTCGGCAGTATCGGAGAAGGATGCGCTGGTCAGCAGACAGGTCCGCGACAACCTGCACCGCAATGTCAGGCGCATTGAATGGTATGGGACTCCACCCCCGGCTGGCGGTGAATGTCACCAGCTATAGTTTGTCCCAGCGGGCCCTTGAAGGACTTGGACTCACTGGTACCGTGGCCTCCATCCAGCTCCACGAACACATGCCCGCGAAAAATCCCAGGACAGAATGGGATTGGGACAAGGAAGGAATTGGATAAACATTTATCAGGGTTTAAATGGGCAAATGCATGGCAAGTGTTTGGATTGTACTACGGACTCACAAATTGCCATGGTTCTAGATAGGTATGCAGATGACGCAGTATATTATTGTATGTCATGTAATTTGTAAGGATCATGTGGATAGTGGCGAAGTATTTCAGTAAATTCTTGTTTTATTATAAAAACAAGCGGCACATACCTCATCGGAAGCACGTTGCCATGAAGAAGGCAGATGAGCCACTGGACGCTACGGCCCAGCTGGCGCTCCATCCTCGTGAGTGCACGGTTTTCGCGGCCTGTGTTTACGGCAGTGCCATCGACCAATACTGCCTGCATGGATTTTTCTGAGTCGCACTCCCGAACGACTTCTAAAGCCTTGCCAGCAATTGCTGCACTATTTTCTGATGTCAGTGTTCTGTGAGCTATGTAGGTTCTACCTGGCTCGCTCACAAATACCAGATGCTTCTCTTTTCCCGTAAGCCGTACGTCTTGCTCATTTGTTTTCTCTCGTATCTTTGTGATATCCTGTCTCCCATCGAATCCCATGCACTGCACATTACCGCCTATGCCCTCCTTTAGCTTTCGTTTTTCTTTCTCCTGTGCCCTTTGTCTGGCTCTTATCACTTTATCTCGTGTGATGACGTGCCTCATGTCGTTCTCAGTGATGAGGTCAAGGTCCTTCAAGAGAGCGGTGCCAAGGGCCGCTGCAATCCTATCAGTGACCTCAAGGTACCGGTCACACTCCTTAGCGAAATTCTCCAGAGGCATCATATTGTACGGAGCCCTAGTCTGTGTTGGTTCGTGGACACTCCCTGTGTCATATGCATCGTCACCATTGCTTCCCTCGTCCATGCTTTCGGGCTCGTGTCCCGTGCTGTGCTCGGTCAGACCCGAGGGACCAGGATCCGAGTCGTTGGCGTCCGTCTGAAGGAAAGCCGGGTCAGGCCGCAGACGGTTCTGATCTCTTCGCCTCCTCCCCAATGCATTGGAGGTCTTCATGTCAATGCCGCCGATGTTTCGCTTCCTCTCACCTCGTTGGTCTTGTAAGAAATTCCACTCGCGGTATGGAACCTTGTTCTCGCTGGGGCAGCTGCAGGCATTTCTCGAAGGACAACTGCACGCGCAGATGTCAATCAGCTCATGGAGGGGAATCGTTTTGCTTGCGCCAGCGCGTTTCTTTATTGGGGTCTTTGTTAGATCCTTTCCTTTCTTCATAATCACCATGACACCCCTGACAATCAAATGAAACGATTTAACAGGGGCGCTTGCTTTCCCCCAAAGGTATACAACGCCCTTGGCAACGCTCGTGGCGATTTGCCTTTCGCCCACTGCATGGTTGTCGACAGCCCGAAGTTTGTTAAACTGTAGTCTTTAGAAGTTATATACATGAATGTGAAGTGCCAGTTGGTTCTTCGGCAGTTCGCAGGGATGGCCAAACGCAAAGCGAGCCGTCTTCGATCGGAATGAACTTCCCTTAACCTTTTTTACTTTCATACTCGAAATCTGATAGGTTCACTAGTCTGGAAAAGAGGCAAAAACTGGTTAGGCTACTGGTAAGTTTCAAAATTCATCCCTCGCCATAGGATAAAAATGTATCACAAAGTGTTTTGCTATACCAGGAAGTTCAGGGTGCATAACTGCATTGGAAATTTCCCGTGCGACACACGCCCTCGTAGATCCTTATTTTCGGTTCCAACCATGGTCATGGTTGGAGAATATGCCTCGGCCACCCCGGCCGTGGCCGCGCAATATATTGGCCGCCGGTGGTGTAACTTACAAAGCAACTCTTTACCCATGACCATGGTGGTGATGGTGAGCAAATGCAACAGTTGGTTGGCAATCGATGGTCGGAGTATACAATAATCGCCAGTACTGCTAAATTTGAGCGGTCTGCGTTAGTCGTGCGACCGAGTACCCACCCAGTAAGGTGTGGGATTGTAAGTGTTTCTGCCAAAGTAAATTAATTAAGTTCAAATATCTGCAGCAACAATTCACATGCAGCCAAGAAAACATGATAGCAGGGTATCTCAGGTAAACATTGTGAGCTTGGAGGCTGAAAGGCAGGCCACAAGATGCCAAAGCCGGCTATGGTTACGCTCCAATCGTGTATAGCTGTCGAAAGAAGTCGCTGGAATCGTAATAAAATAGCGCTTTGCGCATAAGAAGTCAGCACACTGTGCACTGTCTCAAATCCGCCATTTACCAGCCCCCCAGTTGACCAAGAAAGATACTTATATTGCGGAATGAACGGTGAATGGTCGCAGTTCATACTTCTGCCGATAGAGGGGAGTGGTGGCGCTGCGAGCGGCACACCTTCCGGAACTCTGCGTCATGGCAGGCACAATTTTCAAGTTAGGGAAGTGAAAATTAGCACAACGGTGGATGAAAAACTATACAATGCAATGAAATAAATATTTATTTGCTATCTAATGATTTAAATTCCTGAAATCTGGCTTGATCCCGCAAGTTGGTAGAAAAACGTCATTTCGGCCTCAGAAAGCCCTGAGGCGCGGCGGCTTCCCGGCCTCAAATTGCTCTAAAACTTTGCAGATCGTCTTTTTAGAACCAAACGTAAGTTTTAAGACTTTAACACCAAAAATTTTGGAAATCACTCCACCCTACTCTACATATGAACCGAACAGCCATCAGACAGTCTGAGAATGCTAGCGGAGTTCATCGTGTGCCACTCTACTCCCATGTGGTTCTGCATCAAGAAGAACTGGAAATGTTCTGACGGTCCTGGCAATGCGCTGCACAGCGTGCAACTTCTCAAAAGTTTGCGACCTGAGATAGCGGCCATGGTGCAGCCGGTAATACAGCGCAACAGCTACTGGTGTCACCCTGAGGCAGTACTGCTAGCAATGGCAGCGGGCCAAGATCAAGCCACACGGGAATGGGCGGTCACTCAAATCCAGCAGTGTCGCAGAACTCAAGTCGATAGTGATACTGACGAAGTGCGGAAGTTCAAGCTTCCAAAAGTGAATATGGGGGCAAACAGCATCATGGACCTGATTGATTGGTGTAATGAGGCGATAACCGAGCCGCCTTTGGCGCAACGACTGTCCGATGATGACTTACTAGACATCATCGCGAGTCCTCTCGAAGTACCGCCATGCTCCGTGCACAGTCAGACGGTGGAACGGATGGTGAAAGTGGTGACCGAGGCGTCTTTGAAGGTAATTGGTGAAAAGGCCCGCCACGGTTACATTGTGGCGAAGTTGAAACACAGGTCGGCAATGCCAGTGCTCAGCAACAAAAAGGATTTAATGTCGGGTTTTCTGTCGAGCATGTAGACAAGTAGTATAGTTATAAAATGATAGTTCGTACAAAAAATGTGGCCGCTCGTACAAAAGGTGACGTCGCTGTATGCCCGTGTCCTTCGGTTGTAATGGAACGGAGCATGATGCCGATTTCGCCTGGTGTATTTGTCATAACAACAAGATATGAAGTGTCTCAGAATGATTTAATTAGTCTTCGATGTAAACAGACGAGGAATTTTGAAGATGTTCAAGCTTTCAAAAGTGAAAATATTAGCATTATACGCCGATAGATCTACTGATTGAAAATTGAACGAACAAGCGACGTAAAGTGAACCTTTCTTTCATGCGTCAGATATCCAGGCAACTTATTAAGCGACTGGTGTTTATCAAAAGCCTTTTACCCCACTAAACACTTTCATTGAGTTTTATTAATGAGCTTCATCACCAGAATCCATTCATCAGTCATCCACAGCACCGACTGCCGCCTTTTTCGTCACAGCGCCGCGGCGGCGCTCCGACGGTGGCCGGACGCGTGGTGTTAGATGCCAATCGCAACGGAGTGCCATCACTGGAGACTTCAACGCCGGGCGCCCGGCAAAGTTGTTTCTTTATCGGCCTGTCGCATATTTTGTTTATTGTTTGATTTCGATTTGGTTTCGACCGCAGGTTTTTTAGGTGATCTGCACGATAATTTCACTAAGCAAAGTGCAATTTCCAAAAAAAGGTCCTTCGTGACACACTCTACTGTACAGTGTGCTCGCAGTGACTGTGCACGTGATCTGCCGACGAGAGGGTTGACGACTGTACAGTGTGCTCGCAGTTACTGTGAATGTGATCTGACGCGGAACACTCCACACAACCAACTCTATCAAAGCACGCACTGTGTTGGAATGGCCGCCATATCCCATTTCCTTCTGCAACAATTCACTAACCAATGGATTGTGACACTGCGATTCCGAAGTTTTTATAGGGACAATCACCAGCTACATATTTTGCAGTTCTTTAACTTTGAAAAACGCCTGTCGCCGTGATCAGAACATTGATAACAATACAGAAAGAAACAGTCCGGGTTATTGCTGGGGTGGCTTTATGAACCAGGTTCCTATTATTAAGCAGATCTTGTTGCGGGGTGTCAGATCTTCCTGATCGGATCGTGGGGCCAGGCTTCAGCCTGGCCCCACCACCCGATCCATGAATTATATTTCAACGACAGATTTGATTTGAGAGTTGAACGTGCCGTCAATGCACCGGGATGGCCACACCAGTAGCTCGTCCCGGCCTGATCGGGCCAGTTCCCAGCTGACCTTCTCAGCCGGGGGTTGAGTGCGAGCGCGTAAAGCGACTCGAACCCTGTCTTGCTAGGACAGAAGATGCCAGAGCAGGCCAGTGGTTAAGCGAACGAACTGATAAGTGCTTCGTCGAGCGCGATGTGCCTCGCTCAGCCAGGACCAGCCTAATGAATCCACATGCGCTATGAAACTGACACAATTTTCACATTTACTTGTGAATCGAGCACCTAACACGACTGGCTTTGTACTTTGGTACTCATTTGTTGATCACGATTCACATAGATGGGCCCGGCCCAGACCGCTGGCCTTGGTTATATACAGACGAATTATGTGGGTCGCTCTCCCGTCCTGGACTGCGTCCCATTCCAGCCTGCCCAAATGCGTCACTATGTCGTCAATTGGCTGCTCCGGATCTCATCTAACTGCCTGACTCAAATACAGAAACTGTGGACTATGCAAGTTCATCAGCGTGGCTTAATTGTCGCCACACGTCGCCCTGGTCCATGGAAGTAATTCCAAGACTGGAGGGAATGAAGTGTAATACCCTTACCAGTGCCACTGCGAAATCAGAGACCTTTCGTAGCAGTACATGACATTCACAGGGCATCAAGAGCGATTGTCGATTTGAACACGCGCCGCTATGCACATCACACAATAAAAATGCAATGTGCAAAGAAATGATCGCATTGCATAATACGACCATTTCTTGTATAATGACCATTATACGGTGCGACCAGAAATGGTCGCATTGTATAATCACCATTTCTCACGGTCGCAATGGTGATGGCTGGGTGAAGCCTTGACCAGTATTTGAGATGACAACACCTCTCGTGGCAATCCATTTATACTAAAATGGAACTGTCTGCAGCTGTTGGAACGAGTCTTCGACATGACCAGAAACAACGAATACACGTCAGCCACGTCCGGGAATCGACTGATCTACATATGCTTTTAATAGCTACAAATCAATTACCTGACCTACCCATTCAGATCATACTTGATGCCAGATTGTTTGAAATGGATTGCGTGACGTTTGTTTGTTTGTTTGTTTGTTTGTTTATTTATTTAGCACATCATAACACACATAGCATGAACAATTTTGCGATTGGCACAAAAGACCAAAATGATCTTAATTCGAGGTGCCGCTCGCAACAACGTTTCCATCCAATAAAACTTGACCACCGACACGGTGCGACAATCGCCGCCCGCCCTATCGACACAAGGTATGCACACATGTGTGGTACTCATACTGCGCCAGCACCCGGCAGCACCTGGTTAGTTCTGTATGTTAATTTTTTTTGTGTTAAGGCGTTTTGCGTTGATAAGAAACGTCTGAAACGCTAAGGCTACACACAGCTGAAGGTTCTTACCGAGACCATTCCAAAAATGAGCGTTTATGAATTCTTCTTTTCGGTTAAGTTACTGAACATATCTGTCGTGTTTGGTAAATATAATAATTCCATGGTAAGCATAAAGAGTACAGTGACATATGAAGTGAATTACATCTTGTTTGGAATAGCCGCATGAGCATGATGGGTCCTGTAGAGGATTGACGACAAATGTGTCTGCGTTTAGTTCAGTGAGGCCCATCCTGAACCTTGTATGCAGCGTGTTACCTGGTTTCGTATCAAGCCAATAATATTGTGGCGGTATCGTGGCACCTGTGCGACCCATAATTGCCCTCTTGAAGGTATTGATGTTTCGTTCATGTCTCAAATTTTCAGGAAGATTGTTCCACACCTTTGTTGTGGCCAGGAAAAACGATTTTTGGAACAAGGCGAGTCTATTTAGCGGGACTGTCAGTGTAGTTGAATTTCTGAGACGCCTTCCTGTAACTGTATGCCGTGGCTCAGTAACTAGTTTTCTAATATGAGTTGGAAGACCCGGACCTGCGTGCTTGATTTTTTTGAACAAAAGAAGTTTATGAATTTCTCGCCGTGTTTACTTTATCCAATCCCAATTCCGATATATTTTTTTCCTTATGATGTTCTATATAGTGCACCTGTGATTAATCTAGTTGCTCTTTTTTGTAATTTCTGAAGTCTGAGTGCATCCGATATTGTTATATGTCCGTCATATATAGTATCTGCATAGTCAAACAGAGGCCGAATGTAAATTTTATACAAGTTACAGAGGATTTGTTTGGGAATCTTACTTGCAACAGGATAAAGGGGGCTTAGTGCACAATTGACCTTTAGGATAATATCGTTTATGTGACTATGGAAGCGCAAGTCGGAAGAAAATGTAAGGCCGAGGTGTTTATGATTTCCTAAGATTGGTATTGGCTGGCCTCCTATTCTGAGATTTAGCGGTTTACTGACACTCATACATGTGAATGTTTGTTGAATTGTTTTTGCCGCATTAAATTGTATCCCCCATGTTGTTCCAAATTCGTGTATGATATCGAGATCTTTTTTAATCGATTGTTGTGCTTCTAGTGAGCCTTGTATGTGTAAAGCGTAAAGCGACGTGTCATCAGCGAAAAAAAGATTTCATTTGTAATCATGTCTGCCAAGTCATTTAAATATATTAATGCCAAAAGGGATCCCAAGACAGAATCCTGTGGGCAACCCGCATTCATGGTAGTTGGTGATGCAAGGCTGTTTCCTACCCTTACACGCTGTTCCCTATTATTTAAGTATGATTGCAGCCAAATTAATGCAGTGCCGTCAATCCCACAATGGTTTTTGCACAAATAAGCCCTGCATGCCATATAGTATCAAAATATTTTTGTATGTCCAAATATATACATGTAAAGTCACGATTTCGATTTAAAGATGAAAATAGCGTATGTGTCAAGTAGAGCAACTGTAGTTGGGTCGCATGATATGGACGGTAACCACTTTGCCTTTCAGAGAGTGACGTCACGAATTGACGTCACGAAAATGTGATTGGTCCTATGGCTCAAATACCTAGCCTTAAAAGCATTGATATGTTCCAAATAAATATAACCTCCAACGGTCGTGATTGCTGTTGTCAACTTAAGCAGAACGATTAGCTCACAAAATGAACAACGGTCTGCTAGTTGACCAGTGCAGGTGACCATCCAAACGACTTCCTAGTCTAAGACGTACCAGCTTATGCAAAGATCAATGTTTCCCAACGATGAAATCGAACTCCCGCCTGATTTAGCTGCCAGTAAACAAGATGATAATTCAATTAAGCGACCCCACCAGCTGCATTTATGTGCGCAATATCTCACCATACCGATCAAACTAACTCCTTCGATAGCCCCAGCTGCGTTTATGTGCGCAATATTTCACCCTGCAGAGAAAACTAACTCGTCCACGTCATCTCGAGTGAGCAGGGTAGCTGATACACTTCCCAACTAGGACGGGATTGGAATACAGCTGCGGTGCGCTGACCGAGCCGGTAGCGCCGCTCCAGCCGAGGCAGCTGTGGGTGTGGGGGCGACACCGCCTGATGAGTGCGGTGACAGCCAGTGCTTCTCGGGAGCTGGCACGTGAGTGTGCTTGGAAGCTGATTGACGGAAGCCGACACGTGAGCGTGCTTGGGAGCTGACACGTGAGCGTACTTGGGAGCTGACATGTGGGCGTACTTGGAAGTTCACTGACGGAAGCCGACACGTGAGCGTGCTTGGGAGCTGACACGTGACCGTGCTTGGGAGCTGACAAGTGAGCGTGTTTGGAAGTTGACTGACGGAAGCTGACACGCGATGTCCATGGACACTTACCTGCCGAACGTTCTGCGCGAGCAGGACGTACTGTTGGTCGGACGACACCCAGTAATGGCGCACAGGTCGCTGCCTCTGTGAACACCGATCCATAGGTCAGGTCAAGTCAGGTCACAACTAGAACTGGTGAATGAGTGCTTGTGGGTGCGACAGTGAGTATGAGTATGGCTCATGTAAATTTTGGCCTCGTGTTCAACAGGGAACTCGGACCGAACGAAAAGTTGGGCGTTTGCATGTGCACGGCCTAATACATACTCGGGAATGACCGCGACGCTGATAAGGTCAAGCGTGGGTAAGTCCAGACGTCCCAATACGGGACACGTTACGAACCTAACTTGGGAAAGGAAAGAGATGCAAAATGTGATGGATGCAAACGTCAACAAGCATGATGGGAAAGCAAGCACAATTCGATGTCTTGTTTTCTCGTGCACAATTATTGAGTATTCGGGTCAACAGTTGGAATACGACTGTTGATGTTGTCATGAATGACGTGTTATATCAACACCAAATTTTCCGCACGTGATTTTTTGTGTGTGACGTAGCACAATATGCCAGTTAATATGTTGACAATGGTTGTCCTGACACCACCCCGTGACCCGTGATCTTACGGGCCCATGCCTACAGAGCTCTGACCTCCACCTGCCCTAATAATTTCAAATCACTAGCCCTCTTGGCTACAGAGGACAGGGGTGAAGTCGCAATCCTCTTCATTCCATGTATTATAAATGCAGCTCTTCCACTTTAAACATTACATAGTATGTATGGATAGAATATCGATTACATCAAATTCAATTAAACAACAGCCCTCATAAATGAAAGGTTGTAGGCATCCATAGAGGATCTGCTTTACCGGGATGCATATGTTGAGGAAGAACGATTAAAGTGTTCCGTAGTTAAGATGTATGTACTCGTGTACCATTTTACCAATATTTGCATGCAAAATGCGGCTGCCATCTTAGCACGCGCCCTGGAGGGCCTCTGAAAATTACGCGCACTGGAGGGGCGGATTCCGCCCCCCTATGATCTCGGTTCGTATTTAAGCTAGAGCAACTAAATTCACAAGGTGGATGGGCATGATAATGCACTCTATTGTATGTAAATTTCATGACCTTAGGCCAATATACTCAAGGCCAAATGAGGTTAAAAAGCTTTTCTGGTTTTGCATGGCTTGGCTTGTCATTGTTGTGGATCGCTGTGATTGTGTTTAAATGCTCCAAAACTGGCATTAATGATGTTTTGGACATTACTAATGATGCAGCACTGATATCAGACCCGCCATTTTACCTTAGATCACCTATATAGGAGCACTTTATCAGGTCATTACCTGCTCCAGTTACCGGAACTGGGCTGCCCACCCAACCGCTCCGTTAGGCGGCTCGGCACAATCGGCTTCGCAAAGAAATAAGTGAAGTACATGAATACAGTATGGAAACGCTTAGGAACACAATGACAAAAGGTAGATTTCCGGATGTGTAGGGAGTAACGTGCAAAGTGACATCAATCGCATGACAGTCATTTGCATTTATGACAACATTCCAGTTGACCAAGTTTGGTTCCGTCAGCCTGCCATGAACTTGACCTGGCTTGACCTCGGCGACCTAACATGACTTTTAGATTATATAGCATAACAATATGCGTCAAACAAGTCGCTAGTGTTGTCCAGAACACTTTCCTTTTGCCAATATACGGGCAGCGCATAAGCGCCGATTTTTATGGTCTGGCGCAGCGAATATTTTTTTTAAACTTTAACTGTTCCTAACCTGAAACATTTTCGGCCGATTTTCATTTTTCTTCCTTTATGCAATGTACCGGTAATTTAGAAGGAGGTACGGAAAAAATGGCGTATATCGGCTGGTACAATATGGAGTTATGTACGAAAAATCGGATGGGTCGGCGGATTTCGCCCTCCATCACTCCAGGGCGTGTGTTAACCGGTCACGAACTTGACCTGACTTGACCTCGGTGACCTGACATGACTTTGAAGCAATGTAGTATAACAATATACATCAAAGAAGTCGCTAGTGTTGTCAAAAACATTTCCCTTTTGCCAATGTACGGGAAGCGCATCAGCGCCGATATTTGTGGTCCCGCAGAAATTTTGTTTTTAATTTAACGACCCCTAACTAGACAAAATTTCACAAAGAAAATCTTCGGCCGTGATTGTGAAAAATTCCCAATCATGGCCGAGAGTGTACCGTGTCGTCGATGCACCGTCACGGTAGCTCGTCCCGGGCCTTATCTAGACAGCCGCCAACTGACACTCCCAATTGTCGGCTAAATGCAAGGGCGTGAAGCGACTCGAACTCTGTGTTACCAGGATAGGGGAGACCAGTGCAGGTCCGCGTTCCAACCAACTGAACTGCCAAGCCGGCAAATGTTCGTGAGTTTTATATAGATAAGTCATGGCTTTGCATTTTGTATGAACCCATCTAACGGAGTAGAATTTGCCGTAGGGACTTCCTGAGCATCTATCTGAGGAACTCACTCACGCCATCAAAACGTTCTGACATGTACGTTCGTGTGTAAATAAACCAATATATTCTCTAAGTCAGTGGAAGTCACCATAAAAGACAATCAGCCGAAAACACACCGTGTGGGGAACACCGAGAAAAGCCAGGGCCGGGATGTGGATGTATCTTTAAATTTTATTTCCTATGCTACCGACTGAATATGACCACAGGCTATTTGCATTGATAGCTGTGATGTTAAATGCTAATTAATGTAGTTATCATCATCAAGCCATGTTTGCAGTCATCTCCCTGTAATTGAAATGCATTTATTAATCACAAAGTAACAGGGAGACTACGCTACCCAAATATCGAAAACGAATTACGCTAACGTAATTCGTTTTTGTTATTTGGGCAGCGTAACGAAACGTACACAAGTTTTGGCTGTTAGTCCGTTTCGTGTTATCCTTGCATATGGCAATTCATTTGTTCGTTTTTTCATCCGTTGTTGATTATAACAGCATTTTCCACGCCATATTAGCAAACGAAATGTTTACTCCCTCTATAAACCCATGGATTTCTATAAAATGTGTTGGCACACCACCACATGGTGTTGTGGACTGGGGCGGCCCATGGGTCCGCAGTGCGCCACTGCCAGTCGTCAGACGGTCCCAGCAGGTATCTCCCGAGTGGACCGAGGTCATATTGGTCTGATGAGCCTCGCGGTACGGCCATTTCCAGTGCAGCACGTCGGGTTCCGTGGGCGCCAACTACTGAACTGTCACGGCTCACAGCAGCTCGTCGGGTTCCGTGGGCGCCAACTACTGAACTGTCACGGCTCACAGCAGCTCGTCGGGTTCCGTGGGCGCCAACTACTGAACTGTCACGGCTCACAGCAGCTCGTCGGGTTCCGTGGGCGCCAAATACTGAACTGTCACGGCTCACGGCAGCTCGTCGGGTTCCGTGGGCGCCAACTACTGAACTGTCACGGCTCACAGCAGCTCGTCGGGTTCCGTGGGCGCCAACTACTGAACTGTCACGGGTCACGGCAGCTCGTCGGGTTCCGTGGGCGCCAACTACTGAACTGTCACGGCTCACGGCAGCTCGTCGGGTTCCGTGGGCGCCAACTACTGAACTGTCACGGCTCACAGCAGCTCGTCGGGTTCCGTGGGCGCCAACTACTGAACTGTCACGGCTCACGGCAGCTCGTCGGGTTCCGTGGGCGCCAACTACTGAACTGTCACGGCTCACAGCAGCTCGTCGGGTTCCGTGGGCGCCAACTACTGAACTGTCACGGCTCACAGCAGCTCGTCGGGTTCCGTGGGCGCCAACTACTGAACTGTCACGGCTCACGGCAGCTCGTCGGGTTCCGTGGGCGCCAACTACTGAACTGTCACGGCTCACAGCAGCTCGTCGGGTTCCGTGGGCGCCAACTACTGAACTGTCACGGCTCACAGCAGCTCGTCGGGTTCCGTGGGCGCCAACTACTGAACTGTCACGGTTCACGGCAGCTCGTCGGGTTCCGTGGGCGCCAACTACTGAACTGTCACGGCTCACGGCAGCTCGTCGGGTTCCGTGGGCGCCAACTACTGAACTGTCACGGCTCACAGCAGCTCGTCGGGTTCCGTGGGCGCCAACTACTGAACTGTCACGGCTCACGGCAACACGTACCGCCGCATATTTAATCCCATGAATGCGCACGCGACATCCGGTCATTTGCCATCACAGATCATCCCATGAGCAAAACATGTAATCATTCAACATCTTTCGGGCACGCTCAAAACACATGGGCTGCCATTCAGACGTGTCGTGGAGCTGCAGGAAGTTATGCATATCTTGGACTGTTAAACAATTAGATATGGTACTTTTCTCAACAAATGAATCTTAGAATGTGTCAAGTTAGTGGAAAGAAAAGTGCAGCTACATATAGTGTATGGTAAATGCATTCGGCAGCCATCGGAAACGGCGTGCCTGTATTTGTTTTGCCCCTCGCAACTGCGGGTCGTCTGTCGAATATTCGTCGTTGGCAATCATTGTATCACATTTTCCACGGCCTGTGTGTGTGTACCAACTCAGATCCGAATGCACTGATGAGCTGAACATCCTCTCCAAGTGTGAACAGGATAGCTGGGCACTATCGCAAGCAGTTCGGTGGAATTCGCAGAAGCAGATCACACCACATTGAAAACTGGAAATAAATCCGACGACCACAGACAGAAAGAAAAAAGAATATGATGGTTTCAGCGCAGTTGTCAGCGAAAGCCACAACGTTAGGACACCAAATGTGCTTCTGAGAACAGCTTACCTGAAAACGCTCTCAGGAGTTTGTAGAACGTTGTGGCCGTAAAGGAGGGGGTCGACGTATCCCACCCCGACCAGGAGGGGGTCGACGTATCCCACCCCGACCAGGAGGGGGTCGACGTATCCCACCCCGACCGCCAATCGTCGCCAATCGTATGCACAGGGCATTACGTGGACAGAATTAACGCGAGGACAAACATGTCCCTATCCGAAGTCCTTGGCACCGCTTCTGGTGGCAGCAATGGTGCAAATACTGAACAGAACAGCACAGTGCAACATCCAACAAATATCACACGGCTTGAAGCATAATTAATTATCAAACTCACGTCGGGAGACACACGGCATGACTGATGATTGTATATGCCTGTGTTAATCTCGTGTTCCTCCACCAAGCCGATTGTACTGAATATGCTGCCGTGATGTATGGTGATGAGCTGTTAATATATGGTAACACTTCGGACACCATATGCTCTCAAATTTTGAAACAGAGCAGCAGAGGCGCACTCAGGGTGGGGGGCTCAGAGACGCATCAACTACGTTGTTCATACGGCTCAAAGAGACGCACTCAGGAGAAGAGGAGAGGGGGGGGGGCTCAGAGGCGCATCGGCTGCGTTGGTCATACGGCCCGAAGAGGCTTACGCATAATATCGACATCAGTCGAAGCAACCCAGGCTTCGAGCGTGATTACATGGGCCAGGCATAATAAGCATATTGTGCATTCCTCATTGGTCACTTCTACATGATCATGGATTTCTTCCTCCGAACGCTTTATGTTGATGTTTGTGGACAAATAGAGTAAGCAGTAAGCATAAAAGGTACCTAGAGTTCCATCCGTGTATGTATCGCATGTGATATAAACACCCACTCGATCATGTGTACTATTTATTAGCGCACAGTGGTGTGTACTCTCATCAGCAGAATTATCAGTATTGCATAGTAGCATGCATACTGTGCATAAATGTCGCACAGATGCAATGGTATCAGATGCAAGTTACCCCTAAACCACCATACAACGAGAACGATCGCCTGAACTAGGAGGCGCACCGAATTACATATTGTGGTTGATTCAAATTTGAGGTTGGGTTTAATCTTAGACTTGGGACACGTTTCGGAAGGTATACTCGAACGTGTGAAAGAGTATAGTACGTACAATGCAGCACCGTACAAACAACACGAATGGCTCCACTTCTGGCTCATAATTGGCCGTAGACTGGTGATAATTGTGTCAGACTAAAAGCCCAACCACTCAGCTCGAGTGAAGTTATTGGCCAACACCACCTGTATGTTGCTAGACACCACCTGCCTGGGGCCAGCATCAGCTGAGTCCGTGGCCAACACCAGCTGTCTGTGCCCAACATCAGCTGCATGTGGCCAACACCAGCTGTCTGTGGCCAACACCAGCTGTCTGTGGCCAACACCAGCTGCCTGTGGCCAACACCACCTGTCTGTGGCCACAATCAGCTGTTTGTGGCCAACACCACCTGTCTGTGGCCACCATCAGCTGTATGTGGCCAACAGCAGCTGCCTGTGGCCAACACCACCTGTCTATGGCCACCATCAGCTGTATGTGGCCAACAGCAGCTGTCTGTGGCCACAATCAGCTGTTTGTGGCAAACACCACCTGTCTGTGGCCACCATCAGCTGTATGTGGCCAACAGCAGCTGTCTGTGGCCAACACCACCTGCCTGTGGCCACCATCAGCTGTATGTGGCCAACAGCAGCTGTCTGTGGCCACAATCAGCTGTTTGTGGCCAACACCACCTGTCTGTGGCCACCATCAGCTTTATGTGGCCAACAGCAGCTGTCTGTGGCCAACACCACCTGCCTGTGGCCACCATCAGCTGTATGTGGCCAACAGCAGCTGTCTGTGCCCAACATCAGCTGCATGTGGCCAACACCAGCTGTCTGTGGCCAACACCACCTGTCTGTGGCCACCATCAGCTGTATGTGGCCAACAGCAGCTGTCTGTGGCCACGATCAGCTGTTTGTGGCCAACACCACCTGCCTGTGGCCACCATCAGCTGTATGTGGCCAACAGCAGCTGTCTGTGGCCAACACCACCTGCCTGTGGCCAACACCAAGTATATCAGCGATTTCAATAACCACTGTTTTAGACTCAGCGAGAAGCAAATTCACTTTCATGATACGAGTACGATAAACGCGCACACGTCTTTGATACGCGGAGGTATTGTAACAAAGTTTCAAAAACTGTACCGTTTTAACTGTAAAATGTGTATACTGGCATAGTACCATAATGCTGGTCTGTAACTGTAAATACTGTGACCCCGTAAGCCAGCCGACATGGAACTCGTGAACTTGGGCCGGCCAGTGGCTTGCCGACGGCCTGCGCCGCGGCAGCAGCCGGACGCGAATCTAAGGTCCAATGGCCGGGCGGGTTGTCGAGTCGTCTGCGGGGGGGGTAAATGTCACCTGATTGTTCGTCACCAGGTGGCATCGCCGGGTTACATCGGAAATGAAACGTCATTTGACTACCAATTGGAATCGGGGCCCAAAATACGTCACTACTAGTAGCCAATGAGAAAGTGACGAATCGTCTTAAATCGTGTGCCGAGATCTAGGGTGATGTTCCAGACCTGGGTATTAAGACTAAAGGGTACAACGGAATCTAGTATGTTTTCTAGTTCAAGCTCAAGTGACGTAACCAGAAATGTGCTAGGTTTCTAGTATAATCTACCACGATTTTGGTATATATCGTGACGTCACGTACACATTCCAAATATTCCTTAAAAGCTGGCTAAGATTCAGCTATGCCGCAGTAAAGACATGACAGTGTTGTGGTTTGGCATACGGTGTTTCTGATTGTTGGCGTGGGAATATGAGGTTGAGGAGTATTGTTTGGGTTCCTAGGGTATTCAAAATGCTCTTAAGTTTGGTGCAGAATTTCTTCAGTTCATGGGATACAACAACCTCAACCTGTTATCGTTCATAACGCCTAAAGTTTCACGAACAGAAATTGAGACCATAACTGGATTTACCAAATATGAGCCTAGGACTACCGGTAAATGTATGCTTTAATACGTTTTATGAATCCTTGGAATTTGTCGTTCCAATGCAATGTTTATTAAGGTGACTAAGATGATGGAATCACTCATTTTCTGTGCAAGTGCTTACTTTTCAAGTTGTATGCAAAATAACAACAACAAAAAGGACTTCTGTTTAGGTACCTAGCATAACATAAATGGAATGTAGAAAAGAATGCAGCATTACTTAATCGAACCTAGCATGACCTTCATTTGGAGAAAAAGCTTCGCTACCTATGTCTTGGAATATTTTAATTTTGAATGTGTATTGAACACCAGATGAAAGTAACATACATGTTATGACAGATATAAGCATAGTTCAATACCCCATTGCCCAACATCTGGAAACCAGTAGATTGCACTAAACCTAGGGGGACTGATGAAAGAGGGTGGTTGCTGAATTGTAGAGGGACAGGTTGAAGTCCCACCTCATTTCGTCATTCAAGTTGGCACGATGAAGCATTATTATTTATTAAGGTTATTTTGTTTTCATAGAAAATAGGAGCTGTGCTATGCGAAGGACGAACAAAAATTAGCATCCCCTCAGTTTCTCTTCTGTGGGGAAAAACAAATTTTTTCACGACCACGAAAATGAAAAGAAATTTCCTGAAAATTGGTCTGAATGTCATTTATGAACAGTGTAACAAAATACAACTTGTGGAGCTAAAAAAGTCGACTTCCCTTTTTTCGACCAGACTAATGTACATATATATATATACATATAAAAATATGTATGTATATATATGTTCGTGTGTGTGTGTGTGTGTGTGTGTGTGTGTGTGTGTGTGTGTGTGTGTGTGTGTGTGTGTGTGTGTGTGTGTGTGTGTGTGAGTGCGTGCGTGTGTGTGTGTGTGCGCGTGTGTGTGTGTGTGTGTGTGTATGTGTGTGCACTTGTACTTCGTGTATACCGAGGCCATTTTCTGTTTGCACACCTGGGAACCGAGGACGTTGGGTGTATACCGAGGACATTTTTAACGTCCTCGGTATTAAAACTTTGTCTGCAGCATTATCAGATGCTTATCAGTCACCTGAAGAGATTTCTCGACATTCTCGGTTTTCACCATATTTGTGACCGTGTGTGTCCAGCAGGTGTGTGTGTGTGTGTGTGTGTACTGTGCAGATAAAGTGTGAGCAAGCTGAAATATTTAGTGATGTCCGAATGCATGGTGGGGAACGAATGAGTACTTCCTTTGGTACTTGCTTCTTGCCATCTGTGAGTGCAAATAAATTGAACGAAATTATTGACCACATGCAACCAGAAAAACTACACTATATTCTTTTTAATTTTGGGCCATTTACCACACACATGCAAAATATATATAGTTGGGTTGTGTGCCCTTCACGAGGACAAAGTACAGGCTTGAACGTAAGTATCGTTGCCCACCACTACACCGAATTGGAGGGCGCGACTGGATCATGTTTGCAGCGTGGTGTGCGGCTCGATGATGTTTGCAGCTTGCTGCAGTCAGGAGAGGATTTGAACAGAATTAAAAGGTCAGTGCTATTTTGGTGAAGCCAACGTAATTTATCGATGTATTTAGCTTCTACAATATGCCGGTGCATTCCATGTTAGTAGCAGCGGCGAAGTTACATTCATTTGTGGCTCCTCAAGCACCTTCGTTAGGCATCTTCCGTTTAGGGAGATTCTGCATGCTTGTGGTTTTTCGTCTGACGTTCCCTACCTTGATGCGGTAAGAGCGTGAAATTTGATAAATATTCCTGCCTTTCTGTACTCTATGTCGTGCTGAAATTTTCATGTCTTAATCGTATCACAGGCGGCTCCAGGAATCAATTATGGAAGGCACTTTTACATACATTGGAAAGCTTAGGAAGAGGACGTACATCTGAATATTTTCATTGTTCAGGTGACTATAACGTGAAAGTCAACTGCTCATACTACCTTCTTGATCTATTGAAATGCTTATTTTAAGCCTGATATGTCAAGGGCGGATCAAAGGGATGCCAAAATTGGTTCAACAAGTTCCTGGTTTTACCAAAGTATTATTAATTACGCTATCATCGAAGGGATGACTTTATTCTAGTACTTCACGTACTTTGCATCCCCTTATTTATATGATACCTCATAGTCAACGAGCTAATTTGTGTATTATACAATTGGCGAACCCATAGAAGTCAAATAGGTATGGTAAGTTCTCTTACCAAAGAATGCAAGCGTTTGAATGTGAGAATTGGGTCGCCACAAGTGCATATTGATTCTGAGTTTGTACTGAAAGTCAGTGATATGTATCCATAAATTTGCGAGAAAAAAAAATGTACATGGTAAACTTTCGTAGGTGGGTGGAGGAGATGGTGTCATCGTCATCGACTGGATCTGCCATTGGGAACATTTATGGCTCCTTCACTGCTTGTGACGCATTATTACCGTTTGTCCTCCTCCTTCCTCCAAACTTTATAACGGCAACGTAATGATGCCGCTTTCATAAAACCGGTCGCTTGTTGCCAATTTTGTCTTCCCTTGGATTCGCCTCTGACATGATTTGGCTCAAAATATGCATTTTTGTAGGTAAACAAGATAATATGAGCAACTAAATTACAAATTACAATCACCTGAACAGGAACACGATGATGATATTTAGGCATGCTGTTCCAACGTTTTCGCAACAATCCGTCAGATGTCCCTACCAATATTTGCCCTGGAGCCGCCCCTGATGTCGGTAGGATCAAATGAGGTCGAGATCCTCCGGCGCGTCGAGCCGTTATGCCAACGAAGCCTTTGTGACCTTGGACACATGGCAACTGGGCGGAGGGCCGGATGGCCGACGTTCGGGAGCATTTGTACCTCGCATTCAAGACTGGAAATCTGTGAGCAGACCAGTGGCGGGGTGGTCCAGGCTCATATTTTCGGGACATATGTTCAAACTACTGAAAATGAAAAGTGAGACACTAACACTTAACCCAACCAGTGCAAAACCAGAGGCCCGCCCCATCTCTATCTGACCGGCACCTCCAGGCATTGCCGCAGCTTTCATAATTACGAGCGATCTCCAAAAGTTTTTTTTTTTGCGTAGGATATACTATCAATTTGCGAGACAATCAGAAGACTTCATTACAATATCCCTGTTCATGTATGACATCGTCGAAACAGAACAGTAGTGCACGGATTCCGACTTTTCTCCGGTCATCGTGTTAAAGGGAGAAGAACCCCATCCTGGACGTGTAATAAGTTTCACATCTTAGGATAATTGGAGGAGCGTCTGTGAGAAAGGGGCTTCGAGGGACGAGCAGGCTAGAGCTAGCAGTCAAAGGCTTATCCGATTGTGTGGGTAGGGCGGGGCCCACCTCTCACTACACCCTTAGCACCCTAAAATACGATGGATTGAGAAATGTTGGGATTTTAACCACGGAAAACCAGCAATTTACCATGCGCTTCGCGCGCCGGAAGCGTCCTGTGTTTCATCACATTTTTTCGGGGTCGCCCCCCCCCCCCGCCGCCCCTTAAGAAGTTTCTGGCCGCACCATTGTTAGCAGTTATTTCTCTCATTATGATGAGAAAGATAACTGATGTGACTCGAGGGTTACGCATTTGGATGGTGGCTTTTGTAACAATAACCTAGTTAGTCAGACTCGTGCATATTTCTCAAGGGCCTAAGCTAAGGAAATTGATCCCCTAGGGTCGGATCCAGCGAGGCCAAAGGAAACATGTCCCTTCCCCATTTGGTGAATTTCGACAAAAAATTTGCACCAAAATTAAATTTTCTGTAACTCTAAGGACATTTCCTGATATAGCAGGCCTTAAGCATATGATATATCTGGTCTTAATCGGGGTCGACGCATGTTCATATCCAACGAAGTTTTTTTTCTTCGAAATCGGACATTATTTACCGCTCCCCAAACCCGGTTTCTGAATGTGAGCGTTTAGCTAGAAGGGGTTCTGAAGTAGAGTAGTAGCGTTAGGCTAGAATGGTTGCGGATTCTAGAGTAGTAGTATTTTTTTTTTTTTTTTAAATACATTTTTTTTTTTTTATTAATTTTTTAGCCGATCCGGAGCCACATGCTACATGAAACGTAAATTGGCCCCTGAGCCAATGTCACAAAGTGACACCCATATCCCGTCCGAACGTTTGTATCCTGTTAGCCGTTCGGAGGTGTCCGGACGACCAAAAATCCTTCGGACACCCCATATATTTATTATCCCGAATGGCGATACTCTCCCGGACGGGCAGAATATTGTACTATTTAATAACTGAATATTTTAAGTTACTCAGTAGATCGATGCCATCATTGCGCTTATCATTTCAATTAGGTGCATGGTTCAATGAAGCGCCACCTGGTATTCGATCAACGTTGAGGTTACAGGGATATTATAGCAAACAGTCAAGGTAGAAAATAGTTTTTGTCCTGCGTCGTAAACATATAGTGTATATGTATATCTTTGCCGAGAATTTGACACATCAACACTTAAGCTGACGCACGGACAAAACATGGTTGACGCCCTCCGAGCGCTTGGAAAAGGATTATATCGGACGTCCGGTAGATTTCGGACACCTATTTTCGCCCGGGAATCCTGTGAAGCACGCTTTACCTCGTTTTCGGGACGGGGAATCGACCATAATTAGTTTACGGCTACGGAGAGGTACCCGTAAAAGGTATAAGTCGAAGCCCTTGGATGTTGGCACGATTGTGGTTTATTGCAATACGGCTTATTTATGACGCATGTTGTGGGTTTCATCGTCCTATCCGTTTGCCAGCTATTTTTTGTGTGTGATGACACACGCGGAATAATCGAAGACCAATATAACTTGACCAGTAGCGAATCAGAGATTTGGTAAGAGGTGGGTACCCATGATTTTGGTGCCCCTTCTGTAGGTGGAAGTGCCCCTATAATTAAAATAGGTTTCTGAGGTTTGTTTTATTTGTGTAGATGTCCGGCTTTATTGGCCTGACACATGGATGTACGATAGCAACCCGAAGCATAACAGGTTGGTGTGAACAACAGAGTATCGGTGAAACACACTAATATTTGTGACATGTTCCTCTTGGTTTTAACACGCGCCCTGGAGGGCCTCTGAAAATAACGTGCACTAGAGGGGGCGGAACGCGCCCCCCCTTCCTAAGATCTCAGCTCCTATGAAGGCTAGAGCAACGAAATTCGCAGGGTGGATGGGCACGATAGTGACCTCTATTGTGTGAAAAGTTCATGACCTTAGGTCAATATCTTCAAGGTCAAATGAGGTCAAAATAGGAAAATAATCCGGGTTTCCGTGGCTTGGCTTGTCATTGTTATGATTCGCTGTGATTATGTTTAAATGCTCCAAAATTGTCATTAATGATGTTTTGGACATAACTAATGATGCAATACAAATGTCAGATCTCCCATTTGACCTCAGGTCACCTATATAGGAGCACTTTATTAGGTCATTGTCTACTCAAGTTGACGAGAATTGCCATCCGGGGGGAGGGGACACGTGTCTGGATCAGCGCCACCGCGAAAGTACCTTGAGGGGTGCCTTTCCTGTCTAGGAGCGCCTCTGGCTGGAAAATTAAATGATGTGCACTCAAGACTTCGCGGAGGGATGCATTTTCCTGGCTGAAGGGACGCTACCTTCAACGGGGGTGGGTGGGGGGGGCATGCCCCAACTTCCCTCCTTGGACCCGCCACCGACAGGAGGCCTCATGTAGTGGGAGCAAGAGGCTCCTTACTCTGCTGCAGACCCCCTTCAGATGGAGGGCTCTCAGACAGCCGACGTAACATATATTTGTGTATTTGTGTGGATATATATATATATATATATATATATATATATATATATATATATATATATATATATATATATATATATATATATATATGTATACATATATATATATTTCTGGTGCAGTAAGGGTACAAAAGTAATCCGCACCAGTGGGCCGCAAGAGGCATTGCAAATGCTCGACCCTTTACAACTTGTATATTTCTTTGTCAAATATCTGCTTCCTGGTCCATAAGTACGGAACCATATGGATTAGGGTTAACCATGAATCTACACATGAATGGAATGTGCACGTTTGGTTTGTGGGTGCATATGCAGTCTGCATATATTGGTGGATAATTGTGGAAATAATTGGCGTGGCAGTGGCTGCTTGTCCATGCTCGCTGCTGGAATATGTTCGCTATGTCTGTATGCAAGAAGCTTACTGCGTCTGTCCTTGTGAATACAAGTCACAAATTGGAAAATTGCATAAAAACAGTACCTTCGAACCAACTGCAAATGCAGCGTCTTCTTGCGTGGTTCATAAAATTCACCGATTACGACTATATCGCGTACGAATATATTCGTAGCACAACCTTCACGTGTATTTACGCATACGTATTTCAAGTACGAATGTATCGTGAACTGATAACATAAGCAAGTAACGGCGGCAGCAGCACACTTACCTGCGTGGCCGACCGATGGCCACGCAGTGACGCCAATAACTACTAAAAACTGCCGACTACTTACTCCCAGCTACAGGTACCAAACTTCCCGGGCAACTCACGCCGGTCCAGTGAGAGAACTGTGGCTGGCGGAAAAGGAAAGATCATGAACTAACAATATAAGAATTTTCCACTTGTGGCTTCGCCTGCGTTCATTTATCACTCGCATCGCAGCCGAATTGGACGAGTGGTCGGCGCACACGTGATAACCGTCTCTGTCGCAGCGCGGCTTGAACTGGATCCTGGGTACTGAACCGGGGCGGGAAGGGAGAACACACGCCAGCGGATAAGGCTACCACTGATGGTGGTCTCAGCTGAGATACCACCCGCACAAATGACGTCGCAGGAGCCAACGGGGACGGCTTCCGGAGGGAATACAGCAACGGCACCACTCGTGACATCATCTGGCCACTATTGAAATGACCTGTTGGCGGTCCGCGAACTGGGCCATGCACGCCTGACCCGCTGTCTGCATGTCGGTCGCTGTGAGCCGACGGCTGTGGAAGGCTGAGGTCTTCCACCACCATTTCTTTTGGAAATCACAATTTAAAATCATATTTAGGTTATCAAACATCCGTAGGCTTTAAGCAATCCAATAGCCGTGTGTTTTATGTGATTCAACATCGGTCGGTTTTAGGCCATCAGTAGGCTAGGTTAGATTAAGTTACATTACTTTTCATTGATTAATGCTATTTAATGCTATTTTTCATCATATACCACCACACCCAAAAACTTTTCCCATCTGCTGTTTAGGTGTGATAGCATGCACCTGCATTGTCAAATTTCTTCACTTGTTTAACAAAAATGCATTTAAATGGTGTTGATATTCCTTTCGTGGACTGATTTCTAAAATAGAACTATGCTAACCTGAAGTGCTTATATATTGGGACGTTTTATATTTCCCAAAGAAATAACTGTCAAATTAATTGAAATGACACCAGAAAACACCAGGAAAACAGCATTGTGATCATAAATGGTCCAGGGACTCCTTGTTCATTTCTACAAGTTTACACAAATCCTTGTCAATGGAATCATTGTCAATGGAAAGAATCAATCAATAGGCATTACTCGCTTCTTATCTCATGATAACCTCCTCCTCCTCCTTATACTAAGTGTGAGACATACTTAAATAATACATGTCAGGACTTCCAGCCATTATGTTCAAACCATCTTTAAAAACACGATATAATGGCACACATTCCAAAATATTTATTGTGTAGCATCAATAAAGATATACTTGCGTTCCTATAACAAAAATGATACTTTCAGCATTAAGGCACACACTCGTATTCCGGAATAATTTTTAAGATAGTACAGAGAAAATTTACACAAATATTGTATTTTTATATCCAGCCCACATTGTCTTCATCAATAGGAGTAAACACTTGTTAAGATGTAAATGCACCTAATTAACATGCGAATTAGGTAAATAGATACCTTGTTTTGTGTGTATTTATTGCACAAATATTAGGTATCTATAAAATGTGGCTGATGAGTGAACCATTTCAGTAAGCAAATTTGAACCAAATAATACAGTTTTTTTTTAATCTGACCTTAACTTATTGCAACTATAACTTAGTGGTAAATGGTTGATATGTGGGTTTTATAAGGATTGTTGTTTCTTTTCAATTGGAATGCATTTTGCTACCAACAAGCACACAATTTCGTATTTTTGGTCACAAAGAAGGCTTTGATAAAGATGCTTGAATGCATACTTAATGGCATGACAAATGTAATGTACCCATGCATTTACACTGCATAAGCTTAATCTTGGTTGAAAAGCAAAATAATACCAAAGACAGCTTTGGAACAAGTCATATCTAAGAACTAATTATTACAGGCTTTAGAAATTGCAAGGTAACCTAACCTAAAGTTGGCCAGCCTAATCTATTATCTCAGAGAAAAGCATAAAAAACTTGAAATAAAAGAACATTAACATAACCAGGCATTTCCATTATTTTCTTTGGTATAGGAAAAAAAGGCAAATATACAAACAAAACAGACAAAGGAAAATAAAGTGATCCCACAAATGACATCAACAGAAATAGTATCAATTTCTTGTAAATGCTTGGAGCATACTCTTGGCTCCCCAGCATCCATCATTTCAGAAACATGTTTTACTGCGTGCTAACACATTTTGTTTAAGCAGTATCCTGATCAACATGGCGTAATCAGATTTCTTATCTATTAAATTTGCTTCCCCCAGTTCCACTTCATGCAGAGGTACTGCACCGCAAGGCATGACACCTGAAACAGAAATGTGCTACATCCAAACATTATATCTTAATGTTGAATTCATACTCTTGGTGATCAGACTCATGAAATGTTTCAGGAAGGTATTTCTGGAATAACAACTGTGTTGTACACCAATGTTTAAGCACGCATGCATCGTTAATAATCCATTTACAATTGATCAAGCAAGAATGTAGCACTGTGCTCGGCTCTGGATCTAACTTTCCTAGAAAAAGCTGTTTTCTACAACTGCTGTTTGTTAATTTAGGTAGGCACATATTTGGAAAAAAATGCTGCTCGTGGATTTTTGAAATCCGCATCATTATACATTCCAGAAAATTATTTATTTTCCTCATCTGAGGGATTTTTTAAGTTTATAATATTTGGCAATGGACTGCTGTGATCAAGTAGATATACTCAAAATTCACAGGAATGGGTCCTAACCGAATTATGATGCATAATATTTGATGACAAATACCTTCCATACTGTATGACCAGAAAATACTTCTCTCCATATCCAGGATCACAATGAATAAGTCTAACATTTCCCACGCATGACAAAAAGTTAGAACAAATGTTCACTGGAAGACACAGAACAAGATAACAACTCACCTGATTATCGGAAAACATATTTACTTGCTCAAAATAAAAGTAACAATTGCGCATGATTTGCAAACATTTTCTGCAACCAGATTACTACCATATTTTTTTTTAAACTTCGGATGACGTAGTGCGGTCTTCAAGGAAAAGTTCGATCTACCTTCTAGTAAAGATATCTTGGTATGACATGCGTTCACTGAAGCTCACATCATATGACTGTTCCAATGATCCTGTAGCCGCATGCCGCGTGACGGCAGACGCGGACACCGTATAGCACATACGGGCTGCACACCTGCCGGGCACGGTACAGCTGTATACGTTTTTTTTTCTCCAATTGTCGTCCCCCCATATCAGATGCAGCAGGAGCCTATCTCCTTTGGCTGTATGCACCTTCATTGGGTTTTTCAATGTGGGGCATTCCTTGATGAGCTGCCCGTAGACCAGGGCAGCCAATACAAGGGTGCCTCGGGATGCAAAGAAGAACGCAACTGAATATGATTATATAAATATAAGTTGCATGCCTTCTGTTTTTATTTTTATATTCCAGATAGACCACCACCAATTAGTATAAAGGAAATGCGACCCTGTGAAATCTGTGGACTGGTAGCAAGCTAGTAATGCCCACAGAATTCCCAGGGTCACAATATGAAAATGTTAGGGGGTACAGAAATGTTGAAAACGGATTCATATGGCGATAACTCATGCAGAATAGCATAGGTGTGTACCAGCAGACCAATATCCTCTGATACAAAAGAAGAGCACAAAAACGTCCATTCGAACACATACATTTGTACATTTTCATATATCAGCAACACTGGTGGCAAATCTGGCAAAGTACAATCTTTAAAACAACCTTCGTGAATTTTATGAGCTATAATCTGATTTCAGTTTTCATTTCAGTTATATAATTCCATAAAGTGACGTCTAATGCATTTCTTTAACACTTCTGTATTCCTTGGCACTTGCTCAATACAGGGAAATAGTTTACATATTACATTGTTTCATGATTTTGATGCAGAGTAAGTAATAGCATACAGCCTATACTGTCGATAAGTAAATGGTATAGAGAAATGTTGAATAATTCCTTTACTAGTAGGTGTTGTATAGCGAAAAAAAGTCAGCCATAGCATGGGACAATGTGTCATAGACAAATTTGTGCAGAATTACTATGTTTTGTTCCTGCACCATGTCAGTGAACTTTAGAATGTTGTACTTGATATAAGTAATTTATTTGTAGGGTATGCATAACATCTGTAATCAATAATTCGCAAGGCACGTTTCTGGGATTTTATGACTTGGTTTAATCTAGTGGGATAAATATTACCCCAAATCACAGCACAGTAATTTAAATAGGGAAGGATTAAAGAGTTGTATGAATAATTCAGTTCTCGACTTGTTATGGAGTATTTTGCCCTCCCCGTAATACCCACTAATGATGGCTGCAATATAATCGGTGTGCCCACACCAAGTTAATTTTTCATCCAACACTATGCCAAGATACTTGATTTGTTGTTCTCTTTTCACTTTAACAGAATTGATCATTATATTTATGTCATTAATAGGAGTTCCAGAATATACTTGGTAATTTATCTTCGCTACATTCAGTGACATTCTACTTGCTTGAAACCATCGTGTTAGGTCCGGAACAATGCAATTAATTTTATTCTGTATTTCATCTATACTTCTTGCCTTGACAATAATTGCTGTCATCAGCATAAAGGTACATGTTTACTTGATTGGAAATTCTGGGCAGGTCGTTTATATATATAATGAATAATAATGATCCCAGAATGGAACCCTGAGGAACACCCATAGAACTTAATTCTGGTTCAGATAGAGTCTCATGTACTTTAGTTTGCTGATATCTATTTCTAAGGTATGATTTTAGCATTCTAAGAAGGGGCCCTTGAAGTCCAATGCCTTGTAATTTTCTGACTAATATCTCTGTTCTAAATGTGTCAAAAGCCTTTTTCAAATCAACATATAAACCGCACACAATTTCTTAATTTTCTATGGACTTAGTTATTTCATAATATAAATGCATAATGGGCATGTATGTACTATGATTTTTTTTCTGGAGCCAAATTGGAGAGGGTTTAGTAAATTATTGTGGTCCAAATATGCTGAAAGATAGGCATGTAATATTTTTTCCAAAATTTTACAAAAGATAGGGAGTAAAGATATAGGTCTATAATTTGTGAATTTATGATGTTCTCCTGCCTTGAAAATAGGTACGACAACTACTTTCTTAAAATCATCAGAAAATATTCCATTACGCAGGCAAAGATAAAAGAGGTGGGTAATCTGCTTCAATATACTTTTATAGGTAAGCATTAATATTCTTGTCTGATTCCATCTATACCATCTCCAACAGATTGAATGTTTTTAATAATTTATTATACTTCAATTTCACTAGTACTTCATCTTTTACTAGTACATCAGATCTATCTTTTGTTCCAGTCTTTCTCCAACAGAAACAAAGAAATGACAAAATGCATTAGGTACACATTTCCTGTCATATTCAATGCCATCTTCATCTACTAACACATCAGGACGTTTTAATCTGGCTTTTTCTTATTTATCAGTTAATTTAGGATTTTCCATGTCCTTTGTCCATCCTGCTGGTTGCAATATAGTGCTATTTGATAATACAATTTTTTGCATCTCTCAAAATATGAACTAAAATGTTTCTATACTGTTTATATTCAAATTCATTGTGTATGCTTTGACTTTTTATGTACTTCTTTTACAATTTTTTCTTTATTGATGGAACACAGTATTCCTGCAATAATCCATGGTTTTATAGGAGGTCCCCTTTCACTGTGGGTAAATGTTTTCATGCAAAGCTTCATGACATGTATATATGCTTCAATCAGCTGAGAGCATGCAATATTTGCATCAGTCCTGTCAGAATTTTGCAGTGCCAATACGAAATAATCATTAAGTTTACCCACTTGATTTTAATCAAATGCTGTTCTATTACCTTGTTGAAGTTTGGTTTTTATCAAAAGTTAAAGTCATAAAAATTGGAATATGATCTGATAGATCCTCAAGCAATATCCCAGAAGAGCAGATATGGGAAAGATCATTTATAAATATATTGTCGAGCAATGCCATACCAGAAGTATGTACAAGAGTAGCCTTTGTTATGGTAGGCCAAACTCCATATGATGTGAGCAAGTTTAGAAAGGCAATGCAGTGTTTCTATCACTTCTGATATTCAATAAGTTATAGTTGAAGTCTCCTGTTATGATAATAAGTTTTCCTTTGCTTTCTAGGCAGTCTAGTAATTCATCAAACATATTATGGAAATCACTGTGTGAGGAACACGGGGACGGTACATCTGGCAAATTATTATGGATTTATTTTTGTTTTCAGATACAAGGATTACTTCAACAAATGAGGCTTCAATGAGGTTAATGAGCTTTCAATAATATTAATGTGCTTTGCTGCATAGGTATTGCATACATAAATTGCTGGCCCCCATCCTCCCTGTAACAGCGACTAGATGCAAACATGGTGTAATTGTTCATTTCATTTCATGCACAGCGGTTGCGACATGGTTCTATTATAAATCATTATCAAGCACTCAAGCATCAAGCACTCAGTGCTTGAAAATGATTTATAATAGAAACCAGTCGCACTAAGTTTTTCTTTTTAACCAATCTAAAGATCTAGTATTGGGAGGGAATCACTTCTAACATTCATATCATGTCAAACATAGGTGATTTTTTTTCATATGGCCTACCAATTGGGGTGGATGGTTATTCCCCCCCCCCCCCCCCCACCCTATCTACCAAATTATATGCAATTCCTGGAAGGAACGGACAACAGGTAACGCCTCTTTCTTGGATCATTCCTGATACCAGAGGTTATCTCAATGAATTTGAATGGGTAAAAATTGAACCCAACTATTTGACTTGAAGTTCACCAAAATCAGCATGCATATCGCCCGGTGATCTACGGTGCGTTCAGAGTTGAACGGACGCATCAAACCACTTCAATTTCAGCATTGGCACAGGCTTTTGCCACTTTCAGGTACCTACCTCTACAGATGAAATAATCAATGAAATAATCAAAGCTAGAGAAAAACAGGTTTCCACTCCGATATTACCCATTCACAAACAATTAGGCAACCACTTCTGTTCGTTCTACAAATGTCCGCTTCAGCGATTCCATCCCGACATCATTAAAAAATTTGAATCTCTTCTTTCCCAGCTCAGCTGCCCTTTCCCGACTATTTCCTGTCGCTAGTTCCTACTAAGACCCGGCGCGGCGACCAGCCTGCGACCATTTGTCGACGATTCTCGCCTTTTTTTTAGCCCATTGACTTAGCACGGGTGGTCTCCTTGCGACCACCGAGAAACGCCGACGGGCTGCGGTGGCCGCCGTGGATATCTGGTATTTTTGGTACCGTAAATCTGGCATATTAAAAATATATGCTAGATTGTTAAGATGTGCCAGACTAGTATTTGAAGGGCAGCTTTTTCACGTTAGAAGCACACCTACGACAGGGCTGCCTTCATGGGCTACAGTCTGCGGAGTTTGATCGGACAGAGCCCAGAAGAGGTGCCACCTTTTAAAGTATAACAATCCGGCGAATGGAAGCAACATAAAAGCACGTCGCGAACGTTGATTTCTTGGTTTTTGCGTGTGTTTGTCTTCGCTAGAGGTCGAGTAGGGTCCGGGTCCAACCCAAAAAACAATTTCCCAAAAAAGTGACGTCACCAGGTGGGCTAGATTTCCACGACTCTTCACGACTTACATTATGTTTTTGGCTCTGGGAAGTTCATATTGGGGATATATGAAAAACGAAATTTATTTGGAACGAGAAAAGGACAGCGAAATTGACCAGGGCTTTAATTTGCTTTTGCTTCCCGAAAATACAAATTTTATTTTTTGAAATTCGAAAATTTTAATGCCATGTTCAACTACTTTTGTAGATAGCTAACCCTGTCATTTTTGCACTCAATTCAAAGATTTGTTCCAGCGCCACCATCGCCATCGGCGACGCTGGCGGCGATGCTGGCTGCCCCGGGCCCGTCCCCGACCCCCCGCCGCCAGTCATAAATGGTGTGCGCAAACCAAATGTTAATGGGCCCCAACGCCAAAGTAACAGGTAGATTTTCATATTTGAAACACTAAGCGATGTATCTGGCATGAGTTATGTCATTAGTACAGTGGAGGCCGACAAGTTTTATCGATATTGTCTAGGAATGTTGCGCTTATGGGCGTTGAATGGAAAGAATGCATCTACAACCGTGAATTTCTCATATACCATTTTGGCGTGGCAGAGCCGATGTTGCTTAGTCTTGTTGAGGGGTGGGACTTTACGTACGTTACTTTTTGTCATGCCACCCCTCGGCGGCCCTCCCGATCCTCTGGGCAGCAACAGTCGGCGCTTGACGTGCATTGAGTCATGCCAGAAACTCACTAATTCCGGACAGCTTCACGTCAAAAGGTAAAACATGACAGGGTTAGATATCCATAAAAGTAGGCGAGTATGCCATCAGAAGGCAGCTTATTCTATGGCGGTTTATTCGAGACCATTGTAAAAAATTTTGCTAATGTAGAACATCTGATGTACAAAAAAAAGTAATACAATGTGATAATTTGAGACAGAAATCGTGGAGTTGAGTGTAAAAATGACACGGTTAAATATATATGAAAGTAGTCGAGTATGACATCAGAAGGTAGCTGATTTTATGCCAGTTTATTTGAGACCATTGGAAATTAGTTCGCTTATGTAGAACATCCGATATTCAACTTGAAGAAGTAGAATATGATAACTTCAGACACAAATATTTGAGTTGAGTGCAAAAATGACAGGGTTAGCTATCTACAAAAGTAGTTGAACATGGCATCAAAAGACGGCTGATTAAATGCCGTTTTATTTGAGACCATTAGCTATTAATTCGGTGATGTAGAACATGTGATATACAATTGAATGTACGATGTAATGATTTGGAACACAAATTCTGGAATTGAGTACAAAAGTGACAGGGTTAAACCTTCATGGACGTTATCCAAGATGCTATACAAATGTAGCACGCTCGATTTTAGTGTCGTTAAGAACATTGAAAATTGCAGCACATCACACAGAAGATGTATGGCGCGCTTTTATCACTGGATATTGGGTGGCCAATTGCTTTCATTTCACTTTAACGACAAAGTGACAGGGTGAAATGATTTGATAATTCAATTAACTACATATCATAAGAGAGCTTGCTTCAATGTTGTTCAAATTTGACCATTGGAAGTCACCTGCACCTTCTCTAGAAACTAAAATATAGCATTAATCAGACCCAACCTACTCTAGTGGCGTTCTTTCACAAACCTACCACCAGACACCACCGGTATTATGTCCGCCCATGACGCCTAACGAGCTGTTCTTTCCAGCGCTCACCGCCAACAGTGTCCTAAGGTGGTGACTTTTGCCCCTGCTGACCCTCTGAACTGGCAAACGGCGCCTCGTGTCACTCAGCACCACGTGTCGTGCATCGTGTCACTCAACACCACGTGTCGTGTCACTCAGCACCCACACGAAGGGTGGATGCATCTATTACTGGGATTACACAGACCTCGTCCAGTATCAGCACTCGGTCACGTGTCATGGCAGTCTCGATCGACACGGTAGTGGACGGATAGCTATTCAATCCCCATTGACGTGCCTGCTAGCTGCCAGGGCTTGCACACATCTGCTGATCGCTTATCAAGTGCTCAGGGTATGACAATGGTAATCCCTTGACGATACCCACCGACAAAAACGATCGCACGGCGCCTGACAACGTAGCGATGGATGAATCCGGCGTAGCGATGGATGAATCCGGTTGTCGTGCGGTTATGCCAGTTGTGTCTATTTATAGAAGTGCATCGTAACCACAGGGCTGCAAACGCCATCATTCTGGGCTACGGGCCTAATTTGTGTTTGAGCATTGTTATGCGATGGCAGTTTAAAGGACAAGCAACTGTGATGTTCCAAATTATGCATTCCTATTTTGATGTACCATTTTAAGATGCTTCATGCACATTACAATACTGAACGCGGCGCCAACGATTTTGTTTTAGCGACATGCAGATTGAAGAAGAGCATCGTGGGGTCCTCAATAAAATATTCCTTGTTTGCAACCAATTCTGGCCCTTCTTCGCTCTTTACATTCCCTGTATTATCTATAAAGGTGAAATGAGAAAAACATCATCAATACTATCACAAAGGCCGGGGTTTCCTGGTCACCCAATATCCTCGGATATTGGCAACAGAGAAATAATCTCCACCTTCGGCAGGAGATGCGCAATTCGTCACGCTGTTCCGCAAATTCCTCGCCATCTCCATGTTTTCTTGCATCTGAAATACGTCAATTCGAAACACAAAAGGGATTTCAGAGTCGGAACAGTCTTCGAGATCGATGAAGTAACGTAGAATGCTGAAGGACGTGGCGAATGTGGAGTGCCCATGACTCGGTTTCCGGCTGCGAGAAAATCGCCGCCTTCCAGACCGTGTTGTGATTTGCGACCTGTCAGAGGAGACCTTATTCCTGACTTTGTTGTGATCTAGGAGCTGCGAGAGAAGACCTTGTTCCCGACTTTGTTGGCAGCAGGGCGTCCGGCCGTGCTGTAAGTCACCGCTCACATGGAATCTTCATCAGTTCAAAACTAATCAACTGCCAAATTATGCTATGCTTAACGAACCAAATAACAGCCTGTCAACGATAAATTCATAACTTCTCCGGGTCTGCCAACCGTACACATCCAAGTTTTCAAAAACAATTTATCAGACCTCCATATGAATATGGTGTCAATGATCACAATATCTATCCCTTCAGACACGAACTGTAATATAAATACAACAGAAGAGCGACGAGATCGGTGGACGTGGGTGGTCGGTAGAGAGGCAGCTGGCAACAACTTGGCGATGATGTCGACCCTCGCTTACCGAGCGCGTTTCACCACGTCACTCGTCCCAGTCATCTCACCAGTTCGCCCCATAAATAAGATAGAGTATCGGGTAAAGTAGCGCGGTGCGCAAGGTAAGCAAACTTGAATGCTATTTCATATCCTATTTGATCTTCGTCGCTCGAATCCGATGATACTGACTGCCTCTCGGTTATCCATCGACCATTCAAACCAAGTCAAGGACTGATATTTCCTGGAACGTCTGATGCACCGGAAGACCAAATAATAAATCAATCAGCGTTGGCGGCTTCAGCCAGGTTGTATACCGAAGCATCATCATCACCATGCATTTTGTATTCTCGATGGGTATGGTTGTTCAGCCATCCACTTCAATCATACAAACAAAACGCAATACAAAGTATACTTGCGACAAAATTGCAAACGGTATCATTAGAGAAACACATTGCTCCCAGTTCGACCAATGCATCATTCTCCGCACTCTCATTAACGTACCGTCTGAAAGCCTACTACTGCGCATCGAGATCACAATTGAGATCATCGAAATCACAATTGGCGCACATCAGTTGACGATAAACTAGTGGTGCTCACTCAACCGCTTATTGAAAGTTGAAACAATCGGCACACTCCAGCGAATCCTAGCAGTTAATTTCACGCTCGAGTCACCTGACGCAAGAACGAGCGGCTGGAAAATTCAGTTCGAACGAGTGATAGCTATATCAGATTAGCATGTGCTGCCTTAGTGCAATACCATGTGCTGCCCTAGTGCAATATCATGTCCTGCCATGGTGCAGTACCATGTGTTGCTCTAGCGTGTGCTTTCCTAGCATATGAGTTGATGCATAGGCACAGCCAACTACATGCTTGTGACTTAGCTATGGACCGGTGGCAGTACTGGGACGGTGGTACTTCTGGGGCGGTGGTAGTCCCTGGGCGGTGGTAGCTTTGGGCGCTGGCAGTACTAGGGGATGATAGTACTGGTGAGGGTGTGGGTGTATCACCTGTCGCTATTCTTCGCCCGCGACCAATCGGCGTGAGAGATTGGCGACGCTACATGACTCAACGGTCGATGTGTCGTAAAACCAATAACCAACCAGGTGTAACAGCCAAGGTATGGTAACAGCCACACTCCCCCAGCCATGCCAGGACGCGCGCACCCCGCGTCGTCGGTTGCATCAGCCTCCCTGCGCCGGGCCACGCCGAGGCCACGCGACATTCGGGCGCCGGCTAAGATATACACGCAGCCTCGCATTGCATCATCATTCCGCGTACATCGGCCCAGGCGTTGCGCTGCAACGACACTACGTATACTTTATAGCATACACATTGCACGCAGCAATCCATCACCCGCCCGCCTTGCCACCAGAACACACGCTTAGATCAGCTAGTAACTTAAACAGCCGTCAATCGTTAGACATACACGCCACGCTATCGGTACATCCGATGACCCAACTACTGACACCGACATAAACCAGATGCAAGCTGGTCCTTATCAATGTACATACTCACACATGCTCCGGGGTAATAACTCAGGCATGTGCGTCAACCAACGCCCACAAGGAAGTTGGCCGCCATCTGGTCCGAGAGGTCAGAGGGAGCCCAGCACCCAGTAGTTTTCCACAACCCACCAGTATAAATACGACGGCACAGAACACCTCAGGGGCAGACCATCACCAGACGCCGAGCCGTGCACCTCCTGGCCGCCTCACGTCACCTGGCTGGCTTAGGACTCCACCTACACGGAACCTGACCTGCCGGGGGACGGACCGAGCGCCACCACCAAGAACCGGAGGAGCGAGGTATAGTTCGCACCATTTACGTGCGGGACTACTGAACAATTGGCATCCATTGTTGCGCAATTGCATTGACAATCCGCCGAGTCCCGTATGTGCTTGAGAGCGTGAAAAGTGTGAATAACAACGCGAGGTCCCAAATCGAAGTGCTGTGTTTGGATGGACGGTCACGGCCAACGACCAACAGCCCAGCAGCAGCAGCAGCAGCAGCAGCAGCAGCAGCAGCAGCAGCAGCAGCAGCAGCAGCAGCAGCAGCAGCAGCAGCAGCGGCGGCAGCAGCCGCAGCCTCAGCACACCGGACCGGCGCGCTTGTCATATTGGTGCCGCACACCCACGGATGTAGTGAGCCAGCTGAACATCCCACAGCGGGGTCTTCACATCGGCCTCCACGTCCCCCTGGAGCCAAACGCCAGGGAAGGTAAATTCCTCTCCCCCACCCATTTCGACTTCCTAACCCACGGCAGTTGTACCTGCTGGGACATTTTAATCCCAGTAGTAGAACACCGCCTCGCCTATTCCCTCATCGAGGACGCCCTGTGTACCTACCACCGCACATACTGGACCAACCTACGCCGTGACGGGCATTTCTGCCGCTGCCACACCGACAACGCCTACCTGTACTGCTTCGAGTGTGGGTATTGCCATTCGTGTCATTGCGACCTAACCACCACCTCTACCCCCCCCCGTTTCCACCGCTGTACCTGTCCCCCCTGTCTACACCGTTGCTGCGGTTTCACTTCAGCGACCCCGGACGCCTACCAACTACTAATTCTTAAACACGACAAAGAGGGCGTCGACCGTTGCCGGGAAGGACCTCCCCGGACGGTACGACAGGAAGACTTGCCGCGGCGGGACTACCAAGTAATCACCACCCTGCCGGACGGTACACGAATCCTGGAAGCTCAACACTACATCAACCCATTTCCGTTTACACCAACCATCCAGAACGATTTCAGCCTGCCAGCCTTCTCAGACACAGCATCTACCACGAGCGACGGGAACCACCACCAAGCATCCGGCTCGATCAGCATCTGAGGCGGACGGCTGCACTTCCCCCCTTACCGGTTGGTACAAAATACCCCGTGTCCCCAATTGTTTCAATTGATATTTTGTTACTTTAAACGGCTAACGCAAAACACCGTACGAAATGGCTTTCGAGACCGGACCAGAGGATCAACATTACTCTGTACCCACGATGGATTCCAACATATGTGCAACGGGAGACGATATTGCGATGGCTCCTTTCATAACTGACGTGCTCAGTCAGAGCAAGATATTTGATGGCCAAAACTCTGATGGTTTGAGATCATGGGTCGACACTGTAGATGAGGTCTTCAGATGTAGTGGCGGCAATGAAAAAATGACTCTTTTGATAGCCGGACAACTCTTGATCGGTGCCGCAAAACGGCAATACATTCGAATTTTAGATAACGGACCACGCCCCCAATCTTGGCAGTTACTGAAAAATGAGACGATGGCCAGATATGCCGGAATGCACGACCTCAGAACGGTACAGGAACAATTGAAAAGGATTAAACAGACAAAAAACGAAACCCTAGAACAATACGGAGAGAGGATTAACGTGCTCGCTCACAAATTATACTCGACGACGGAAATTGATTTGCCCCCGATTCAAGCCCAGCTGTCCGGAAATTTTATTGATGGCCTGTACGACAAACGCATGCAGGTGTCTCTAATCCATAAACATCCCGCCACCCTTGAACAAGCCGTAACCGCAGCCGAAAAGGAGCGCAATCTCCAATACTTAGTTGACTTGCATACAAAGGACTAGAGCCCATGGACGTTAGCGCCATTGCCATACATGTTTCCGACCAGCTTTCCGGAAAAATCACCCAACTGACTGACGTTGTGACAAATCTGGCTTCCCGAGTCGACCAGGTTACGCAGATCCCTCCCCAGAACGCCAGACCGACACAGGTAAGAGCGCAGCAGCCGATTGAGTATGAGCAACCCCCGCTCCAAGTGTACCAATCGCGACCACCCATACAGTATGCTCCGCCGCCAAACAACCGATACCCGGACTCTCAACGAACGCCCACAGCACCAAACTCCCCCCGTAACGCATACAGATGGACGGCCGAAGGCAGGCCCATATGTAACTTTTGTAACTTCCCAGGGCACATCCAGCGTGTATGCCGGAAGAGGGCATACGCAATGACTCGTCCCCAGCCCCAGTAGTCGCGAAACCCTATAAACTAGAGAGGCCTCACACCGACTCACCTACTGTGCCCGAACAACAAGCCCTCGTCTGTCAGGTAAGCGAAAATTGTCCCTTTGTAGATATTTGTATAGGCTCCCAACCGTTTAGATCGCTTCTCGATGCTGGTGCACAAATTTCTCTTGTTGACGAACAATTCCTTACCTTATGTGACCCCACCCTGGTGAAGCCAATCCAGCAAACAAAAAACGTGTCACTCATCTCTGCCTCTGGTCATAAACTGCCCATATCAAAGTGTGTGAAAATACGCATTACTCTCGGGAAAGTACGTATGTATCATGATTTCTTTGTGATTCCAAATTTCAGTCATGACATGCTCCTTGGAGTAGATTTCCTAACCGCACGGAAAGCTCGACTCGATTTCCAAAACCTCACGCTTACCATTAGAAAAAATGTGTACCCTCTCAAAACAAAACCAGAACGGAGACAGACCGAAGTATTCCTGGTCAGATTGTCAGACGACATTCAAGTGTTTATCCGCTCCGACATGCAAATTAAATGTCATATAGCAAAGCAGAAGACTCCAGGAGAAAACTTTGTAGTGTCACAATTGGCCACTTCCCCTTGTTTTGAGGACGAACCCGGAGTACTACTGCCCAATGCGGTGGTGAAAATGTCCAAAAATAAGCACGTCCCTTGGGCCATTGTCAACGAAACAGGTCGTTTCTTGCACTTTAGAAAAGGATTGTTGTTGGAAAGTGACGTAGAAGAGAAAGCCAATATGTTATCGGTCACCCAGTCAGACGACGCGCCATATTCACCTCAGGACAAACTGCGCTCCTTCAATTTGGATCACATTCCCGAACCCCAAAGGAAACAAATGAGCGAAGCTCTCTCTAGAAACCTCGATGTTTTTGTACAGAAGGACATAGAATTAACCATGACAGATGCTACGGAAATGAGGATCAACACTCAGAACCACCAGCCAATTAGGCAAAAACCGTACCGTCTGCCCTTGGCACACCGTCAAATATTAGATGACTAAATTCAGGAAATGCTGGACGCCGGAATTATACGTCGAAGTAACTCCTCTTGGCTATCCCCAGTTATTGTAGTACCTAAAAAGGACAACACGTACCGTGTGCTTAGACTTCAGGAAATTAAATGCTGTGACTATTGTCCCCGCGCCTAGTATCCCCGCTGCAGACGATATTTTACTGTCATTAGGAAAATCGAAGTTTCAAAGCAGTTTAGACCTAAAAGCCGGATTCTGGCAAATACCCATTGCAGAGGAAGACAAAGAAGAGACTGCCTTTGGGACTGATGCAGGTATATTCGAGCACAACAGAATGTGCTTTGGTTTGTCAGGCAGTCCCGCTGTTTTTCAAAATCTGATGAACGCTGTCCTTAGCGACGTCCGACAGTTTGCCCTGGCCTTCATTGATGATATCATTGTCTTCAGTAATACTTTTGAGGAACACCTGCAGCACTTGGAACTAGTGTTTGACCGATTGCGAAAAGCCAATCTTAAGCTGAAAATATCAAAGTGCGACTTCTTACGTGAGAAATTGAATTACCTAGGACATGTCGTTTCCAATGAAGGAATATCGGTAAATCCAGAGAAAGTTCAGGTCGTGCGGTCAATGCCAGCTCCAACCACAGTCCGTCAGGTCAGAAGCTTTCTAGGTATGGCTTCATATTACCGAAAGTACGTTCCCGAGTTCAGCAAAATCGCAAGATCCTTAACGCCCATGACAAATAAAAATGCAAAATGTAAATGGACCCCCGAAGCGCAACAGGCATTTGACTCATTGAAGCATAGCTTAGTTACAGCCCCGGTGTTAGCTTTTCCAGACATCTCCAAGCCTTTCAAATTGTATACAGACGCATCCCAGTATGCTCTAGGAGCTGTGCTTACCCAGGAACAGGATGGTCAGGACAGAGTTATACAGTACGTGTCGCACCAATTCTCGTAGGCACAGGAAAACTGGCCCACTATTGAGAGAGAGGCTTACTCGATTATCTACAGTTTAGGTAAACTCCGTCACATAGTAGTAGGGACACAGTTGACCGTATACACAGATCATAAACCGTTGAAACACCTATTCACAAGTGAAATGAAAAACCCGCGCATACAACGTTGGGCTAACATGTTGGGCGAATACGGCTGCAAAATTAAATACATTTCCGGACCCAAAAACTACACTGCCGATGTAATGTCACGTCTCGAAAATACGCCCATAGTCGGAGACCTAGCGGACAATGAACACCTAGATTGGAAAGGCCCCGATGAAGAAGTTAACGTAGTGGACAATGCATACCAGTCGGAATCCGATTCAGAGACAGAGGACATGATGGTCGCTCCGACGAACGACATCAACTCCGCCTTGCCTAGCTTACCCGACCTCATAGAAGCGCAATTAGCTGATGACGAACTGGAGAACATTAGATCGGAATTAAACAAAGAAAATTATCAGTTCATGACCAAATACTGTTTAGAAGACGGATTACTATATCATGTGGAGAAAGGAACAAAAACGCGCCCTCAAACTCGAATGCAACTGATGCTGCCCCTTCCCTTCAGGAAACCAGTGTTAGAGTGAATGCATGATGGTTTCTTCGGTGGACATTTGGGTATTGAAAAACTATTGATAAAGTGGCAAAATCGTATCATTGGACGGCGATGCTGAAAGACGTGAAACAGTACGTCCAGACTTGTGAAACCTGCAACCGGAGGAAACTCAGGAAAGAAAGGCGTCCCATGCCGATGCCGCGATACCCAATTGATATAATTGGTATCGACACTTGTGGCCCATTCCCCCTTTCGTACAACGGAAATCGATACGTCTGCACAATTGTGGATCATTTCAGTGGATGGCAAGAAGCTTGGGCCATTCCAGACAAATCTGCGGAAACCATCGCCAAATTGATATTGAAAGAATTCCTTCCTCGACACGGTTGTCCCAACATGCTTCTTAGTGATCAAGGCACAGAATATTGCAATGCGATTACGGATCTGGTGTGCAAGGAATTGGGAGTAACGAAACTCCGCACCTCAAGTTACCATGCACAAAGTAATTGCTTAACGGAGAGGTTTCACAAAACTTTGAACGAAATGATCTACGAACAAATTAGTGAAAACCAAAGTCAATGGGATCAAGTACTGGATCCTTGCCTAGCCGCTTATCGGGTGAGCAAGAATGAGACCACGAATCACTCCCTCTTTGTCATCATGTATGGAAGAGATGCCCGAGTTCCCATTGACACCTTCCTACAACCTCGTGTTCGCTATACAGGAGAAGATTACGTCGCCCAAACTTTTGAATTTTTGCACAACGCCTTCCCGGATGTAGTTCAAAATCGTCAACAGTCCCGAGATCACAACAGGGCACTGCTGTTTATTACCACGACCCTGTTTATTACCAGGACCCATCTGTTAAACCAGGAGAGTCGACAAAATTTACCCTGTTTTGGAAACCTTATTTTAGAATCGTCTCTAAAATAGGCAACGAAAATTATGTGATTAAAAACATGATGAATGGAAAAACCAAGCTAGTGCACTCAGAGAATCTGAGACCTAGAGATGTTGATGACGTATGGAATAGGACGTACGAGTCCGTACGACGACCGATCCAGGTAAGAACGAAACCGGAGGAGGAACCGCTCCGCCACCAGCCCCTACGCGCAGCTAAGCTTCCCCTTAGCGATCGCCTCTGGTATGACCAACGGCAGTTACCAGGCGAGGATGAGCAGCCCACCACGGACCAGAACTATGGTCACGGAACCACGGACCAGAACTATGGTCACGGAACTACAGAACGGGGATATGGCGAAACCCCACCATTCCCTGCGGGACCCTTCGAAGGTTGATTTGCCTCCAGCTAATGACCCATCACTATTAACGGACAGAGAAGGGAGTTTGGGACAAACACAACCACAACAACTGAACAGTGAGTATTCCGACACGCGACAGACTCACCGTTACGATTTACGTTCAAGGAAGCAAGCATTGGATAGTGCGCGCCCGAACGAAGGGTTACGGCTTGGTCAGTTTATGGACTTTCCTGCCAACGAACGAAAACGGAGGAACGAAACGGATGTAGAAGATGCTTTGACCCAGGATAAACGACCTCGTTTACAGTCCGAACCCCGATGTTCATCCCCAGAGGTGAACATCGCGAATTTACAAACATTCGCAGAAAATGGTCGTTCCCAGAGTAGAACGCCATCGGATCTGTTGCTTGATCGTTACATGTTGTTTACGATAGTAGATACCATCATAAGCAATGTCTTCTGTTTCAGCGCACAATGAACCTCGGGATATGCTGTGTAATTCTTGGCTGGATCGTGATTACCCACGGAGGAAATGAAACCCTCCTTGATAATGCCTCACGTGACCCCGGACACTTATTCATACCCTTAGGGAAAACGTACCCCAGCTACAGTTCATGGGCTGTCACCGTCTCAATCCCTATGACCCCGTACCGCACCCAAATAAGATACGTTCGCGACGCCATCCACGTACTCTCCGGATTATCTCGCTCCCTCGCGAACTGTCATTTCGGTTTAAACAATCTTACCGCATCCATGGAATACGCGCTAATAACTAGAGAGAATAGAACTAACCGGGCTATTGAAATCCTCGAGCATGACACTAATGACCTATCCGTCACCTACCGCGATTTGCTGGATCATACACCCCATACACGATCGTTCCGCCAAAAGAGAGGACTAATTAACGGCATAGGAGACGCACTCTCCTATCTGTTTGGCACCGCTACCGAATCCGAGATTGACTATTTGAAAAATAATATCGAATTGATAAACAACAAGGAAATGGCAATGGCTCATCTTTTTAATGGAACCTTGCATGTCCTCAACCAGACGGCCTTATCTACCACCCAAAATCGGCAGGCTTTGATTAAGGTCAACAAAGCCCTACGTACCTTGTCCCGCACGGTTGACCATTTCTACGCTCGGGCTCGGTCACAAAATAACGATCCCGTGGCACTGGTATTCGCCTTGACTTACCTAGAGGATACCATATTCCAAGTAACTCAGAGCCTCCATCGCTTACATTTTGAGCTTAGTACCATGATCACCAAATTGGCTCTAACGGAAGCCGGTATTTTACATTCCCAGGTGTTATCAGCCCAACAGTTTGCACGTTTGCTACGGAAAATACAGAAAGCCCTTCCAACGAACTTCGCATTGCCATTCTCTACCACCAGTAAAAACGAGTACATCAGAACGGTGAAAACGAAATTAGTCCGAACAGAACGAGCCTTTCATGTCATATTTTACATCCCGCTCCTACATGTCCTGCGTGCCTTTGACATATTTCGCTTCTTCCCATACCTGGTACCTCACGGATAGAACAATATCTCGCTAAGTTACCTGCCCTCGGAATCCGAATACCTACTCGTGTCCGAAAACAGACAACTTTATATCCAGCCCGACAAGCTCACCATAGACACGTGTATTCTCGCGAACAAACCATTTTGCAACTTACATGAACCCGCTTACTCCACGGTAGCCTCCACCGAATGTGTAGTCGCTTTATTCCGGAATGATACCCTCGCTGTCCACGCTCGTTGCTCACCTGTCGCTCACCGTACTAACAACGAACCACGGACCTACTATCTCGGCCAAGGACAATGGCTAATGGTGTCTAGTAACCCATTCCACATCACCATTTCCTGCGTCACCGCCACTACCAGTAGAACCCTCACGATAAACCGAAACACCGATATCCTCAAATTAGACAGTGAATGCTCAGCCACCGGGGACACGTTTTACCTACCGCTTCATTACGCGCGTGCTACCCATCTCGAACTACCCCCATTTGATGCCAGAACTGTCCTGGTCAACGACTCAATTCCAATATGGCGCAACCGTTGGACACGGTCCCTTCGAAAATTAAACTTACTAAACATTACAGAACTCCCCGCCGTTCATATCGACGGTCTCCCCGCTACCACCTATTTCGATGATATGGAAATGGTACATTTGGCAAGTGCACGAGATCACCTCCCCTCCGCCTACAATCGCACATGGCTTCTGATTTTGTCAATCGGCGTTTTTACAGCAATCGTGTTGGCCTTATGCGTCAAGGTATGCTGCCCCGGACAACGTTTCTCTATTAGCTTCCCCAGATTCACCCCCGTATCGCGCCAGGATCCCTCTGATGAACCAGCCATAGAATTACGCCAGCCTCTACTCATTCGGCGGTCACTGGACCAGAGCTCGGAGCCCGTACCATCGGAAGAACCGACGTCACCCCCGGGTACGCCAATTCCCGTCATGGCGACAGCGGCACAACGAGCCGCCGTCCCATCAAATCGACGGACCTAGTCGCTTGCGCCCCTGTGCGTCAAGCAACTGCGCCCCCCCTCGACACGACACATCGATGTGAGGCCCACATCACGTTCGCCCTCTCCGTACGAGTGCAACCGCCCGCGTCTAGATGACGGGTCGGGTCGGACAATGGTTGAAGACACGCCGGATCAGATGCCCGCGACGCTGACGTTGCCACGTCAGGAGTGGGGAAGTATTGTAACAGTCAAGGTATGGTAACAGCCACACTCCCCCAGCCATGCCAGGACGCGCGCACCCCGCGTCGTCGGTTGCATCAGCCTCCCTGCGCCGGGCCACGCCGAGGCCACGCGACATTCGGGCGCCGGCTAAGATATACACGCAGCCTCGCATTGCATCATCATTCCGCGTACATCGGCCCAGGCGTTGCGCTGCAACGACACTACGTATACTTTATAGCATACACATTGCACGCAGCAATCCATCACCCGCCCGCCTTGCCACCAGAACACACGCTTAGATCAGCTAGTAACTTAAACAGCCGTCAATCGTTAGACATACACGCCACGCTCTCGGTACATCCGATGAGCCAACTACTGACACCGACATAAACCAGATGCAAGCTGGTCCTTATCAATGTACATACTCACACATGCTCCGGGGTAATAACTCAGGCATGTGCGTCAACCAACGCCCACAAGGAAGTTGGCCGCCATCTGGTCCGAGAGGTCAGAGGGAGGCCAGCACCCAGTAGTTTTCCACAACCCACCAGTATAAATACGACGGCACAGAACACCTCAGGGGCAGACCATCACCAGACGCCGAGCCGTGCACCTCCTGGCCGCCTCACGTCACCTGGCTGGCTTAGGACTCCACCTACACGGAACCTGACCTGGCGGGGGACGGACCGAGCGCCACCACCAAGAACCGGAGGAGCGAGGTATAGTTCGCACCATTAACGTGCGGGACTACTGAACAATTGGCATCCATTGTTGCGCAATTGCATTGACAATCCGCCGTGTCCCGTATATGCTTGAGAGCGTGAAAAGTGTGAATAACAACGCGAGGTCCCAAATCGAAGTGCTGTGTTTGGATGGACGGTCACGGCCAACGACCAACAGCCCAGCAGGAGCAGCAGCAGCAGCAGCAGCAGCAGCAGCAGCAGCCTCCTCAGCACACCGGACCGGCGCGCTTGTCATACAGGGTGTAGGTGTAGCACTAGGGCGTTTGTCGTACTGGGGCAATGTTAATATTGTGGCGGTGGCAGTGCTGCGGTAGTGGTATTTCAAGGCGGTGGTATTTCTGAGGGGTGGTATTTCTGAGGGGCGGCAGTTACACCACATCCTCACAGGACTCGTCACACCACATCCTCACAGGACTCGTCACACCACATCCCCACAGGACACGTCACACCACATCCTCACATGACACGCCACACCACATCCTCACAGGACTCGTCACGCCACATCTTCACAGGACTCATCACACCACATCCTCACAGGACACGTCACACCACATCCTCACATGACACGTCACACCACATCCTCACAGGACTCGTCACGCCACATCCTCACAGGACTCATCACACCACATCCTCACAGGACTCGTCACGCCACATCCTCACAGGACACGTCACGCCACATCCTCACATGACTCATCACACCACATCCTCACAGGACTCGTCACACCACATCCTCACAGGACTCATCACACCACATCCTTACAGGACTCATCACGCCACATCCTCACAGGACACGTCAGACCACATCCTCACAGGACACGTCACGCCACATCCTCACATGACACGTCACACCACATCCTCACAGGACACGTCACGCCATATCCTCACAGGGTTCATCACACCACATCCTCACATGACACGTCACACCACATCCTCACATGACACGTCACGCCACATCCTCACAGGACACGTCACACCACATCCTCACATGACACGTCACACCACATCCTCACATGACACGTCACGCCACATCCTCACAGGACACGTCACACCACATCCTCACATGACACGTCACACCACATCCTCACATGACACGTCACGCCACATCCTCACAGGACACGTCACACCACATCCTCACAGGACTCGTCACGCCACATCCTCACATGACACGTCACATCACATCCTCACAGGACACGTCACACCACATCCTCACAGGACACGTCACACCACATCCTCACAGGATACGTCACACCACATCCTCACAGGACTCGTCACGCCACATCCTCACATGACGTCACATCACATCCTCACAGGACACGTCACGCCACATCCTCACAGGACACGTCACACCACATCCTCACAGGACACGTCACGCCACATCCTCACAGGATACGTCACACCACATCCTCACAGGACTCATCACACCACTTCCTCACATGACACGTCACACCACATCCTCACATGACACGTCACACCACATCCTCACAGGCCACGTCACACCACATCCTCACAGGACTCGTCACGCCACATCCTCACATGACACGTCACACCACATCCTCACATGACACGTCACACCACATCCTCACAAGACACGTCACACCACATCCTCACAGACAACAAGAGACCACTGGAGTTCAATCGAGGTAATTTACCTGGTGTGACGTTGATGAGTTCTGAGACGTCTTGGGGTGGTGAAGTTTAAGAACATTTCGAAGCATGGGAAGCGAATCATCTGAATGGATGTTCAACGGGTAAAGGCTATTAAAAGTAAAAGGCCTGCCTACGGCCTGCCTATGGCCTGCCTACGGCCTGTCTACGGCCTGCACATGGGCGCCTATGACTTGTCCACAATATTTAACCAAATTATCTGGACGAGATACACCACTGGCACTGGAAAACAGTAGTTAGCTTCTCAGGATGCTTTCCACCGGTTCAAGAGCGCCGCTATAGTAAAATATTGATCTTCAGCAGGTGGCGATGATGCATATTGGTTATGTTGTTGTTGCAATGCATAAGAACGACCAAGGAATAAGGTTTTCAAATTTTATGGAAGCTTGATACACACGTGTTCGTGTATTTTATGTCATGCACGGACTGTGTAATATATGAATATATGCAATAATACTTACCCATGTTCTCATCGCGAAGCTTCATCGTATATGCTAGCTGAGGAATAATGAGGGCATATTTAAGTTCCCTCATGCATGCATCAGGACGACAAAAACATATATTTAGTATATAAATGTATATAAACATGTACTAAGCACATAAATATTTAGTTGAGGTGATGTGTTCCTGTTGCATCGGTAATGCATCTGTGAAAACTTCGTGTGTTGGGTGGGATCTATTTCAAAGGAAAATCGCAAAGTGAGCAGAATCACATGTTTTAATGTGCGTTCAGAATGCAGTGTCAAATCAAGTACAAAGGATGAATACTGCGCTGGGCGGCGTTGGATAGGATAGTGGTACTCTGCTCACATACATTGCGGAGGCAGAGCTCACATTGTAACACACTCCCCAAACACTCCAACCAGATGTTTTTTCCTGTGATGAAAGTCATGGTCTCACACTAGACCCTCTGCGCAATTATTCAACCCGACATTTTCGTCTCTCAGATATTTCCAATGCAAATTGTATCGGGCAATACTTATGCTGCTTGAATCCCTTGCAATGCACAAAATAGCGATATATCAGATCCAAACAATTAGATCAAACAGCGATATATCAGATCCAAACATGTATGTAATGCTTGTGTGTGCCTATATGTGGACCAAAACAATCTGTTTCGTGTCATGCGAATAGCGTACGGTAAGGGCCGACGGCACACCAACTGCCAGTGCAGCCGTACAGCTGTGAGTAGACAGCGTAAGCATTGCGGTACAGCATATCAGCCGAGAGCATACTGCGCCGCAAGTCACGAGGAACCCCGCATCCAGTGCATGTTGGCCAGACATTGACTTTGGCACACGCCACGAGAAAAGCAACATCAGCAACGCTTCCACTGATTATATTCCTCCCGTAGCCCAACGATTATAGTAAAACAGTCCAATTGAAATGCCAGCTACAGCCAGCCAATGTGAGATTGATATTGCATTTTCTACCGTCCAAAGGCGGGCTCCGAGTCAATTGCAGTGGCAGGCGTGGTCGGAAATTAGATGGGAGATGTCAGCGGTGACCTCCGGCTGGTGGCATCAAACACATGCATGCCATACAGCACATATATATATATATATATATATATATATATATATATATATATATATATATATATATATATATACCCGTGTGTGTGTGTATGTGTTTGTCTAATATAGCGGTTCCCAAGCTAAGATTCGAAGTACCCAACTGGATGCCCAAATTCTTCAGGTGTCAGTTTTGCACTCGCCCAACGCGGAATCGACCTTCAATATCCCTGCTGCTAATATCATGGCTAAGATGAGATATGGCTAAGACTTACGTAGCAGAATAGCGGTCCTGAACTGCATCGCTGCTACATCCAGCGTGCTTGGCTCCGGCGAGGTCGGTCGGGTGGGGGGGGGGGGGGCAAGATAGACGGTGGAGTGGCATGTGCAGTTCGTTCGACTCCGTTATGCCTGTTAGGTGGAGTGGAACAGAGATTGGTGGGATGCTGGCTCTGAACGTATTGGGGCTGGGCCCATTGCTTCGGTTGTGTTGACTTGCTGTCGCCGAAAGACAGGAATGCAGTCCATTCAGTGGTAGACGGTTCTCGCACAGGATGCGGTTCTGGCCGTGCTGGCCGCCCTGCTGTCACGTTCGGTGATCTCAATGTTCCGGAAAGTGCCTGGAGGGGTCCAGAAAATCCTCCACTGTTGCCGGGTGCGTCAAATAAAGCAATAGCCTTTTTGGATGAAATGGATCATCATGGTTTTAAACATGAGGCTATGCCGACTTGCGGTGATAACATTTTATATCTATTTTTAGCAGAGAGCTTCGCTGTGGTGATGCTATGGATGTGGGAATTGGCATCACAAGTTCCGACCACCTCCAAGTCAATATGTCAGCATGTCAACTGCTACTATCCACAATCGCTCGAGCCTGTCGTTGCAGTGCGTTAAGCTATCTTAGAACGATTTTCCAGCTCTATAACGCACTTTGTCTCTCCTTCCTTCGGAATGTACTAGCTTAACCATTGATGACGCAGTTTGTCTTTTTTTATCAGTGGGTTGGGACGGCAGTGGTTCTAAAATCAATATCCGGTAAAATCAATCAATCAATAATCAATAATCGATCCGGGAGTGACTTTGAAAGGCAAATATCTCCTGATTTGATACCGATGTCAGGCATTCACTGCGGGACAAGGGCGCGTCTCATCGGCGTAAAAAGTATTCTCGCCTCCGATAATATGAACGAAGTCTGTGATTCAAGTTCCAGATTTAAGGACATCATGTTGACGAAAATCGTGAGTATTTGTGTACATGAAACACGATGTAAGCACCAACTCCTCACGAGTCTGGATTCGTCGAAATTATGTCAGTTCTGCAAGCAATTCGACCGTAGCTCTTCCGACATAACGGCAGGAACGCGACTGATGGTTGCGGGACATGGGACGTGACTTATAATTGCCATCGGCTGCAGTGCTTCAACAAAGATGTCGCCTTAAAGTCATCAGACCCAGTTATAGGTACGTCACCTCCACCACCGCTACAAAATAAAGACAATTCTCTTAGTTTAACCTCATGCAATACAACATAGTAAGTGTGTTCATGACACTGAATCCTCGCACGGCTTGTGTGCCCGATGAATTATCTCAGGGCCGAGGAACATGCAGTGCCATGACCAAGACCTGCTCACTCTCGCTTCAACAAGAACAAGGTGACATCATTTTGGAAGCGCGCCTATGGTCCCGGCAGCGTTTCTAGAGGGTGCCAAGGAATCCTTTAAGATTAGCAGCCCGTCTGGCTCCTAATTAGTTCCACAATTGTTGATCGAGGTGCATGTGATCAGCTGATCAGTCGCGATCCGCCGGTGTTGTATCAGGCCCAGCACTGACCTTTAACAGGGGTTCCTATGATTCAAACGTAAATTACCTCGTCAAAGGGTTACGGGTTTCTATCGCTAATGTTCTGTAAACGGATCCAATTTAGAAGGATTATTCCTCCACTTTTACCAGTGTCAGTCGTACTCTTCTATTTCATGAGCTTCCTCAATCTTGTTGTCCGTCTGGTCTAGTGTAGAAGTGGCAACGGCACGGCTCAGCATCAGCTGATCTGCCGCGGATGTGATTGGAGCACCAAATTGTTGCTTATAAAGATCGACAGGAGTATCAGCTGGGAGGAGAGGTTTTCTATCACCGGCACATCAGACAGGCTGCTCCCCCAGGCTACGTCCTGGCAGTCTCGGGCCGCACGTCTGTGTTCCGGCACGGCTCCCCCAGGCTACGTCCTGGCAGTCTCGAGCCGCACGTCTGTGCTCCGGCGCTGTTCCCCCAGGCTACGTCCTGGCAGTCTCGGGCCGCACGTCTGTGTTCCGGCACTGCTCCCCCAGGCTACGTCCTGGCAGTCTCGGGCCGCACGTCTGTGTTCCGGCACTGCTCTCCCAGGCTACGTCCTGGCAGTCTCGGGCCGCACGTCTGTGTTCCGGCACTGCTCCCCCAGGCTACGTCCTGGCAGTCTCGGGCCGCACGTCTGTGTTCCGGCACTGCTCCCCCAGCTAGGCTACGTCCTGGCAGTCTCGGCGCCGCACGTCTGTGTTCCGGCACTGCTCCCCAGGCTACGTCCTGGCAGTCTCGGGCCGCACGCCTGTGTTCCGGCACTGCTCTCCCAGGCTACGTCCTGGCAGTCTCGGGCCGCACGTCTGTGTTCCGGCACTGCTCCCCCAGGCTACGTCCTGGCAGTCTCGGGCCGCACGTCTGTGTTCCGGCACTGCTCCCCTCAGGCTACGTCCTGGCAGTCTCGGGCCGCACGTCTGTGTTCCGGCACTGCTCCCCCAGGCTACGTCCTGGCAGTCTCGGGCCGCACGTCTGTGTTCCGGCACTGCTCCCCCAGGCTACGTCCTGGCAGTCTCGGGCCGCACGTCTGTGTTCCGGCACTGCTCTCCCAGGCTACGTCCTGGCAGTCTCGGGCCGCACGTCTGTGTTCCGGCACTGCTCTCCCCAGGCTACGTCCTGGCAGTCTCGGGCCGCACGTCTGTGTTCCGGCACTGCTCTCCCAGGCTACGTCCTGGCAGTCTCGGGCCGCACGTCTGTGTTCCGGCACTGCTCCCCAGGCTACGTCCTGGCAGTCTCGGGCCGCACGTCTGTGTTCCGGCACTGCTCCCCCAGGCTACGTCCTGGCAGTCTCGGGCCGCACGTCTGTGTTCCGGCACTGCTCCCCCAGGCTACGTCCTGGCAGTCTCGGGCCGCACGTCTGTGTTCCGGCACTGCTCTCCCCCAGGCTACGTCCTGGCAGTCTCGGGCCGCACGTCTGTGTTCCGGCACTGCTCCCCCAGGCTACGTCCTGGCAGTCTCGGGCCGCACGTCTGTGTTCCGGCACTGCTCCCCCAGGCTACGTCCTGGCAGTCTCGGGCCGCACGTCTGTGTTCCGGCACTGCTCCCCCAGGCTACGTCCTGGCAGTCTCGGGCCGCACGTCTGTGTTCCGGCACTGCTCTCCCAGGCTACGTCCTGGCAGTCTCGGGCCGCACGTCTGTGTTCCGGCACTGCTCTCCCAGGCTACGTCCTGGCAGTCTCGGGCCGCACGTCTGTGTTCCGGCACTGCTCCCCCAGGCTACGTCCTGGCAGTCTCGGGCCGCACGTCTGTGTTCCGGCACTGCTCCCCCAGGCTACGTCCTGGCAGTCTCGGGCCGCACGTCTGTGTTCCGGCACTGCTCTCCCAGGCTACGTCCTGGCAGTCTCGGGCCGCACGTCTGTGTTCCGGCACTGCTCTCCCAGGCTACGTCCTGGCAGTCTCGGGCCGCACGTCTGTGTTCCGGCACTGCTCTCCCAGGATACGTCCTGGCAGTCTCGGGCCGCACGTCTGTGTTCCGGCGCTCTGAGGCCGCCGCAAAATTAATGCCGCGCACGTATCTTCGCAGACGTGATCACTGCGAGAAAGCGATGCAATCCAGAAAAGACCGAGACGCTGGCCAAAGAAAGAATACTGCAGTCAAACAGCAATTGACGGGGTGGCGTTAGCGGCAGGAAATCCCTTCATTATTCTCCAAGCCCTGTGCAATATCATCGGCGTAGTAGCAGCTTAATTAAGGCAAATTCCATCCAAGCTTGACGTCACTCCATTTATACACGGATCAGCAGAGGTGGGAAGGTGCATGTCGGTCTATTCTCTACGTCGTAATGCCAGTGTAGCAATGCTGTTGCTATTCACTGTTGCTATGCATTAACACCGAGCCATAACTTTGGAATGTGACAAGAAAGTGTACGTGAAACGGGAACTTTGGAGCAGCATGACACACATACGGTTTCTTCAATATGTTGATATCGTTGCGAGGCCATTGTTTGCAGACAATGCATGCATTGTCTGCAACAGTCTGACATCCACCACCGGCAACGCCAGGGGCCAGACTGAGCCACTCTTCTTGAAATGCAACAATACACCTAATGACATATTACGGGCACACTGTGCTAAGCGACAATCGAATTCTTACCCTGATTGAACACATCATGGTGTGCGTCTGATCAGCTGGAATTGCGTACTTGCCAAAAATTGATCACCTATGATACATTATGTTCGTGCACTACTCTTGCACGCATTTCGATTAAAACTGGCCATCCGAACCCAACCATCGTCAATCTGGGTTCGTCATGCTGGGCTGGACAGCTGGGACAGTCAGGCCCATGGAAGCTGGGACAGCTGGGACCCATGGAAATGGCCCTCCCGAACCCAGGCGTCGTGAGCCATATCAGTGAGCCCACCCCCGGAACGGGCGATTCGAACCAGAAATCGTCACGGACATAAAAATTGCCAGCCCAGCCCAGCCCGAGCACGTTGGATTGCAGGTCGGGCTCAGCCCGATCTTGTTGGATTGCAGGTCGGGCTCAGCCCGATCTTGTTGGATTGCAGGTCGGGCTCAGCCCGATCTTGTTGGATTACAGGCCGGGCCGAGCCCGATCCCGTTGGATTACAGGCCGGGCCCAGCCCAACCCCGTTGGATTACAGTCCCGGCCCAGCCCCAGCGCGTTGTATTACAGGCCGGGCCCAGTCCGATCCCATTTGCAGTAGGCAAAGGAGCGACTCATACCCAGCACAGGCCGATATTTCCGGCCCGAGCCCAGTCCAAGTCCGCTCGGTACACCTAATGCTAAATAAAGCCTCTAGACTAGTCGACGTGTCATACTGGCCGTCTCCTGGATGGTATTTCGGTCCTGTACTTTTCAGTATCCGAAAAATGACCAATCACTTGTGACATCGGGAGGTGCGCTTCGGGGCTCAGAGTTCTCAGAAGTGTGTGAGATGCGCATTCGATCCTGGACTGACCATGATGCTTTGTTAGACCACCCACACCCTCGAGGTGGGCCGTAGATGGAGCCTCGCTCTGCGCCTGAGGCCCGAGCCCTCCCACAGCTCATGGATTCTTGAATTTCAGAGCCCAGACCCGAACCGAGCTCGGACCCAGACCCGAACTCATCCCGGACCCAGTCGGCGAGCCCATGGGCTGGCGTGGCCCATTGCGAACACTGATTCGAACCCAGACATTATCAACCAGCTGAGTGAGTTCACTCATGGAACGACTACATCGCAGGGAGTCTAGAAACATAACATGGTAATTTTGCCTGTAACGTTGGCTGCGGTAAAGTAGGGCAACAGCTGGATTTATGCAGCATTTGCCAAACACGCCTCACGAAATGAGTTGTGCGTCCTGGTGTGGCCTGACCGATGTCTGACTGGCAAAGTCAGCAGGCGGTCGGCGAGCGATGAATCTTCAGCCGCCACATATTGTGGTACGCTGCAGATTCTTGACCCAGCCGTCCCACCGGTGTCAAGACAAATAAGCTGGTTAGATTAATCCAGGAAGACGTCTTTCGACAACTTCCTTTTTCAAAGAGCATCTTATGGCTGGAATTATATTTCGGCGGCCATGACCGTCCTCCACCGTCCTCACCTTCAAGACAGTCATTTACCAGCTTTGGCAAATTTCTGTGCGTCCCACTTATTGTGACCGACGAGGCTGTGATTCGCCTCGCCTTTTAATGGATCTCGTCAGGCGGCCAAACACGACGCGACATGTTTTCATGAACCTCAGATACAGCACGGCCCTTATTTAGTGACTCTGCTAAGTACACGTGGCACACGACATGGTTCATATTGTCGATAATCGACTTTTGGCGAAATTTCAGCTTTTCACGCGTCAGGATATTGGTTGTCACCGGATTTATCTAGCGGCGCAAACCCGCTCGTGCTGTGTGCCGCTAGTGGCTGGTGGCTGGTAGCTGATCCGATAATGCTACCCAGATCAGCCACATTGCGGGATCGGGGAATAACATCCAGATCAGCCGAACTGCGGGATCCGGGAATAACATCCAGGTCAGCCACACTGCGGGTTCCGGGAATAACACCCAGATCAGCCACACTGAGGGATCCGGGAATAACATCCAGATCAGCCGCACTGCGGGATCCGGAAATAGCACCCAGGTCAGCCGCACTGCGGGATCCGGGAATAACATCCAGATCAGCCACACTGAGGGATCCGGGAATAACATCCAGATCAGCCGCACTGCGGGATACGGAAATAGCACCCAGGAAGCCGCACTGCGGGATCCGGGAATAACATCCAGATCAGCCGCACTGCGGGATCCAGGAATAACACCGATGCTGATATTAGTTCGCTCTCATGACAGTAGACATACGCGGGGCAGTACAAAGCCATACTCACGAACGTGAAGTTGCTAACGAGCATGCGCACGGTCAGCGACTGGCAGTTGATGACAGACAAACCGCCTGATGTATCCATGAAGACCACCTCGTCATCTGCAAAGGATCGCAATGATGATCATCAAATCCTGGCCGAGCCACGGCCCTCAGGAGCATCAGAGCGTGGTGCTCCCGTCAGTGGACGACAGCCAAACATATCCGCAGCAGCACCGCCCACTGGCGCAGATGGCTACATCAGACACGGATTTCAATAGCCACCAGTGACAGGACGAACTTCCCACACCCACGGCTGCAGCGCCACTCTGCCAGTCGTCACCATCTTCACGGATTCCCCTGCCGGCAGCACCGTGAACACGGCAGTTCCGCAGGGAATCGACCGCAGAGTCTGGTAACCGACACTCGCAGAACTTGTCCCCGATCACAAACACCTAACAGACGACTCCAAACACAGCAACTCTGATCTGCTTTGGTATCGCCAGCGCCGTCGCGACTCCAACTCAGCAAAGCTGGAATCAATGCGTAGCTTCACGCCAGAAAATACCAATTTCCCGTATCGGACGTTTGCCCAGACAATGAAAACTGGTCAAACTCACACGCAGTACATAGCAGTAGAAATTCGAAGACGCATTTGTGTATGGCTCAATGTACATTAACGTGCTGGATGACTGTCCACCACCATACACCGGTGGCCATGACGGCAGTAAACAGTGGTAGTGGCGCCGGTAACGGTCAGTGCCGTGAGTGCGGCTCCATGGCTGAAGCCGCAACATGGACGAGACGAGACCATGGCTGAGATCGCGACATGGACGACACATGGCCACATGGGCAATACGGGACCATGGCTGAGGCCGCGACATGGGCAACACATGGCCACATGGACGATACAGGACCATGGCTGAGGCGGCGACATGGCAACGTGTGCCGCTAGTCCACACCAGCCGAGAAGAAATGTCATTTAGACAAATGCCTCCAGGTGACGCCCCTGGTTCGCCGTGATGGATGGCGACTGTTGAAAAATGGCGACGATGTTCGCCAGACGCCTGTTACAACCAGTAACCTCACATGGTTCATGGTAACCACAAGTGATGGGCAGTGGCCTTAAGCGGTCTCGGACATCTGCGAGAAATAAGCAGTGATCTTAAGTGATCTCTGGAAGCCGCCGGATATGCGCAGAGACCTTACGCGATCTCGGATAGTTGCCAGTGGTCGGCAGTGACCTTAGACGTCATCAGATAGTTGCCAGTGATCGGTAGTCCCCTAAGACGGCCTCGGACAGTTGCCAATCGGCAGTGACCTTAGAGGTGCTGGAGCAACCACCGACAGTGCCATCGAAAAATACTGCTCGGCGGGCAATGAATGGCAGTGGTGGTCGGCTGAAACTGATAGCAACTAGAATTGAGTTTGCTACCACGGATGCCAGGAGACCATGAGGTCACTTCAGGGTCAGCCATGTGAACCGTGAGTCAAGCTTCAGCACTGTCATATTGAGCATGAGTGCTAACATTACGGTATGCTATGGGCATATCATTCGAGGCAGCTTTCGGTGGCGCATAGATTCACGTAGGATGCATTTTCAAGCCAAATGCCTTGCAAGCATTGCATTAACCCGCGCCGTCTTTCCGGTAAAATCCTCACACCCCGTCTCGGGGGAGGAGAGGGCGGTTGAAGACCCCCCCTCTACAATCCAAACTAAGCATCGCACGAAAACGAAAGAGGTGTCATCGGAAAGCGTTCGACGAGTAGGGCCAGGTTCCACCCCTTTTCACGACTTACATTATGTTTTTTACTCTGGGGTTCATCTTGGGGGATATATGAGGAAAAAATTACTTGGAATGAGAAAAGGACAGCGAAATCGACCAGAGCTATATTTTTTGCCCCCCCCCCATTTTTTGGGGAAAATTCAAAATTTTGAGTTTTCAAAGTTTTCTTTAATTTTCCTTTTCCAATGGGTAGAGCAGACCGAGAAACGTTGTTGGAAGTCATCTTGTCCTAATAAGAAAATGCTAACTTTAGACAGAATCCTGTGTTTGAACGCACTATGGCAAATACGCAAAATGTATATATAGCCAGAAACGAAAAATGGCAAATTCAACTCGTACGTTTTGTTGCATCCGTAAAGATAAGCAAACGCTGAAAGTTTCATTAAAATATCTGTATCCGTTCAAGCGTGACGACTGGTTGAACTTTTTTGGAGGTGACCTCACTTGACCTTGACTAGCACGTTGACCCTAGATGACCTGACCTAGACATTTTGAATCAACATGTCAAATTCATGTGGGAAAAGGTATGCCAAATTTTGGCGCGCTACTGCCTGCCGTTCGTCCGCTATCCGCGAAAAACCTGAGGGGGCGGTTGAAGACCCCCCGAGACGGGACGGGTTATGTTTGGTACGAATTAATTGGGAACCGAACCAACATGGCTCACAGAATACCCGGATATGAATAATATTTGACATGTATGTATCACACCTCTGCAAAATCGCACTCGCGCTGGCAATGTTGACCAACACGTTATTCTGGCGATCATTTTGCACTCTTCGGAACGAATGGCACATCGTTTGTCTCGGGGCATCAAGCCAGTTACGATGGGGCAGGCTTTGGTCTTCTAATCAGGCCAAATCACACTTGACGTCTAATCAAGCCGATAATGAATCGTATCGGTCCGGCCACTATGTAGTTTGGTGATCGTAACTAATGTGTCAGGCTGGTGATCGTAAATAATGTGTCTGGCTGGTGATCGTAACTAATGTCAGGCTGGTGATCGTAAATAATGTGTCAGGCTGGTGATCGTAAATAATGTCAGGCTGGTGATCGTAAATAATGTGTCAGGCTGGTGATCGTAACTAATGTGTCTGGCTGGTGATCGTAACTAATGTGTCAGGCTGGTGATCGTAACTAACGTGTCAGGCTGATGATCGCAAATAATGTGTCTGGCTGGTGATCGTAACTAATGTGTCAGGCTGGTGGTCGTAACTAACGTGGCAGGCTGGTGATCGTAACTAATGTGCCAGGCTGGTGATCGCAACTAATGTGTCAGGCTGGTGCCTTAGCTACAGTCACTATTGTAGCTAATGATTAAGTACTAATGGTTAGTTCTTAGTCATTAGTTACCTTGCTTGATTTTCCGGGATTCCAGGAAGGCTGTGCTGTTGAGTGTTGAGTGTGCAAGAGTGTGTTATATACATAGTCGTTGTTATGCATTAAAGATAGTTTTAAACTCCTTACCGGATTCTCCTTCAGCGAGGCTATTTTTCCTTCCCCAGTTCTAAGGGGCAGTAATAATCAGATTCGCTGATAACTCCACGCATGAACTCACAGCCGGAAAAATCTCAATAAATAGATACCAAAATCTGCACGTTCCTGAAAGCCGATATTGTAGGACTAAGACAGTTTCGCGTCTTTATGCAGCATAACAACGACTCACAAGACTGTCCTACATGTTCGTGCGACACAGACACAAGACAGACAGACAGACACACAGGCACACAGACACACAGGCACACAGACACACAGACACACAGACACACAGACACACAGACACAGACACACAGACATACAGACACACAGACAGACAGACAGACACACAGACAGACAGACACACAGACACACAGACACACAGACACACAGACACACAGACACACAGACACACAGACACACAGACACACAGACACACAGACACACAGACACACAGACACACAGACACACAAGACACACATACACACAGACACACAGACACACAGACACACAGACACACAGACACACAGACACACAGACACACAGACACACATACACACAGACACACAGACACACAGACACACAGACACACAGACACACAGACACACAGACACACATACACACAGACACACAGACACACAGACACACATACACAAAGACACACATACACAAAGACACACATACACAAAGACACACAGACACACAGACACACAGACACACAGACACACATACACACAGACACACAGACACACAGACACACAGACACACAGACACACAGACACACAGACACACAGACACACAGACACACAGACACACAGACA
>JAOTOL010001508.1:570000-577500 GCA_034440575.1 Imbricaverruca yamaguchii | reverse complement strand
CCCGAGAAAACCCAGACCATTCATGAATATTAGTTTGAGAACATCAGCGACATTGATGTAAATACAACGAAATTGTTATTCTGTTCTTCTGCTGAGCACTACGATGGTGTGGTATACACCAGACATTAGTTTGCATCGGTCGGTATTCCAAATGTTTAATTGGTGCAATCTTGAAGCATAAAGCGCAGCATGTAATACATAGGTGCACAAACCTGCCAACTCGTCTACCAGCCTAGGTGACAGATATTGGCTAAAACTGAGCCCTTGTGGCAGATAATCATTATTCGTAGAAGGAAAAGTATCTACCAGATAGAGAAGATATATCACTTCACGAAAAAAAAACATTTCAATGCAAGAATATTTCATGTACAGTTTATTTTTTGTTATTTCAATTTAACTATTCTCTTATATTTCGGTAAGTTGTCGCTGCAATTTCGGAACAGAACATTTGGCAGTGCTAACTCTTCTGGGACAGATCCCGGTGCACATTATCGGCTGTACGCAGCCAGCTCCATTAGGCTGAACCATGACGCAGCAGGCTGTCACAGATACCCCGTGGCAGTTGATAGGGTTCGACTGCAACGCAGTTTCCAAACGTTTGTATACGACGTGCGACGGGTATCTGCAAACGGGATGCCCTATATCATCTCGCAGACATGGCCGATTTCGGCAACTACTCCCTCGATCTTCATGAAACCTACACCAAACGATCCACCGTGTCCCACAGGCGTGCGGTTTGCACTTTCGTGGCGTTGGTTGAAGCTAAAGGTTACCAAATTGCTGAAGAACAGAATTTTGGGCTCACACATATGGCTGATCTCGGCAACCGCTGGTTGGATTTTCATGAAACCTTCACCAAACGATCGACCGTGTGCCAGAGGCTTGCGGTGTGGACTTTCGTGGCCTTGGGTCAGGTCAAGGGTCACCAAATCGCCAAAAACAAAAGTTTCCAAATGTGACAGTTTCCAAATGTGGGTTCATCCGAAAATTTTGAAATGTGACAGATGTATTGGTTTAAATGCTTCTAGGTGACATTCTTGACGTTTTGTGCACCTTTGATATAATGGTCCGAAATCATAAGCAGTCGCTGTACTCGTGGATGGGGACAACTGCAAAAGGAAACCTCAGCTGGTCCAAATCGTATTGTATTGATGACCAAGAAGTTCCTCATAGTTGGACTGATCTTTTTATGCCTTTTTTGCATAATCCTGATCATTCAGGGACCTGCTTACCAAAGGAACCAAAAATTAGCAGCTGAGTGTCCGAATACAACTCGTATATAAACAAGTATATAAAGAGCATGGTGTTGATTGTGTGCTCCTATGCACTGTACACTGGTGCTCTCATAGCCTAAGAAGGAAACAAGATATTGTGCTCAACGGATGAATTAGCACGCTTTGATCAGGAAATTGAATCCGAAAAGAGTGGGTCTTGTGAATGCGGAGGATAATAATTGGGTTGCAGGAGAGAACGGTCACCAGTTTCTCTCGTCTGACTTCGCTTCATCGTGGCTCATCTCGTTCTAGCATCCAACTAAGGTATATTACAAGTGGATTAATATAATTATGACGACTGATTTACACAGCTCACGGGTGTTTTGAGTTGGTACTTGCCTGACTTATTGTGTGCTGATACTAGGCCTCACCGGCGTATGTTTGTTTCGTGAGGCCTTATGAAGGGAATCAAAGCTTTCATCTATTGCCTGCGATTAAATAAGCAGGTATATGCTGGCGGCACCAAGTTCTAAGGCCATTCCATATGTAACTAAATCAGTACATCCGCTATACTTACCTACCTCTACTTGGATTGCTAACCAGCAATCCAAAGCGAGATCTACATTCAGCGACTATATTATGATGTCAGAAAAGTCACGTGTGTTGGAATGTTTGTGATCACGCTCGACATGCTGCACCACTAAACCCGACGCAATACACAAGTTGGCGCATTTACCGGTCGGTTGTTTCAATGCAAACCACCAACCTGAGAGCCACGACCCATTGAAGGGATTGACCTTGAAGTCGCCTCCGATGATGTCGTCGAGCGTGAGTCGTCGGCCGGACACCTGAGAGCGGTTGTCCTTCGGGGTGAGCAGGATGGCCGACACGACGATCATGCTGAAGATGAAGGTGATCACCAACAGAGCCAAGATGATGCCCCGCCAGTTGCGCTGGCTGGGCGTCGCCGCCACCAGCTCCTGGAACATCAGCCGACAGTGAGCACGACATCAAGAGCGCATCCATGAATTTGTGTGTGGGGCACTTGTGTGGAGGGGTGCCGTTTCTGAGGAACGGTGCAACTGATTTTCAGACCAATATTCATGGTGAGGCTTGGATGCAATGAAGCGTTCCGTCCGGGCGCCTCCCAACCAGACGGCGTATTGAACATCTTCCGCCCAGTGTTTTCAGCTTTGGGATGAAAAATTAAAGTGGGATGCACTTGAGCATCCTGGCTCCTACTTCTCGTCAGAAGGACACCACATCTCCATAGGGGACACATGTTCACAGTCGCTCACATGCGCATCTTTATAGGGACATAGGTGACACCTCCCCCGCATTAGATTCTCCCGTGGAAGATTAATCGCCTTCGCGATGGAACTGGGTGGGATTTTCAGCCATAGCTCAGGCAACGAGCCTGGTTTTCTGAGGGGCTTCGCTCACTGGCAAGCTCGACTATCTCTGCACTTATTAGGTTCATATTTCACATTACACACAACAGGATTTGGCAGGCAGAATGGGGTAGCGACGGATCAACGTCAGGGTCGACCGAGCACGGGAATGGAAAGCAATTGTGGTAGCTTCGCTTCCACAAACGCCAACCCGTGTGGGTGAGAAGAGTCCGTCAGACGGAGAGGGCTGCTGTGATGGAGTTGCGTCATATGATGCTGACATCATATGACGTCTGTGATGAGCTGCGTCACTTGACGCTGACGTAGGAGGGCAGCCTAAAACCGAACTCGTGGCGTGTCATCACCACAAAGGTGCAGCGGAAAAATACAATACGAGAAATATTCGACTATAGTTGGTGTAGTAACAGAAGCGGGAAAAAGCCACAACGGCTTCGGTAAAGCCGACAAGCATAAATTATACCCTAACTTGCTCTTCCTTGATTGACGTAGCCAAGCACTTCGTTCACTTTTAATTCGCAATCTAGATGCATTCTGCACTAAGTTTGCAAAGCCAGACAATTTTGGAAACTAAAAATGACGCCAGACCAGGTTACAGCTCACAAAAAAAATTAATGTCAGTCAAGACATAGCCTGTAGTGCAGATTGAACTTCATTGACTGCAATCACGCTCCTACTTCCATTGCTTGATCTCTAAAAGCCTCTGGCTTGCGGAGGGGGGGGTGTCAGGCGGTTGAAAATATTTTAGCCAACTCCTGGACGCACATGATGCATCAGAGGATGACCCATCAAGCATTGATGTGAAATGAGTGAGGTTTGGCAGTGAGAGCAGATTTAGTGTCATCGCAGGCCCGAACTTCTCCAATTCAATCAGCCGAACAGAGGCGTGACAGCACAGGGCTCTATTGGCCCAATATATGCCACTGGATATTCTCCACGATTTCGTAGAACTAGCTCGAGAATATGCTTCCTCGCCATCACATGTGCCAAAAACGAATGTATAATTTTATTCAATTAAGAATGAGCAATGGCCATGCATATTAACTTCCTTAGCAGCTTTGAAAGCAAACTTTGAATTTGGACCAGTAAGCATAACACACACGGCCACCAATTCATTCCACACCAGTTATGGAACGGCGTTACATCGTTCTCGGTTCAGACTAAAGCGCGAGGATAAAAAACATTGCGTTGTTCCACGGAACCTTAATGGGTAGAATTTCTCACTGCTGCTCAATGCACTCACGTCAAGAATGCCGAACCATGATCCATCACATATCGACCGATCCACTGGAACTTGTCCGATCATTTCATGAGCGGCCCCTTCCGAATACTGCTGGTTTTACAGAGATTGACGATCCAATTTCCCCGATGCGATAGGGCAGTCATAGAGGGAGAACCTTCATGAGAACATCAGGTCAGGATTCTTCAGCATTTCATGCTTGTAATCGACTGCCGGTCAAGAGCACACTGAAGTTCCTGTGAGCTTTCCACTGGATCTCACATGTTTACTATGTTACATATGTATCTACGTCCATACTACCTACAAACATACCTGCATGTAGTCATAAATACATGTATACATGCATTCATACACACAAACATATATAAGCATATATATATATATATATATATATATATACATGCATACATACATGTGTGTGTGTGGGTTTGTGTGTATGTGTTGGTTTACACCTCATTTGTTAAAGAGAATAGCGCATCTAGCTTAAGGAAGTATTCGACGTAGGTTTTCGATTGGTCGTGTCGTCTTCTTCGCTTCGTCCGGTAGTTGGTACATTATTTTACTAACAGTTGTATTCTGTGAATGCCGTTTCGGATTCAAACATGAATGTATCTGATACACGCAGCGGTGAGCACAATGAAAGTAGATGTACACAAGTATACTTTGAACGTAAACTGAGCATCTTTCAGGAAGACTCACGATTCACTACAGAGATAGAGCACCACAAGAACACATGACACACTGCCAACAAACGCCGCTAACACGAGAACACCTCACAACCAACACTACCATCACGTCATGCCCGGACCGAGCACGTCGCATGGCGCTCGAGTCTTTGGACATACATATGTGATCAAACATCAGAAATAAGCAAACAAGTCAGCACACATGATACGTTATCACTGTGGAATAACGAGTGGACAAAAAAGTCGAAGGTGAGACAAAATAACTTTAGGATGAGAATGTAACATCGTGCAATATGGTCCTTATAGATGGTTAAGATGTGAATACACTTGTACTATGTGTGGCCCTTCAGGAACTGATTAAATGGAAGATAATGTCGCCAGAATAACTCGTGTGAAACCAGTGCTTAAATTATGTTTTGAGTATGCTTTTATATTTATGTACATTTTGAAGGCCGGTTGATTTTGAAAATGGATTCAAACTGCTTGCACGCAAGCAAGCACGCAAGCAAGCACGCAAGCACGCAAGCACGCACGCAAGCACGCGCACGCGCAAGCAAGCACGCGCACGCGCAAGCAAGCACGCGCACGCGCAAGCAAGCACGCGCACGCGCACGCACACGCACGCACGCACACGCACGCACACGCACACGCACACGCACACGCACGCACACGCACACGCACGCACACGCACACGCACGCACGCGCACGCACACGCACACGCACACGCACGCACACGCACACGCACGCGCGCACGCGCACGCACGCACACGCACACGCACACGCACGCACACGCACACGCACACGCACGCGCGCACGCGCACGCACGCACACGCACACGCACACGCACACGCACACGCACACGCACACGCACACGCACACGCACACGCACACGCACACGCACACGCACACGCACACGCACACGCACACGCACACGCACACGCACACGCACACGCACACGCACACGCACACGCACACGCACACGCACACGCACACGCACACGCACACGCACACGCACACGCACACACACACACACACACATACATATATATATATATATATCGGCAAGGATAAGCGATGAAACGGAAACAATACAAAGCCGACTTTGCATGAAGTGAGCAGTCATCGTCAGAATGCCGTTCCAATATAGACCTCACCACGAAGACCAGGTCGTTAAATCAAGTAGCACTCCGGCCCAATTTCACTTCCAATAAAGCCACCGACCTGCACGATTTCCGCTCCATAGAGCCATTTGGTATAGAACGGACTCTGAATCCAAACGGCTCAATGAACACCATTTCAACGACAGCGCCGTTGCAATAAAGTAGGGAACTGATTGAAAGTGCTTAAATTAGAGCGAGACTCACACAAAATGTACACCTTCATTCGTGCCTGGCCGATGGGTGGGATAATCAGAGCGTCGGTCTCCTCTGTCCTGTCCTAGCAAACCAGGGTTTGAGTCGCTACACATTACACACACACACGCAGCCCCCGGCTGGATAATGTCAGCTGGCGCTTGACGTGACAAGGCAGAGGTGTGGCGTTGAAGTGGCGGTGTCGGTGTATTGGCGGCACGGCCCTCGGTACAAATCATGCCGTTGAAATGAAATTGACGAACCGATTGATGGGGCCACGACCCACGCACCAAGCCCTGCTCAGTATGTCACCGTGCTACATGGAGCCACCCCCACTCGCATTCGTGTTAAGATATTTGCACCAAGCCTGTAAATACAGTAACTCCATATGACTCACACTGCCGTTAGTTGGCTGTGTGTTGGTCTTTTGCTATTGTGCGGAACCTACTGGGTGCTACCACCGCGTCACGGGTACAGTCGAGCGGTCACCTCCGTGAGGGGTACAGTCGAGCGGTCACCTCCGTGACGGGTACAGTCGAGCGGTCACCCCCGTGACGGGTACAGTCGAGCGGTCACCTCCGTGACGGGTACAGTCGAGCGGTCACCCCCGTGACGGGTACAGTCGAGCGGTCACCTCCGTGAGGGGTACAGTCGAGCGGTCACCTCCGCTGCGGGTACAGTCGAGCGGTCACCTCCGTGACGGGTACAGTCGAGCGGTCACCTCCGTGACGGGTACAGTCGAGCGGTCACCTCCGTGACGGGTACAGTCGAGCGGTCACCTCCGTGACGGGTACAGTCGAGCGGTCACCTCCGTGACGGGTACAGTCGAGCGGTCACCTCCGTGACGGGTACAGTCGAGCGGTCACCTCCGTGACGGGTACAGTCGAGCGGTCACCTCCGTGACGGGTACAGTCGAGCGGTCACCTCTGTCACGGGTACAGGGGAGAGGTGGGGCCAGGTATGGCTGAGTGGTTAAGGTGTTGGGCTCTGGGTACCAAAGATACCGGGTTCGACACCATCGCCGCTCGGGACGTTTCCCAATCCCGTGACCCACCGGCGAAACAGTGTGGGCGGCGTCATTAGCCGTGAATGTGCATAAAGTGCGTCGTGAAACACCCAATAAACAAACAAGCAAACTGGTGAGAGGTGATGTGCACGTGGTGTGCTGTGCCGGCGCACAGACTCGACAAACTATCACGAGCCGATTTCCGAGCGGCCGACACGGCTCCCCTGCAGCCCAACACCCAGCAGACGTTGGAACACCCGGCCAACATCCAGACATGCGGTCGATATCCGGACATGTAGTAGACACACGAACAGGTGGTCTACGCCCGGAGAGTCATCCAACATGCGGGCATTCGGTCAACATACGCACACGTGGAATACATCCGGACAACTGGTGAACATCCGGGCACGCGGCCTACATTTGGACACGCGGCAGACATGCACGGCCGCGAGTTGACTGATGACCTATCAAGCGCGCAGACGACGTGCGCAGACGACGTGCGCAGACCCCGCGATCGCCAGCAGCTGGGTAGCGACAGCCCAGCCGTGACTCCATCAACCAAACAGTTGCTGCCAACTGACAGCCACTCGGGC